>CM061164.1:16746422-17314283 GCA_030710495.1 Labroides dimidiatus | reverse complement strand
GCTGGAATCACTGTCTTATACTAAAGATCTGAGGGTGATAACTGGAGTTCTGAGCTGTTGTATGTGTGTCAAGAACATCCTCATTTTGCCTCTTCTCCAGCAGACCTCTGTGATGCTGCCCTTCACAAAAGCACTTAACCCAATCCGATCCAGCTGGGCTGCACTGCATCTGCATCAAGCAGCTCCCTGGAGTCACTCTGAGCAATTGAATAAGTGCTAAATGAGTGGTGCTGGGAAAGAAGAGCTCCTAGTGTTTGATAAAGAGGCTGGAGGAGGTGAATGAATTCTGTTATGATCAACAAGTATCAATGTAACAATGACTTTGTATAAGTGCTGAAGTATTTTTTGCTCTTTTACTGTTAGTTTATCTATGAATCGTATCTCTACTGTTACATTCTGCCATTATCTATCTATCTTCTGAAGACAATATGCAAGTTCAGTTTTATTCCAAAATCACAGCAGTGCAGCTGAAGATGCTAATTAGCAATAAAAACAAGGTTCAGATGAGTCTGAGAAGAAACTCATTCATAAACTCATAATTAACCAAGTTCAAGATGTATTGAAAATGTGCCCTGATGTTTCTGTTCTGCTAAAAGTCAGTGGATCACAAAAGTTATCACATATTATCCTAAGGGGGAGCATGAAAATGTCACATCATAGGACACATGAAATGTCAGCAAGAAAAGCAGCAGGAAGTCTCCTCTATTGAAATAATGGGTTACTTTTAAGTCTGTATTGGTTGGTGCTTTTAAATACAGCATTTTACAAAACCCTATCAATCTAAACAGTAATTATACACAGCTCATAACCAACACTGAGCTGGCATTTGGCAAATGGTGACAAATTCAGGTTCCCTCTCTGTCATATCCATCCATCCACCTACCAAGTATCTGGGTCTGGGTCAAGGGGCAGCAATGTCATCAGCAAAGACCAATGGCACCTATCCCCAGCCACTTCTGAAAGTTCCTCCGGGGGTGTACCATGGTGTTCCTAGGCCAGCCGAGAGATATAATCTCTTCATCCTGTCCTGGGTCTGCCCAGGGGTCTCCTTCCAGCTGGGCATGCCCAGAGTCCAGGAGGCATCCTCACCAGATATCAACTATCATCTGGCTCCCGTCGATGTGGAGGAGCAGTGGCTCTACTCTGAGCCTCTCCTGGATGTCAGAGCTCCGAACCCTATCTCTAGGGCTGAGCCCAAGAAACCTGAAGAGAAAGCTCATTTCAGGCTCTTGTATTCCCGGTCTTGTTCTTTCGGTCCCACCCACAACTCATGACCATAGGTGAGGGTTGGAACGTAGATTGACCTGGTAAATTGAGAGCCTTGCCTTTTGGCTTGACTCCCTCTTCACTATAACAGACTGGTATAACGTCTGCATCACTGCTGATGCTGCCCCAATCCATCTGTCAACTTCCCACTCCTTTTTCCCCTCACTTGTGAACCAGACCCTGAGATACTTAAACTCCTCCACTTGGGGCAACGATTCTCTCCCAACCTGGAGTGGACAGTCCACCCTTTACCAGCTGAGAACCATGGCCTCAGACTTACAGGTGCTGAACTTCATCTTGGCTGTGAATCAGCCAGTGTGAGCTGGAGCTCAGTGTTCGATGAGGCCGACAGAACCACATCATCTGCAAAAAGCAGAGATGGGATCCTAAGACCCCCAAACCTGACTCCCTCCCCCACTTGGCTGCGCCTAGAAATCCTGTCCATAACAGCAATGAAAAGAATTGGTGACAAAGGGCAGGTCTAGTGGAGTCCAACCCTGAATGGGAATGAGTTAAACTTTTCAGTTCCATGTTTTGTGGAGCTGAGTTGCTGCTGGCCTAGCTGCTAGTGCAGTAAGCATTGTGATAGTGTAGAGAAAATTCAATTTGGAAGCAATCCTTAGGTTGTTTTGTGATTCCTTTTTAAATTTCTTCTAAGGACAAGAAGATTTCTGGAGTAGGAAACAGGGTGGACAGTGGGGTGTGGGGTCTCAGACTGGCGCAACCTAACCATTTGGCCATACTGGCTTCCTCTCATAAGTGATGTTCATCAATAGACTCTAAAACACATTTTCAGAGATCAGTAGGTGACATCACAGTCACAAATATCTATCTACCTGAGAAATACTCTGCCTTATTCCTGATGGTTTAATCTCCACGTGTGGGTTGCATAAAAGACTCATCATTTTTAAGCCTAGTTTACACATATGTGGATATTTCTGCATGAAAGAAGAAAGAAAATGGCATGTACAAGGTACCTGTACAACTAACTGTCTAGTTGCGAGGCGAGTATCACAGTGTCATTTGTTTTACTTCCTCACTAACGAGCTGAAATGTGCTGGATCTGTGAGGTTGTCAAACTAACTGGTATGACTGATACTTTCTATGGTTTGTTGAGTGATCCTCTGACTGACTTAACAACCTCAGAATGTGAGGGAGTGACGGGTATGAGTGCTGATGATTGACCGTCAGCAGCCACTTAATAAGACGTGAGCAGCCATGTGTGTCCATACCATGAGCTGAATGAGTGACCGGCAGACTAACAGTGTGACCTCTTGTATGATGATAACAGGAGAGGAGGAGAGGGAGGAGATAAAGCAAAGACAGGAAGATACACAATGAGCAATAGAAGATGGGATAGTCATACAGGGAGAGAAAATAGACCTGACAGACACCTATATTAGAGGAGGAGAGGAAAAGATTGATGCTAAAGAGAGAGAAGGGAGAATAGAAGAAAGGCAAGGAATTTTCAAAGAGGAGAGTGCAGGTGACAAGCAAAAGGCTGATGTAGACCCTGGGGCTTCTTAATCATTGTGCCCTTTTTTTATTTTAGACATTTTACTGATCTCTTGTACCCCTGAAGTGTCTTTACATAATTAACAGCTCACAGACAATCCCCTGTTTTTCTTACACCGGATTGTTAGCTGCTGTGTCTTTAAGGCTCCTCGCTCCACAGACCCCTTTCCCTCTGATTGGCCAGCCCTCTGGAGGCCTGTCAGGGGCAGAGCTATGGGCCTGCTCCTCAAGCATACAATGAACCAAGCTGGGAGATCCTCATGCAATGACCTCATCATTTCAGCAAGTCTTGTGAAGAGCTCGTGTTATTTAGCATTTTACGTAAGTAGGTCCTTTATTTATGAAGCACTTGTCTCAGCTCAAAGTCACAAAATACTTCAAGAGGTAAATAAATAGAAGGTTAAAAAAACAGAACAAGTAAAATCACAAAGTAATTTTAGTAAGTAAGTAAGTTTGGGGCCACAGATTGAAACGCCCAGTCACCTTTGGTTTTTAACCTTTAGCACGGCACAGCCAGGCATCCCTGGTCAGAGGACCTCAGTGGCCGGCTGGAGAAGTAGGGGTTGAGAACAGGGCTTTGAACCAGAATTTTTTCCTAATCGGTTCGTTCCGAACAGAAACGGTATTTTAACGTTTTCGGTTTTGGGTTCCACCCCAAAATTAACGTTCTCGAACCGGTTAGAACAAAAAAATTTCGTTCCTGAACCGGTTAATATCGTTCCATGTCATCCAGCAGGCTGTTACTTATTCCCAACAACAAACACTACATTCAGTTGGTCTGTGCATTATATGAGCTGCATCACATATTATAGCCCTCTGTTTTTCAAGCTCTTTCACTTAGCAATTTACCGTGAGAAACAGAAGCCCTATTTGTACGGGATAAGTTTCACCTGAGGACCTCTGATAATTTGTAATACTTGAGGAGGACATCAGTGTTTTTAATCCTCTGAGATTCAACCGTGTCCGTTATTTATAAAACAAAAAATCCAGGACAAAACAGCGACCGTATTTCAGACACAGAAGTCCTCTGATACTAATCCAGTCCCGATCGGCTTCTCTCTAAGTTTGTATGATAAGACAGTCTCCGCAGCTTTTTCTGATCATTTTCTACTGAAAGATAACAGCTCCATAACCCAAAAGATCTAAAAACATGGAGCCTACAACTCTACAATTCAACAATTTCATTTAGCAGACGCTTTTCTCCAAAGCGACGTACAACACAAAAACATGACCTGCTCTCTCTCTCTCTCTCTCTCTCTCTCTCTCTCTCTCTCTCTCTCTCTCTCTCTCTCTCTCTCTCTCTCTCTGTGCAGCAGGTTGGCACTGACACGCTGCCTCAGAGCTCAGGATCATATTTGATAACATCTAAATGAAACTGTTGGAAAGCAGCGTTGATTTCTCTGTTTTTTGCTCCTAAATGTTGATTATTAGACATGTATGGAGAGTCAGAGCTTTGGTCCAGCAGCTGTTCTGTGTGGACAGAACTCAGAGATCCAGGTGTGGGAGAAAAGGATGAAAAGCTCTGCTGCAGACTGCGGTGAAGAACCAGTTCATTGTCTTTATAGAGCTAACAGTGAGCTCATTATGGTGATGTCAGCAGAAAAACACAAGGTGAACTACGTTTCCTCTTTGAAGACTTTATAGTTAAAGTAAGATCACAGCGCTTTACTTATTGTTGCTTCACAAACTCACTCGCGTGCGCTCATAAAAAAATAATCAATATTAATGATGGTTGAATATCAGGGCAGCACTCAATAAGAACTGATCTTTAGCACAGCAGCTTTTAAGTTTTAAGATCAGTAAATTAGTTCTAAATATCCAGAAGTTTTTAATGCAGATTATTTGACTGAAGACGTTCTGATGTTGACGTCTTCTTGGACTCACGGCTGGCTGTGCGCTGCAGAGTGAGGCACTGACGTGCTGCTTCACTCTGCAGGGCATGAGCGAATGACAGGAGGTGAATGAGTTTGGGCTACATGACCAACATGAAAGGACAATTCAAGAACGAAAAAATAACCGGTTTTAACCGGTTTCTGTTATTTTAACGTTCCGGTTCTGCTCCGGAACATTAAAAATTCAAAAGTTTCTGGTTTCGTTTCCGTTCCTTGCAAAATAGCAAAAGTTTCCGGTTTTCGTTTTCGTTCCGCGAACCGGTTCAAAGCCCTGGTTGAGAAGCTCCCTGATATATGATGGAGGGCTTTGTATTTCGGCACCAAGATTTTGAATTGACCTATGACTAAGCCCCTCCCCCGCCACTCACTCAGACAAACAGTGAAAATTCAGTGTCAGGCGCTATGGGAGGTGTCACAGTACGAGACATTTCACAGGACGTCATTGATGATTTTGAAGACTAAAAGATCACATTTTATCTAAAAGGCACCAAAAGGGTCTAAACTCCACATTGGAGGGAGACATGAATCAATTTACTGTTGAGAAGGTCCATAAAAAGCTTCAGTTACAAGACAAAACTTCCAGGTCCCAGAGCAAACCTGATAAACCACATCTGGTTACCATCAGCATCTCAGACAACAAGACAGAGGATCAGCATCAGTCATGAGAAAAATCTAACCTCCTTTTTACCATCTTTACCAAGAGAGTCTCTGTTAGTTTGGAGCTACAGTATTTACACTGAATCATTCAGCAGAACGTTTGTCAACCTTTGTTATCTGGACTATTACAGATAAGCTAATGAAGCTAAGCTCCAGAAGCTAACTTTAGTTTAACCAGAGCCCTTTGGACAACAGCTAACAATGATGGACGATCACCAAAGAACAAAAACTAGAACAAAACAGGCCAAAGAACTCCAACAAACAAAGAGACATGATGAACAACGCAGCTTGGAGCTAATGCTAGGCTAAAATTAGCTAATGTTAGAGAAAATCCCAAACTGTCCGTCAGACTGCTGTGGTGGTTCTAGTGTTAAAGATAACTTTATATTTCTTTACAGCAAAGTTACAACATGTTGCCTCTGCCTTGTGTCAGAGTTGTACCCCATGAACACCATGTGACCATTTTCAAGCTTAAAATCTCAGAAAAACTGAACGAAAAATGACTCTGTAATGCATTTCAATGGATGTTCGGGTAGAGAATGTCAGAGTGTATGAGATTGATACACACTGCGATTGGCTCATAGTGTTTAGGGCGAGACTTAGCCATAGGTCAATTGGCACCAAAAGGCCACAGAGAGGCCGGGATGGGAGTGATGTGACAGGACTTAGGTGATCTGGTTAGCGACCGAGCAGCAGCCTTTTGGACAAGTTGTAAACAGTCCAAAAGATGTTTAGTTAAGGCAGGTGAAGAGAGAGTTGCAGTTGTCAGACAGATTCAAGAATTGCTAAAAGATATAAATATAGTGGTTTGAAAATCTGCTTGTTTAGTCTGATTATCCAGCATTGTTACTTCATATCTATTTTAAAAAAAAATGAGAAAGCAGAACAACCCCTCTTTAAAATGGTCATCCAAAACTACTTTTACTGCAAGACCTAAGAGTGCTGTATCTCAACATGCACTATGAGAGATGAGATCATCCTGTTCTCTCTTCAGAATTGGACGTCCTTCACTAAAGTCAGACAGGTTACATAAAAAGCTTCATTTTATGCTTCACTGCTTTGAGGCCATGTTAGTCTATGCCCTAAGGAATCAAAACTAGATCTTCATCATGTACCTCAGATTCATTCCATCCCCCAACATGAAATTCTCAAGAACTCTTTGCTGGCACAAAAACACACACATCCGTCTGCAGTGTTCTGAGAAACCTTAGCTTTTCAGTGCAGCAGTTTGTTGTTCTCATTGTTGCTTGAAATGTCATTTCTGGACTGGAGAAACAGAAGCAGGGATATACTGTAACCATCAGCACCTGTGTGATGAGTAATCATGCACAGTGTGTCTTGTATTGATTGATGGGATTATTGTGCCAATCTTAAAAAAGCATTCATAATATAACTAGAAGACAGATCATGTTTTATTCATTCAGAATTTCATCAGCTAATGTCATGGTTGAGTGTCAGGTCCCTTCAATCAAATAACAAGTGCAGTGTTCTCGTTTTCATTACCAGAGTAATAAAATAATAAAAGAAAATCCATCCAATTGAAAAAAGAAGTCATTTTCTGCACTGACCCCTGTATACAATGCCACAGGCAGCGGAGTGTCTTTCTTTACTTTCATATTGTAAACATTAAGTTTGGGTGCATAAACAGGCAGGAGAATGATTTCTGTGAAAAGAGAGGAGTCATGATATGAAGCCATCGTCAGAATGAAGGAAAATGTAAAGATAAAATAAAAGCACTTTAATTTGTAGACTGATTTTATTTATTTATTTATTTTAATCTTAGACTTTCAAATCTCAATGTTATATATACACCTTGTGTTTTTAAATGAAATTAAATCTATTTCATTGAAGTAACCGATGCAGGGCCAGACAGTTCCCCCAAAGTGAGGCCAAAAATATGGCTGCAGTATAAGTCATTAAGCCCACTTCCTCCATATTGATGAACTAAACCACAAACATTAAAGATCTGTAGATTTCTATAAAGCATTCTTTCTCTCATTGTGATCCGTTGTTGTTATTCTGATTTGGATGATTTATGTGCAAGGAAGAGTCATTTTGATTGGTTGTTTGATGTTTATCTACAAAAAGGCATGTGGCGATTATAAGTATCATATCATCATATCAGAGAGACTCAGTTTACCAGCTGTGTGTAGCTATGCTGAAACAAAAAAGTAGTAAAATAGAAGCGAGAATAGAATACCATACAATACGTAATAATATGATTCTAGATGGTACAAGATGATATGATATGCTAGGATGCGATTGATATAATGCAACATGCTAGGATATGTTGGGCTAAATGATAAGAGGTGATATGATATGATCAGTGTTGGGCAAGTTACTTTAAAAACGTAATGCATTATTTATTACTTTGTTACTGTCATTTCAAAGTAATTAGGTACATTATAATATTACTAGGCATTACACTACTATCACATTACTTTTAAGTTACTCTTGTTAAAATAACAGAAAATATGGATTTGCATTCTAGATGTAGCTCATTACGCTCAAAACGCTCATTACACATCCAGTGGAAGGTGAGGGGGTAGGCTCTCTGAGTTTGGCTTTAGGCTAAAAAAAAGTAGAATCTAATAACCACTTTGATGGCTCATGGCACGATATGTGATATTGTGTTACAGATACTGTAACTTTAGGCCTATTTAGATTCAAATCAATTGAGCTGTATTGCATTGAAACCTAAAATCTAAAGACATGACAAGATAAGATTTCCTTAAGATAAACTTATTTCTGTCAAACTGAAAGTAATGGGCCGTTTGATGAGGGGCTACAGCTATTATTTTTTACTTATATTGGACTGTCACTTTTTTATAAATAACTTAAGCCTACTTGTCTTAACTTACATGTTTCGTCACAGATTGGCAGATCAGGCAAAAGACAAAATGACTGCATCATAATTCTGTTAACTCCAGCTCACCAGTGTAACTGAAACTTCCCCTGCCTGCTTTCTATTCTCTGTCGACTGTTTCAGTGATTTTATTTGAGCGACCTTGCTTTTGACCAGTAAGCAGCATTTTAAACACATTTTACCAGTAAAACTAAGGAGAAAAAGTCTGGAGTGCGATCCGTGTTCAGTTGTTTAATGTTACGTTTTAGCGCTCTGACAAGAGAAGGAGGGCGAGCGAGACTTGCAGCGGACATGCTCCCCCTTATCTCCCCTTATCTCTCTGCACCTTTCGACACTTCTCGGATTGTGAGCCCAGGAGAGAATTTCACTCATGTTCCCGTTTTTGAGTTAAAAATTAACCGGTTCAGTTCACCGTTCATGAAAATAAGAGGGCGTTCATTTTTACTCATTCACAGGAAGACTGGAACAGGAACAGGGACAGGAAGTTTTGCATGGAAACTACCTAAAAACACCCAGTGACTTTCAAAAAAAAAAAAAAAAAAAAAGTCAAAACCAGATCATATTTAGCTTGACATCTGCAGTCTGTAATCACCCACTCTCTCTCTCTCTCTCACACACACACACACACACACACACACACTTTTAAGACTTCACAGTTAAAAAAATGACCGTTTTAAATCATCAACTCTTCTCTGAGCCTAACTAACGTATTAATCATTTTAAGGACATTTACTGTCATGATTCGTCTCACCAAAAGAAGAGAGGCCAAGAGAGGTGCAGAACAGGAACTCAGAGCTCTGAAGGCTGGATATGCACATCAGGCCAGTGTGCATCTGAAATAGATGATGCTTTATTTTATTTCATCATACTTTATTAGTTCATAGCTTTTGAGTAAATGTTCTGTGTAGAATCGTCATTTTTGTGATACCAAATATAGACATTTATCTATCATTTTATAATGTTATTATTAGTAAAAATAACAATAATTATAATAACAAAAATAATTCGATTTAATCTTTTGTATTATTATTATTATTTCTTTTTTTTTGTATCAATGTCATCTGGGGGGTCAAGTTATTATTAGAGGCGAGCCAGTGGCCGACCACTGCCATACAGTTTGGTATGATAAAATCCAATTCTAAATGATATGACATGAAAACTGTGACAGGTTTATTTGAGACCTGAAAGAAAACACTGAGCTATATGTACAAGACAATACATACATTAAAAGGCAAGAAACAAGGTTTTTCTTTTCTTTTTTTTTAAGTTTGATGTGATAAAATGCAGTACAATACGATATGATAAAATGTGCTTTGAAGCGTGTGACACAAAATGATATCATTTGATACAGCACAGATCTGAAATGATGTAACAATACTGCCAGTGAAGCAGCTCCGTAACATAACTTCTGGACTTTTTGCTGCTTCATGCACTCTGGCTGTTGCAAATGAGGGTTAAACACATCACTCAAGGGCAACTAGATAAAAGTAGCAGAGCGAGGAAGAGAGAGGTGCTTTCAGTCATTTAGGTCCAGATCTTTCCATCTGGTCTGGACCTCTGCCTGCATCTTGAAGGATACTGGGACTCTGGGTTTGATATTTTATTCAACTTAAAATGACCCCGTTTCCTGATCCTTGAGGTTCAGCCATGAGGAATACATGAACACGGGGAAAAAACAGCATCTTCTCTCAAGCTACACCACGTTAGTATTGACACAGATATTGGAAATACATTTTTAGGAAGAGCTAGAAAATGAAACCTTCAAAGCGTTTTTCATTTCCAAATCCAGTCACTGTCTCCTTCTGTCTGTCTGTGTCCTTGGCTTTAACTCATTGCACAAACTCCTGTTTGTTTTTCTCTCCATCTCATTGAAGAACTGCCCTCACTTCTTCTGTGAGATGCTACTATGCTATTAGTGGAGCCACGCAAACACACACACACACACACAGTTGTACACACAGACATCTTGGTTGAACGACAAGGTGAGGGGAAGCCTCGACTGATGAGTGTAATTTTCCATCATCACCTCTATGATCAGGGCTTGTCTTTAAAACTCGTCCTCTAAACGTCCTTTCAGACTCTTATTACAAATGCTCTCTAATCAAACATGCTTGTATTTATGCATATTAGTTTTTACTGTGTTTTTCTTCTCCATCCATCACCACACACCTCTGCTTTTCCCCAATAGGTCCGAGTTCATGCAATGATGAAGATATCAAATATAATTGGTTAATACTTCATTGGCATCATCTCTTACAAGTGAGGTCTCTCTCACTGCTTTCTGACTTTGAGCTGTCTTACTTTGAAAACTAATTCAGTATGTATGGCAGGGGTTCATTATTGGTTGATATTTTTCTAATCTTGTTTTTTTTTTTTTTTTTTTTTTTTTTTACTTTGGGTTCATGGGGTGTTTGAAACACACCAGAGTGGACATTTGATATCATTGAAAAATCAAATACCTTTAAAAGGAAAAGGGTGAGAAGTGAATCTATGGCAGTGTATTGCTGCCACTGCAGGGGGAAAAAAAAGACTACATCACATAACAACATAAAAAGTTTTTCGTTTTGTAATATATGATGAATTACATTGTTACCATGAAAAAGGTTTCACATTTTAACCTGATGACTCTATTTGTTAAATTTGTGTTTGTATGGGGAAACAGAGAAAGGCTAGCTAAAATGAGGAATATGGGCACTTTTCTACTTCTAATTTTTTTTTCTAACTTGGCATATTAGAAGATATTAAGAATGCAAGTTTGCCCAATCAGAGGCGCAACTCAGCAGATTGATAGGCAAGGGATCAATTTAAATTATTTCATCCTGAAAGGTTGTTTTCTAGGAGCGTCCATCCGCCCAGTCAAAGAGGATGAAGTGAGAGCGTCTTCTTGATGAAGTTGTGTTGAGTTCCAGCTTTGACAAACAGCCTTCTTAATATCTCTGCCAATAGTTTGTTAGAGAACCTGGAGCTTTCTGATGAAGGCAGCTGAAACACGTAGCACTGTAGGCTACCACACTACGACGGAGGATTAGGGCCAAGTTCAAACCTAAACTAAAGTAGAACTTCACAAGATGCTCCGTGTTCCTCATTTTTCTACAGGCGGCTGCTGCTCTTCAGATAGATACAGACTAAAATAACCAGATTATTCTAGCTTATTCTTCTATTCTACTTCTGAAAAACCACCTCATGAGAGTGTTAAAACTTTTTATCCAAATTTGAGAGTTTTTAAATTTAAATTCTAGTGTTTCCAATACTATTTTTTATGACAATATTTAGGTTTTGCACAGTTCTAGTTGTAATGGAAACACAGCTACTATGTACAATGTGCCTGACATATTGGGGCTAATACAAAAAAAAAAAAAAAAAAAAAACAACCCTTAACCCTTTTCAGTGTGATAAGGTGTCATCTAGCTAGTATTTGAAATATAAATTGCGTCAGTAATATTACTCAAAGTTGCTTCAATTAAGATTTTTTGGGAGGGGAATAATAGAAGAGACACAAAATGTACCCGCAATTCTGTAATGACACATATATACAGAATAAAACCGCACACACTGGTACAAGCTCATCTTTTATAGGTTAAATTTCTCATTTATGATATATATTGTGCTTCTTAAATTAAATTTTCATCTTATTTCATTCTATCATTTATGTGAAATCAGAAGGAACACATAGGGTCTCCTGTTCATTTACTGAAAAACGTCGTCCTCATTCAGTGCTAAATTCTGATTCATTACATGGAGCCTCACAAAATGTCCATGGAGCCCCTGGATTTCAAGCTTTTGAAGTCTTTGTGTGTGTGTGTGTGTGTGTGTGTGTGTGTGTGTGTGTGTGTGTGTGTGTGTGTGTGTGTGTGTGTGTGTGTGTTTAGGAGGTATGTGATTTCCGTCTTGCCTCATCTGAAGAAGATGAATTTTTGTGCTGTGACGAGAGGAGCCAGTCCTGGCAAACATCTGGCATCAATGCAACAACCAAGGCAAAAACCACAGAGAGCTCTGAGTGACTGTTCCGGGTTCATTCATTATATATATATATATATATATATATATATATATATATATATATATATATATATATATATATATATATATATATATATATATATATATATACATAGTAGTGCCAAAGACTGGTAACCCCCTACAGTGTGAATAGATGAATAGGCCAATCCAAAAAAAACAATAAAAAACATTTAAAAAAAGCCTAAGTTACTTAATCTAGCCCATCCATTTAATTAGATTACCAATGTTAGCATGGCTTCATTAACATGGGGCCTTATGGCAACAGAGGAAATATGGAGAACAGATCACAGATGGCATGTTTCCATGGTTTTAAGTAAAACTTAACCCCAATTTTTTTTTTTTTTTTTTTTTTTTTTTTTTTACAGTTATGAATTAAATTTGGAGTTTTTAGTAGTTTTTGATTATGGAGAGCATTTTACACCCCCCTTCCAGTTTTTAACAACCCTCCAGAGCGGGGCCTAACTCTTACTTTGGGAACACTAGTTTGATTGTAAGACTTTTTCAGTTCTAAGTTTGCTGGTAAGCTCAGTTTAAATGACCTCATGGTGTTTTCATTATGTGTACGCTTGGCTCTGTTTCTCCCCCAGCTACACCAAGTGAGAACGACAACCGATTCATCTCCCATTTAGTGGGCTAGCTAACAGCGGCTAACATTTGCTAGCTAAATCATGGGTTTAAGCCACGTTACTGTATTTATTTATTTATTTTATTTTATTTTATTTTATTTTATTTTACTTATTATTATAATCAATGGTCATCTTCAGCTACAAGAAAAAGAAAGTCATCAGACAAAAAATCCCCATTTTTTGCTGCTAGAATAAATTTTCTTTATTTAAACTGGATATCTAAGTTAGGAAACACAGTTACTTCTCAGTATCTTCTCTGAAGTCTTCTAAAAATGTGAAAATCTATCTTTTTCCAGTATTTGTATCGATACACACACATAGTCCTTCATGACTTTCAGGGAGTCTTTCTCAAAATGTAAGAACACAGACGCCTACCTTACTACATGATGAGTTAATGATCCTGAACAGATGGCCACAATTCCTTTGCACAAGCAGATGACAGGCCACCCAACCAGTGACTGTGGAAACTTTCCACTGGACTTAAAGTGACTTGGATTCTCTGCCTCTCCAATCTTCCTCCAGACTCTGTGTCTTTGATTCCCAAATGTAATGAAAAATGATTTTCACCTGAAAGGAGGACTTTTGACCACTGAGCAATTTGTCCAGTTCTTTTTCTCTATAGCCAAGGGAAAATGCTTCTGACATTGTCTCTGGTTCAGGAGTGGCCTGACACAAGAAATGTGATAGTTGTAGCTAAATCCCTAGATATGTCTGTGTGTGGTGACACTTTATGCACTGACTCCAGCCTCAGTCCACTCATAATAAGGTTCCCCAAAGGGCTGTGGTTATCCCTGTTGGTTGTGCACTTTTTTTTTTACATATCATTTTAGTAATATGCTTGGATACAGCTCTCTGTGAACAGTCAGCTTCTTTGGCAGTAACCCTTTGTGGCTTACCCTCCTCCTCCAGGATGTTAATGATCGTCTTCTAGACGACTGTCAAGTCAGCAATCTTCCTTGTAATGGTGTTGCCGACTGAACCAGATACAAAGAGAATTTAAAGGCTCAGGAAAGCTCTACAGCTGTTTTCCAGTTAATCAGCTGATTAGAGTGTGACACCATCAGTTCACAATACTGAACTTTTTCACAGTATTCCAATTTTATTTCCAATTTTTCTGTGTACTGAATCTATATAATGAATGAGTTTCATGTTTTGAATTGAACTACTGAAATAAATGAACTTTTCACAATATTTATGGTTTATTTGTGCAGAACCAGATAAACCATATATACCAATATACAATATATAATAAACAATATATAAGCCATATAAATAGAGAAGATAACATCAAAGTAATATCTTGGGGTTTTTTTTGTTTTTTTTTTTTTGTTTTTGTTTTTTTTTTGGGGGGGGGGGGGTGATACAGAGCTTACTGTGTCTGAAATGAAATTCATTATTATTAATAAGCTAGAACGTACACAGATAACCACACAAGAGTTCAACTACATCGTATCAACCACTGACCAAGTTGTCACATTTAACGGTTTGAGGATGGCAATAAGTAGATCTGTTAGAATGGTTTGAATTCAAGCCTCATGCCTAAGGAACAGAGGTAAAATCTTGGTGGTGTCTCTACATTCAAAGAATCTCCAGATTTTGATGTTTGGACTTTGTTTTTTCCTGACTGTGGTCTCATTTTTCTCTGCAGTATGAAGTCCTGCTCCTCTCTGGGTTCAGGATAACTCAACAATGTCTTCTGAGCAGTTTAACATCATCAGAATGAAACAATTATGACAACATTATTACAAGATATTTACTCTTTATAAACTGTTTACAGTCAGTACTGTCACTACTGTTTACACAGTTTACAGTCTACACTACAGAGGCATCATGACCATCTGCAGTAGAAGAATTAGTATTTCCTGTTTTTTACAGCAAATGTTTATTTTCCGCAAATATTTAAAGAAGGTGTGAGAATCAAAGTTATATTGATGAAATTTTCCTGTCTTCTTGGCTCTGTTTAAATATGTTGCTAACATCACTTGTGATACATTCAGGTACCTTCAGAAACTTAAGAATCTGATGATTGTTGTGGGTTTTTTTTTTTTTTTTTTCGGTTTTTTGATTGGACAAACAGTTTGTAAATGCCATTCATCTAAAAATACGTGATATTTTGATCCTGCCGGTGGAGTTGGGATCCTGAGGGTTAAGATAAAAATGGCATCACTGGTCTGTTTTAAAGGCACTGCGGTTCTTAAGATTCAAGATTCAAGAAGCTTTATTGTCATACTGATGCATGTTTACATATGGATAGCATGAAATTTTACTCTCAAGGTCCTGTTTCAACTGCTCCAAAACAGCAACAGATTAAAAAGTGTTCTGGATTGTTTCGATGAGAGTTTGAGAGTTTTAACTGTGCAGTGAGGAGAGAATAAATACGAACCACCTTAATTTGACGGGCTATATAAAAGCTACGATAGCTATGTGTTATGTATATGCACACACTGTTTACTCTGTATGAGACTGAAGGAAAATAAGGCTTGGCATCAGTGTAAGGCAATGAGAAACCGGTTTAATTCAAAGAGACCTGTACACACACACACACACACACACACACACACACACACACACACACACACACACACACACACAAACAAATATGAACGTGACATGTCCACTTTACATTGTAAGCAGCCCTGGGTCTCAGCTATTACCATCTGGTCTTGTTAGAGAAGAAATGTGGACCATAAATCAGAACTGAGGCTGATTTAGCTGGCAGCTCTCCAGGCTCTGTTTGGTGCAGTTTCCTGTATCCCTGCGTCCTCCTGCAAAGCCTTTAATTGGTGGGATGGAAATGCTACTGAATCAGCATTTGGATCATGTGACACAAAGACTGCCTGCTGAAACCAATACTAATGAAATTATTTGAAACTTAATTCAGACCTCTGGGAACTGAAGTCTGGATTTAATACTTGTGCAAAGTAATTCTCTATGATTTTCAGAGACCTTCGTTTCTCTGAGAATCTTTGCTGACTCTTTTCAAGCAGCCTTTAAAGCGTGTTTCATGGTGTGCAGGGAAACTAATATCAGTGAATATTTCTCAGGCAGAGTGACAGCCGCTCTCTGTGGGACTCCTGCTTTGAGTGTACAGTACTCAAGGAAACACTTCTGAAAGATTCTGGCTGTTGATTATCTACTGTACATGGATGCCACGCCTGTTGATAATATTTCACTTCTCATTTTTATTTTTTGAAGGCGTAAGGGAAATGAAATACAGTCATATCAATGAGTTTTCAAGGTTCCTTCTAAACTGACACATACAACTGTAAATAAAAGGTATTTAACAGCTAATGTTGCTGTTTATATCACCCAGAGTTAATTAGATATTCAAAGCCTTATGGTACACAGACTGAAAATTACAGAAAAAAAAGTGTGCCATGATATGATTTTACATTTATTGTTAGTTTCAGACTAAAAACTGAAATGAATACAGCTTTTGTTCTGTAGAAAAAAACTGTAGATGAAAGCACTCATAGGTTAACTGAAATACTTGAAGAAGATTTTTTTTTTCTTCTTTTTTTGTGGCTTTTAAACACCTTTACTTTTTCTCTGATTTTTTTTTTTTTTTTTTTTTTTTTTTTTTGAAAAAATCTTTCTAAAATCCCCTTCCCCTCTAATTGGCCAGCCCTTTGAAGGTCTGTTGAGGGCAGATCAATTGGCAGACCTTGGTGTTTAAGGCCCACCCCTCCATCAAGTCATAAACCAGTTAGGTGATCCTCATCATCCCAGCAAGTCTTTTGAAGTTCATGCCATTTTTAGAACAGACCATTTTCAGCAGTTTCCAGATGGATTCAGGGATTTCAACATATCAATATGTAGCAGATTTAAAATCTGCACACATTTAGTATGAACATCCAGCATTGTGTCTTTATATCCATGTTAAAAATATGGGGAATTATAGTATCTCCTCTTTTGAGAGGAAGGTGTCCCAAAAATAGATGAGCCTTTTAACAACTAGTCATATGTATTTTGTTTTTGGCAAAGTATGCTTAGGATCAATTCTTGGCTGTAAAGCAAGCATACGTTATAGGACATCTGTAGATACATCTCACAGCAAGCTAAAATAAACATAAAGAGGTGTTGTAGCCTGTGTGTCAGAGCAGATTTGCCCTTTGTATTTGGGTTAGGGTTAGGGACCAGTTGCCAAATACTCAGCCATCAAATTATAGATATACTTTGTCAGAGCTGCCGTTTGCCAGCAGGCAAGGCAGACAACTGCTTAGGGTCCCAGAACTGTAAGGGGCTCCTTACAGCAACCCACAACTTCATGTAATGACAGTAGACACACTCAAACCCCCTTGATGGGGCCCCATGTCACTATACTCACTCAGTATGCTGGCTGCTGCTACGTGGTGAACGCACTTTTTTTTTTGTGAAAACAAGTTTGAAATGAAAGTAACAAAAAAGATGAAGAGAAATCATCCGTCTGGGAATGAAAGAGGAAAAAAGATAGAGAGGAAAAGCAGATATCGAAAAAATTAAAAAATAGATTAATGGATGCTTATTAGACCAAGCCTCAACTAAGGGTGGGGAAGGAGTGACTCTTCAAAAACAATGGGTTCTGCCAGTGTTACATTTTAGCATCGATGGCAGTTTTTAACATTAAACAGTGGATAACTTTGGAAACAGAACAGACTCAAACGTCTAAAGTTGAGCTTTGTTAAGCTCTGCTCTG
Organism: Labroides dimidiatus; assembly: GCA_030710495.1. Lineage (NCBI taxonomy): Eukaryota > Metazoa > Chordata > Actinopteri > Labriformes > Labridae > Labroides > Labroides dimidiatus. Next base: position 17,296,766 of record CM061164.1, on the reverse strand, counting down.
CTGGCCATCAGCGAATGGCGATTCAGCATGGATGAATCATGATCACCTCTAGGAGAACATTTCAGTGTGAAGATACTGTATTTGATTTAGTTTTTACTCTAAGTTTTTTTTTTTGTTTCTACAACTTGCATTTTTTTTATATAATGTGCCAACTAACTGAAATCTCATTAACACCTTTTTTTTTTTAGTTGTTTTGACTTAATGATGTTACACTATTAGTTTTCTTTGGTCTGTTTTTCATTGTTCACTATATTTATATTTTTGAAATGGTAAGGTTTATGTTCAATGTTTTTGTTTTCATTATGCACATTTGAGCTTTAGATATATAAAATTGCTTTTTAGAAAAAAAAAAAAAAAAAGTTTGTTGTCCAATTATTTATAACAGGATGGTGATGTTCACTGATTGAAGGGGCCCCAGTGAGTTTTTTTGCCTACGGTCCCAACAGACTCTAGAATCGCCCCTGTACTTTATGTGTGGTGCGTTTATGAGTTTAAACCTGTCTGAGATTCTTTAGTAGAACACAGTATTTCAGTGAATTAGGAATGACAGTAATTGAGAGCTAAGGATAAAAGCAGGAGACTGAAATTGAATTTGGGTGCAGCTAAAAACAAAATCGCTCACTTTTAGTGTGAACTCACAAAACACTGGTAATGCCTCAATTAGTCCTCATTGTAAGTAAAACAACTCCTTTGTAAGAGTAATTAATCACTGATAAATTCATATCCTGTGATCTTATTTCTTCATAATGGTAATTAAAATTTTATCTAGAGTTGTTAAACTCTTCAGAATTAATGAAAGCAAGGTCATTTCATTAGTAATCCAAGCATCATTCCCTCCAGTTATGAAAATGTTTTACAGGAGTGAAATATAAACTTGAAAGGTGCCGTAATTAATCATGAACAAACGTAGTTCCAATTCCTCATCTCCTAACTTTTAATAAACAGCTCTGCCATTCAAAGACCTATATGGCTCACCAGACTGAGTAGAGAGCTCAGACTGAGTTAACAAAGCAGAAAAATAAGACTGGTATCGTCAGTGTTCAGAGGCCAGTTGCACAACGCAACACAAGTGCTGTATGTAGCCAAAGGCAAGCAATGTGTTAGTCAGCTATCATATTGTTTGGAGTCGCACGGGGACTGAACAGTTTAACCTCTGTCAGTGAATGCAAATCACCATCAAAGTATAGCTGACAGGTAGATATGTTTGGGTACTACTGAGGTCCAAAACAAATTATGAGTTGATGTGAAGTATTTGACAGAAGTCACAGCCTTAAAGTTACATTTTTTCCTTTTTTCCTGGGTGAAAAATTCTGAGGGGAAACTTGAGACCAGAAAAAACATCTCTCCAAGAAACGATGTGCCCAAGTGCTGGAGGTTAAAAATTACAAGTAAGTAAACAGCGCCATCAGTCCAATTGCTTGGGTGATCTTTTGTTCCTCAAAAAGCTAATCTGTATGTTCATGCTAACATTGTACACAGTTTGTGATTCTAAAATGCTGCTGTGTCTCATGCTGCAAGTTTTGAAATCATTGTTATGTTGTTGATGGTGATCATTTAAAGCAACATCAAGTGATATTTTAAAGCTAAACAACGTTTGATTACTCCACAGTTATCAGTATGTATCAGTATATATCAGTAGTATCAGTATCAGCAGCTAAAGTTAGCATTAGCAGCCTGGTAAACTGAGTTACTGTGTTTCTCAGTACAGTAAATGGACCAGTACTTATATAGCTTTTCTAGACTTTCTGACCACTTTACACTGGTAGTCTCATTCACCCATCCACCCCACATTCACACACTGATGGGAGGAGGAAGCTGTAGCTAATCATTCATACCCATTCACACACAACTGAACAACAGTGGGAGCAATTTGTGGTTCAGTGAGTCACAGACATGTGACTGCAGGAGCTGGGAATCGAACCCTCGACCTTCCGATTAAGAGACGACAACTCTACCACTGAGCCACAGTCGCCCGGTAGGCAAAGGTGTAAACTAGCTAGGTGCACTAGAAAATGCTATTATGAGCTAGGTCAGATTTTTACATTAGCCGTTAGCTTGGACGTGTCTTGATGGTAACATTAGCTGTTTAGTGAGCAGTAGCTTCATGTTACTGTTTGCTGTTAGGTTGGAACTGGCTGGATGGTAAGATTAGATGTTAGCTAGAAAGTGTCTTGAATTAACATTAGCTTTAGGCTAGATTTAGATACTATTGTAAAATGTTAGCTAAAATGTGGTTTGATTGTAGCATTAGCATTGTTAGATGAGCAGTGACTGGATGTTACCTTTTGCTGGTGAATTCAAATTGGCTAGATAGTAAAATAAGCTGTTAGCTAGAAAGTGTTTGCATGGTAACAATAGCTGTTTAGATTAACCTGGTGAAGCCAGAGAGAACCCACGCATGCACGGGAGAACATGCAAACTCCACACAGAAAGTCTGCTGAGCGAACGGGGATTTGGACTGGTGACCTTCTTGCTCTGAGGCAGCAGAGCTAACTGTTGCACCCCCTTGTGGCCCCCTGAAGTTTATCATATTAACTTGAAATATGTCCAAGTATGTCTAACAGGATGGCAGGTGTCACAAAAGGATTGGCAGGTGGCAATTAGTGATCAGTGGCATACCAAAAGCCACTTTTTGATCTGGGCCCTACTGGGGGAACTTAGGTGAAATGTCACAAACAAACAAACAAACAAACAAACTAACAAACACTGGTCAAACCCTTACAAACGTATAAAATTTAAGGTTTCAACTCATTAAAATATATTTGGATTAAGAACTGTTCTGGACAAAAAGCAGTCACACAAAACAATACAAATAATACAGAACATTTCACCTTTCCCATCATACCCCACTTTTTGTCCTGAGTTCAGGAGATTCCCTAATATACAGGATGGATAAGTTTTTGCATCTGTTGAGGTTCCAGATGTGTTTTGTTAGCCTAAACCGCTACATTTTTTTCCCCTAAAAGGCTCTCAGTTAAGGCACTTATGCATATTGTCAGAGAGAAAATTTATCTTCTCAACTCATCCCTGGGGATAAAATGAAAGTCAAAGTTGTCATACATGCAAGACAGAATAGAGCCGCACACAGCACCATGTGGCTTTGATGTGGTCTGAACAGGCAGACGACATGTACAAATCCCAGTAATCCTCAACACTAAAACTGCACCTCGCTGCTTGATCGTCACAGACACGCCCCCTGCTGTGCCTCTCCTCCCACTTAGGTGCAGCTGTTCTTCGCTCTCCTCGGGGGAAATGACATCAGTACAGGACACAGACAGAGTTTATAAGGGATTCTGCCTGTCATTGCTGAGAGCTCAAGCTACAGCAGGAAGTTATGTTTTCAGGCTCTGGGAGCGAATCCAGCTCAAGGGTTATAAAGGACAGAGGCTGGAGAGTGTTATTTTATGAGCCCAGATGTGTTGAATAAATCATTTTCCCCAGACCTAATTAAACACTTACTGCCTAGCCCTGTTAAGCTATTAACATCTGCTATCCAGAATGAACGAGCGAGAGCTTCAGTGCTGGGTGAAATTAACGATGACAGACAGAATAAATATTATCTCCTTTTTCATGTTCGCTCTTTCTGTGTTTTCTAAGCCTGGCTGTGCGTCTTTATTTCTTCCCTCCTCTTCTTGTAATTGTATCTGTGTCGCCGCTCCTCTCCCTCTGAACATTTTGCTTGATTTCATTGATGAATCGGTCTTTTTCTGTTCCTGTCATCAAAAAGAAAACGTGGTACAACTCAAGCCATCCTGTGCTCATCAGATTTCTGTTTTTCACCGATCCAGACCTGAAGAAAAAAGCTCCAGCTGGTATTCAGTGAGTGAAAACAGTATAAAGCAGCATATAGACATTTTCCCAGAGGGTGTCTGGGAGATTCAGACTGTTTGTGGTCACTCACAGCATAGGAGTCATAATCAGGCACAGCAGGTCTGTAAAGCCACAGATTTCTGTGTATTTGGAGTGGCTTGCATGTGAAGATACTTCATATACTGGAGGGTCATGAGCAAGACTGTAAGAAATGAAGTGATTTTTTCCTTTTTTTTTAAACAAACATGACCTAAAAAAACTTTGAAAGTCAGGGTTGGTAATCAGATTTAGACTTTTTGTTATCGAATAGAACTTTATTTGTCATTGCAACGAGTACAACGAAATTGCAAAAGCCCTTCAGTCAGTGCAAAAAGAGATAAAATAAAATAAAAAATAAAGTATATATGTAATGAAATAATGTAGCTAAGGTGCATTATAGAATACCAAAGTATGATTCAGTAAGTAATGACAGTAAGGTGCAACAGGGAGTATAGTGCAATGAAATAGGTGACATGAGGTAGTTATCTGATACAGTAATGACATGAGGTAGTGTCCATAATTATGATGACATGGTAGTGATATTAGCCGATGTTCAGGATCCTAACTGCTGTCGGGTAGAAACTGTCCCTGAGTCGGTTTGTCCTTGCAGTGATCGACCTGTACCGCCTGCCTGACGGTAGCAGGTTAAACATGTGGTGTCCAGGGTGTGAGGGGTCCTGGGTTACCTTTCCCGCCTTTTGGAGGCAGCGGGAGTGGTGCAGTTCTTTAAGTGGGAGGAGAGGGCAGCCGGTGATTTTTTGGGCCGTGTTGATAATCCTTTGCAGGGCCGTCTTCTGAGCCACTGTGCAGCCGGTGGACCATACACACAGACAGTACACCAGGATGCTCTCGATGGTGCACCTGTAGAAAGACACCAGCAGTCTCTGGGGGATGTTGTTCTTCCTAAGCACCCTCAGGAAGTGCAGTCTCTGCTGAGCCTTCTTCAGTAGCTCAGAGGTGTTCACAGTCCAGGTCAGGTCCTTCTCTATGTGGACTCCGAGAAAGCTGAAGACTTCTACCCTCTCCACACAGTCCCCGTTGATGAGTAGGGGTAGAATGTCTGTTTTAGCCCTATGAAAGTCGACGATCAGCTCCTTGGTCTTAGCTGTGTTGAGGAGCAGGTTGTTGTCTCTGCACCACCCCGTCAGCTGCTCCACCTCAGCCCTGTAATCGGACTCATCCCCCCCAGATATGAGCCCCACTACTGTGGTATCCTGGTTAAAATGATCTTTATGTCCTGATGTCAATCAACCCATGATGCGTTCTGCTGTCTACAGCAGGAGTAAACCTGGGAAAACACCAATCAATCCTAGAGATTTGGATCAAATTTATTAAACCAATCAAATCCTCCTGTGCGTACATTCCCTTTGAGTCCACATGCTGAAATCGATTCAGATTTGGTGGTAATTATTATTTATATGTAGTCAAACCTGACTGAACTGATGTTCAATAAAGAGAACACATTGGTAGCTCAGAACTACAGACATCTCTGGTGTTTTCATGAAAGTTTGACCACGTTAACTCATAACAGTCAGCTCAGTGCACCTCTGAAAATAGCCTTTAGCTTGTCATGAGGGACATACGCACTTGAGGACTCTTTTCGTGTTTCAACAGCTGTTTGAGCCATAACAACTTTCTTTCTTTCTTTCTTTCTTTCTTTCTTTCTTTCTTTCTTTCTTTCTTTCTTTACCTCGATTAGGCAACAGAAACAATGGCACAAACGGTCGAACAAAACAAAACAATAACTTCCTAAGCTAAAACAAAACCAAAATAAGCAAAATGACAAAACAACAATCGAGGAGGGACAGGGAGAAGCGTAACTTATCGTGTCCTGCCCCCTTTTTTTTTTCTTTTTTTTTCCGGTGCAAGAATAACCTTCAGTGTTTCAGATAACACCAGCGTAACACCAGAGGTTTTACAAGATCAATACTTGTATATTCAAAATTTACAGATGCAGCATACAACAAAGAACACCAAATATAGAATTAAGAGGAAACTTTTCCACCTAAGGGTATACATTATTCCAGATACAAAAATAAAAAAATGCAAAAGGACAATCTGCTCATGTTTCTCCAACTTTCTTATACCGATCCATAAAGAATTGTTTATAATTTGGTTTAAATTTTATAATGTTCCTACTCAGTTTTGTCGTCAGCTCAAGGCCATTCCATAGGGCAACCCCACAAACGGACAAGCACATGCATTTTAAAGTTGTCCCAACTACAGGTTGTTTTAACATCAAGATACCTCTCAGTTGGTAACCCCCCTCTCTACAAGAAAACATATTTTTTATATTTCTTGGTACTTTGTTATTCATGAATTTATACATAAATTGACCGGTTTTAAATGTGACCAGGTCCATGAATTTTAATGTTTTAGAGGTTAAGAATAGATTATTAGAGTGGTCCAGGTAACCAGCATTATGCACTAGTCTTATGGCTCGTTTCTGTAATGTGCATGTATGTGTTGACATGTTCGGCTAAAGGTTAGCCTGCTCACTTGTAAGTACAAATCAACGGTTGTCTGGAAACTGCAGAATTTGGTAGAACTTGAGTCAACAGTGGAGTATCGACTCTGACAACCGACCCCGGAACAACCAGACATTTTCATGCTGCTCAACCGCTTTGATTCAGAGTTTTTTAAAAAAAGGCTGACTCGTTTGCATGAATGAAGCGAAATGCTGCTTCCATTGATGTAGATTGATCTTGTGCTGTATATGTGTTCAAATTCCCTTGTTTCTGTCTTTCCAAGATGAAATGTTCTGTTTCTTTGCTGTGGAAAACATGCCTGTCTGACACTTAAACAGAAGCAGCAACAACAGTCATTAAAAACTTCTATGTCTAAATTATCAGCATCATCTCTGATGGCCTTGTTTACTTACATTGCTCATACAAAGGCATCAATTTGGATTTCAGTCTGTTTCATCATCAGCTTAAACTCCCAAAAGTAACTTCAAGTTAAATCATCCTCCAAGTACCAGATACAGTTTATCATTGAGCTTCTGATCTAAGAGGAAAGTCGGTGCGTATACGTGGATGACAACTTTCATCCTGATTGTGTATCTGACTTCTGCACTGCAGTCTCTTTACTTCCTGAGGAGTCAGGCAGGTGGAAGGAGAATTTCACCTCTGTGGATCAATAATATTATGAAATCAACTGTGTTCCCTTTGGTTATGTGGTATCTTGAGCCGCCAGACTCTTCAGACTCTTACAGGCTGCAGGACTTTGCTGCAGCAGTTCTCTTTTTTTCTTTTCTTGTAACAGCATTGTCGGATATTTGAAATGCAATCTGCTAATTACACCTTCTCAAATGAGCTTTATTTATCAGTCAGTAACCACCTCTTGTTCATCCTCACAGTCTAGTGCTTTGTTGAAAAAGACAAACCTCCCTTGTGCTAGAGGTTTTTCTTGATAAGTTGGGTCCTGCTGATCTTGGCTGCCAGTCACTGAGCTCAATAGGATTTAGTGTAATCCTGCAGAGAAGTGCAGAGCAGATGGACGCACTAGTAAGATCACTGTGGTATAGGGGCTATAATTGGCATGGGCCTCTGTCTGCAAACCCCTTTTACTGGTTGTAATGTCAATCCTCAGATTATGTAATCAGATTATAAATTAGAGGTGCTCCCTAACAGTTGATGAGTACAGAGATTGATGGGTTCATTTCATTAAGAAAGCCTCGCAATTAACTCACAATGACGTTTTTTTGTTCGTTTTTTTTTCTCATCTGAGCACCATATACTGCAGACACAGTGATTTTATTGTTGTTTCTTGGAGCAGATGGACAGACAAGAAGGCTTATAGAGGGCGGCCATGGTTCAGTGGTAGAGTGGTCTACTCTCAATCGGAAAGTCAAGGGTTCGATTCCCAGCTCCTGCAGTCACATGTCGAAGTGTCCTTGAGCAAGACACTGAACCCCATATAAATATACATTATATATATGTATATATATGTGTGTGTGTGTGTATATATATATATATATATATATATATATATATATATATATATATATATATATATATATATATGTATATATATATATATATATATATATATAATATATATATATATATATATATATATATATATATATATATATATATATATATGAATGATATTGATGATATGTACACTCAGTAAAATTATGATTTAACATTTTGTTGAAATAAATACGCATCAAATCTTGTGGGAAAAAAAAGCCTTCCACCTCTCTACTTCACCTCCTACGACATCAACAGCCCACAAACTTTCCGTGCTCCTGTGGTTAACCTCAAGTTTTACACTCCTGATGACTAAAACAAGTCAAAGACAAATAAATCCGGAGGAAAACACAGATTTTAATTCTGTGTGGATGAATTCATTTAACTGCCGATGTGCCGGCTAAATATACATGCTTGATATCTGGCAAGAAATTAGCAAACAACAAAAAAATGATGAGTTGAGTGACATTATAAATATATGTTATCAAATTCAGGTATTCTTTAAGTAGTTCTACAATTTCACAAGTTTAAAAACTGTTTCGATAATTGTTCAATATGTTTTAACTTTGGATTGAATTTTGTACACTGTATTGTCTTTACTGTGAATGTAAAGTAGATTTTGTGGCTCCAGACTGATTTTATTGGAGGTGAGTTGAGGCAAAACGGCTCCTTTGACAGTAAAGGTTGCAGAGCCTTGCTTTGGGGGTGATAAACAGAAGAACTTGTTTCGAAAAGTCTAATGGTATAAACATTCCCATCTCAGTCACAGACTTAATGAGGCTTTAAGATTTAGGGGGGCTGCATTTAAGCTGTTTGTTCCCAGGATAAGCTTATTGTAATCTATTTTTTCAGTTCTTTTTGTGATCATAATCTTAGCGCCTGGGAATCTAGCTTGGTGGATTTAGCATTAATAAGTCGCTTTTAAAGTTTATTGTAAAACTTCCAAAGCTAAAAAAAAAAAAAATGTTTGCTGAACACTTGAGGTCAGAAACTACATCTGCTTTCTGTGACTTTTAGTCTGATACATTCAGAGTAAAACTGAATGACTCAACCAAATTCCCAGTCCTCGTTGTTCAGTCCTGTGCACACTTCTCTCCACACAGGCCAGCAGATTTGATATCAAGTCAGTTGATGCATTGTTTACTGTTCTGCTACAAGCCACCTCTCTGCAGTTATGTTTACATATTTACTCTTTTCAGTGCCACTGTGTAGTTTGGGGAGTACAATGGTTCACTGACTAAATAACTTTTTTTTTCCCGATTGCAGAGAAAGTAATCCCTTTTCAAAACAAACGGTGAACAGATCAGCAGGCAGAAAAAAAGTCTTTCAGATACAAAGAGGGAGGGAAATCCAGAGAAGAGTTACATAAAAGTTTACCAAAGGAACTTCAGACTCAAAAGCCTAAACTGAGAACGTATAATAGAATAAGTTTTCACAAAGTCTTTGCAAGTGTTAGTCAACAGCCTCAAAAAATAATGATTTAATCAAGTGTGACTCTGAGACTGTAAAACCTAGCATGTGGTCTGCACTCCCTCCTTTTTGATGTTTTTGTTGTTGTTTTGGAACTGAGATGTTTATTAAAAATTTTGGAGGGAAAAAATGATTAAAAAAAAAAAAGTTTGGATGATTTCATGAGAGCAGCTTTTGACATTCAATGATGATCCTCAAGGGGGTAGAAAGCATTTTTTTTAAACATGTTTTCAATGAAACTCTTTATTATGTTGATAAGGTGGAGGTCTTTGAAACTCATGTATCAAATATGATACGTTTTGGAATAAAGGGTTAAAGTTGTTCACAATGGGAGCAGAATTTGTTCTGCATATATCAGACGTTGAGATATTTGTATCGAGAACAATCAGTATAAAAGTTTTTAAACTGACTGAAAATTGCAGTTCGTCAAGTTTCCACTTGAGGTTTGTTGGAAGCACGGGAAACCACATACACACCAATTCAAAAAAGCTGATTTTTACTACAAAGATTAACATGTCTGAAGTTTGGTGCAAAAATGATTTTAGTCTGGATCGCTCATTTCTCTAACAGCTCACACTGTACGGGGTGGATTTTTGTATAACTTAGCAGTTTAGAGTATGTATCCACCTTTTCCCTGACTACCCATAATTCATCATGATTGCCGGTTTTGCTCGTCAGTTCAAAGTCCTTTCTACGTCGCCATGGAAACCACAAAGCTGATGTTAGCCGAGCTGTCGTACTTGCTCTAATAACCGGCTTTTAAAAACAAGAAAGTGACAAAATGAACAAAAATCAGAGGTGGAGTCATAGTGTGGATTTTTTTAAAAAGTTTAAACTGAGCCCTGTCTAGCGTTATTGATTTCACACAAGCTGTTTTGAGCTAGCTTGCCGGCGGTAGTAACCGGAAGTCAAGTTGTGCCAGCTCACACAAAAAGTGAACTTGCTCAGAGTTTAGTTCACACCAATTGAAATGAACTACTTCAGGTTTATACATGGGCTGATTGATGAGTTGCGAGCCTTGTACTGAAGAAGTGAAGCAGGGATGTCCTTTTCAGCTCTACTATCCCCTGACTATTTAAGGCTGTGTACCTGAAGACTGGTGTCATTTGGTCAGTTTATGTTGAAGAGGTAGCTCTCTAAAGTAATATTTTCATAAGAAAGGTCTATCACCTAAGGATATCCATACTGATATGATATCAACACTAGGGAATGATGCCCCTTCATATGCTACAGTGAAAAGGTGGGTGGGTGAATTTAAGCGTGGCAGGCAGAGCCTTGGGAATGACGCCCGTCCTGGAAGGACTGTCACTGTTCAACCCCAGAAATGGTCAATAAAGTCCATGATGTTGTTCTGGCTGAAGGGACAAACAATCAATGGAACATATTATGCATCATTTCTGAGGCAGTTAAGAGAAAATATTAAACTCAGGAACCACAGAAAACTCAGTAAAGGTGTGTTGTTCCACCAGGATGATGCCCCTGTTCACAGGTCTGTCATTGCCATGGCTGCCATTAATGATTGAGGCTTTGAACTGATTGAGCATCCACCTTATTCACCTGATCTCGCTCCATCAGACTTTCATGTTTCCAAAATTGAAAAAGGCCATTTCTGGTTCCCACTTTGGGTCAGATGATGACGTCATACATGCAGTGGAGGACTTTCCGAACGGTCAAGGACGTCTTTAAACGTGGCATTGAGGTCCTTAAACACCACTGGCTAAAGTGTTTAGATACTGACGGGGATTATGTTGAAAAATAATGCAATATGTCTTCCAAAATTCAAACTCTTAAATGTGAGGCTCACTGCTTATCAGTCAGCTCTTGTAATGACAATTTTGTGCTATTAAAAATCACACTAAAAGGGCACATCCTGCTTGAAGAGTATTGATACTTCAGATATGCTCATAGTGCTTGTGTGCTTTGTCAACGCAATTAAAGGTCATAACTTTAAGATTTACTAAACTAGGTTGTTTCCATTGACATGTTTTATTAAAAGGAGTCATTAAATTGCATTTTGCAGCTATAATTAAGTTATATTTTTAAGCAGATTACTTGAAAACAAACCTGCTGTGTCACAGCTGCATGTTAGCTGACTTGCAAAAAATAAATATAGAAAAAATAATAAATAAATAAAAACAAATAAATAAAAACTGGGGAACAAACCCAGAAGAATCCTATTATGGGTGCTTTCTTTCAACCTCTATAGAAGCATGAAATTCCATGCCTTAGCTGCAATCTGTTCGAACTTTAATCTCACCACATTCTGCATTTCCTCACTGATCTCGCTCACACTTGGCACCATTGTGTCTTTGGGTCCTGCAGTACCTTTCAGGCTCTATCCTTTAGGTGCACCTGTAGAAACATTAAGGAGCATAGATAATGAGATCATGGATTTTATTTTGTTATTTTATATTATTAAAAAATCAAGAAATAGAAAGAAATGTTCAGTTATAAGGAAAATATGCGTCCGGTTATTTTCTCTCTGATAACTTCTGCCCTAACTCTTGTGTCTGAGTGGACACTGACGAGTTAAAAACGTGGCAACAGCTTCAGTGCTTCCCTCTCCGCCATGGGGCGCAGAGACCGGAGCAGAGAGGAGCAAGCAGCCGGTAATCCGTGCGCCTTTTGCCGGGGACGTAATTAGATTACGGCGATGCAGCGATCCCTGCTGATGCCTGCTGCTCCTGCGGTGCATGCACAGCCACCTTTCGACAAAAGCCCCTTTTCTGACTGCAGCGACCCTCTCTCTCTCTCTCTCTCTCTCTCTCTCTCTCTCTCTCTCTCTCTCCCTCTCTCTCTCTCTTACAGCTAATGTCTCTGTCTCCCCCTCTCGCCGTCTCTCTCTCCCTCTCTCTCTGGTTGAGAAAGCAAGAGGGAATACTAGAGGAGGTATAGAGTTACCCTGCCTCTCTCCTAAGAGCTGGTAGATACTCTGCAAGTCCCAAACCAGCGACTTCAACTCAAAGAGGACTAAAGAGGAGGGGGACTATTTTTTCGCCACATCTCGACCTGAAGAAAAAAATATTTTTTTTTACCATCTTGAAGGCACGGACTGCCCTTTTTATCACTTCAGAAGAAAGGACAGAAAAAGTGGAGAGGGTGTTGAGCCTGGCGGGTGGATGACTTTTGTGGATGTTATTTCCTGGATTTTCTCTCCGGGCTGTAGCCTACCGTACAGCGGCCCAGGGACTGCAACAGTGTGTGGAAAAGTAGATTTGAATGTTAAACATATGGCTTCACCGAGGATGACACGGTATGTACCCTTTTTGAGCTACTCTCGACTTATTTTCATATCTATGTGGTGAGTTCAGGGACCTAAAATGCACCCTTTTGAACCGCGTCCCTGTTAGTCCTTATCCCTTCACTTTTTCTCGACCGTTCCTTGGCTTTACTCTTCCGTTGTTTGACACAAATGAAGAAGTTTGTGTGGGTAGAAAACAGCGCTCCTTGTGCTAAAATGGAGAGAAAGTACACCTATATACTAACGAGGGTGACATGTGATTTTGTATTTTTGTTTTTTTAAATAATATGTGCTAATGCCAAAACCGACAGACACCAATTTGTTCAGTTGAAGCTTCTTCTTCGTGTTTTGGGCTGCATGAGTCGCTGTCCGTGGTGCTGAAACACTCATCGCTTTTGTAAAGAAGGAAAAAAAAGACGTCGAGGTGAATTAATTTGAGACAAGTCAGCACATTTATATGCAACACGCTGCTTTCAGTGATCCAAGGTCTTATCTTGCAATTAAAACGGACACTAATTATCACCCTACAATTCAATATTGCGTTAAAAGTGCAGCGTTTCATGTGATGTCAAGGTGGATAGGAAGTTAAACATTACTAGTGTTTACACTTAACTGTGTCAGGAGTGGAATCCTATATGCACCTCTCCCTTTAGAATGTTATCTTTGATACCAATCGAGTCGTGTAGAAGCACATTTTCAACAAGTAGAATGTGCACTTGTGCTGCTCCAGTGCAGTTTTTGTCTTATATCCTAAACATGGTCTATGGTCCCGTCAGAAGCGGGTTTACCTCCAGCAGCCTGTGTGTCTCGGATTATACAGAGAGAGAAAGAGTCATCCGATTACCTTAAACTAAGGCAAGCTGTCGCCTCCTCCACACAGGACAGATAGTGAGGGGAGAAAGTCAAAGGTGATGACAGGTGGGGGTGATGTACAGCAACATAACATGTGAAAGGTGCCTCTGTGATCTTTCAGAGCTCTTAAAATACTCTTCCTGAATCATGATGGCATAAAACTTTATATCATGTGCTGCAGGCGCGTTTATCACTGAAGAATACAATAACTGGTGACTTGATATGACTGCTACACCTGACAGGAGACTATATAGCCTCTGGGTTATGTAACATTGCTTGTAAGTCATTGCTGTATACCTGTGTGAGTGTATTCATGATGTGTCCAGGGGGTTAGGCAGATAGACTGCTTTGTGAACCTGAGACCCGTCCTCTCGTCACCACGTCAAATCCTGTTAATCATGCTGGATGTGATGGAGCACTTGGATGTCTTTTCAATGAGAGCCTGGCTGTAAAGGGGGCTTTACTGGAGTAGAGATGTGTAGCAGGTGCTTGTAAAGAAGCAATATGCATGTACAATTCATTCATTTGAATAGAAAATTCTTAACTAGCCTCATCTTAAAAGAAATCCTTTTAGCTTCAGCACATTTGGCTCATTTTGGTTGTGATTGAAAACCTCTCCAATGTCAGTAACTGACCACAAACACTGCACTAGTAAAGCCACGCTGCATACCACCTTTATTGATTTTTTAAGCCCATCATGTGCAACACTGATATTCCTTAGTGCTCTTGATACAATTTATTAATTTAGACTCGAATAATAAACTTTTCTTTGTATGTTTATCACAAACAAGTTCTGTCAATCTCCGTGCAAATGCTCCTTTCTTCTATTGTGCTGAGTGCTCGATAACTGATTGAATTGTTGCAGAAATCTAGTTGTAACAGTTGTAAGTATTTTTTTAATTTAAAACACAAAATGTGACAGAAAACCCGGTGTAATGAACTCAATCTGGCTCGTTTTCTAAAAAAAAAAAAAAAAGGATGTGAGCAGCGCAGGGAGCTGTTTGAATGTTAGTGAGGGATTACTGTGATAGTCACAACACGCTGGTACAATGATCCTGTGTTATTCCAGGGGTTCTCAGTTTAAGACTTAATGCGCTGCTGGTCTTTATTTCAGTCACCTACTCACTGAATGAGATACACCTGAGGTGCTACATTAACTACAAGGCCCTCATTTATCTGGCTCCTCAGGTTCACAAGAAAGAGGCACTGTTGTAGTCACACTGATACTAAATGCCTGTTTTTCATTTTGAAATCAAAGCTTTTTAACAGCTTAATCAGAATGCATTCAGTCCTGAGGCTCCTGTGGAAGCACAGTTCTTTAAAAAATTAATTTCTCTGCAGTTTTCCTGCAAATTTACAGATGTAAAAAGATATACAGATGGCTGTCAGACCAACTCAGAATCTTAATGAATTCAGATGATTACGCTTTAAGTTGGTATGTTGGTAGAGAGTTTGATTATCTTTTTTAATGATAGATGTGTAGAGGAAAGAGGAGCCGAAGCCATTCAATATCAGCTTAATGTTTTTGGGACGACTGTTTGGTTTTGCTTAAATTCAGTTTGCTTAAACTGTTGGAATTGTGCTCGATTAATAGTTTTATACTAAGTTTATTTATAGTATTAGCCTAACACTTCACATCATATCATAACACATCTAGACTCACACCTCCATGCATCCAGTATTCAGAACCACAGCTTTTTACATCATCTCAGCATTCATTGTTTATTGCATATCCTTTTGTTCTTGTGTAAATAACGATAGTTTTCTATTTTGTTTTTTTTTCTAGATTTAAGTGTTTAGTACTTATCTTAAGTTTCTATCACTATCCAGTTTTTATTGCTGCATTTTTGGTTGTTGTGAGCTGCCGCTCTGACACCAAAATTTTCCCCATGGGAGATCAATAAAGAATATTCTATTCTATTCTATTCTATTCTATTCTATTCTATTCTATTCTATTCTAAATAGAGTGTAGTGTGCTTTTTAGGCTTCGTCCTGTCTTGTTGATATCCTCTTAAGTAGCCTTACATGATTTGACTCACACCTGTGTTTTTAGCAAACCCTTATTTCAGTCTCTTGAGCGCTTGTCTCTTTAAGACTCCCAGCTCTATCAACCCCCTTCCCCAGTATTGGTCAGCTCTGTTGGGGGCACAGCTATGGGCAAACCTTGGTGTTTGAAGCCAACCCCTCCAACATGTCTTGAGCTGGTTGTGATGACCTTGACATTTCAGTAACTATCAAAGATTTCTTGAAGATCTTGTGCTATTTTTAGAACTGTCTGTTCTGAGCAGTTTACAGACAGATTCAGGGATTTCTCCAACATTTGAATATGAAACAGTTTGAAAATCTGTGCACTTTTTGAATGGACATCCAGCGTTGTTACTCTATATTCATGTTAAAAATATGGGAAAGCATGATACCCCCTCTTTAAGTACAGATGACAGGATCCCAGTTTAGCTCAGAGATTAAATTGTGTACCCCATCGACAAAGACTGTTGCCGTCAAAGTGGATGGCCTGGGTTCAACTCCCATGCCCCCACTCTCTCTCCACTTTCCCCCTGCTGTCCTACCCTCTAAATAAAGTCATAAAAAGCCCAAAATTGATCTAAAAAAAACACCTCTCCAGGTGAAACTTAAATGTTGTTTTTTTCCGTAGAGGCCAAACGGGGCTAAAGGTAGAATTAGAGCTTCACTCAGCAGATGAAGAAATTTCATCTCTATCACCTGCAGCTGAGTCCCTTACAACACTGAATTTCTCCGACAATGACCTTTTACGAACACAATAGTGCTTCTTTACCCCTCTGGCATCTGTCTGAAACTAATTCCTGGATGAAAGTTATGGGTTTAAGGCCGAGCTCAAAATCCCAGATGATTCACTAAAAAAGTTTAATCTTCCAAGAAGTTTGACCTGGCTCGATCTTCTCCAAAGTTTGTCTTTTGAACTGTAAAATTCAGACCGGAAAGGCGTGCTGAGTTTTCTAGCAAAGTACCATCAGTTCAGCACTGTGGGGAGAGATTTCAGTGTATAACAGGCAATATTTCTTTTTTTATCTCCAATACAGAGTGAGGTTTAGTCATTCAGTCAATCAAAGTTTGCTTTTTTAAAGTTCATATTCTGTTTGTAAAGGCAGCTATATCACATTTGTGCATTTTCTCCATGATTGGCTATGATGTGTCGATTTTAAAATACAGCGATTACCTAAGATGCTACTTATCGTAACATGTTCTTTATATTTCTCTCAAGAACAGGAAAACCCCTTTCTCTGCCTCATTCAACAATTATTTTCAGCTTTTACTCGTCTCTGGATGTTGCTTGAGGCTGTTTTAGTTTCATTTTAGACAAAAGTGGTCCATCCTTTGATTCATACATCCTCACTGAAACCATCGATACAAAACCGTACAGTCATCTTCAGACTTCTTCTACTTCTTATAGAATCCCCTCATCATCAGTTCATTGAAAAACTTTAAGAGACGTTGCTGTGACCTCAAATCCAAGTGACAACATTAACATAAGTCCTTCAAGCAGGACTGCAGTTGATGCAGTTGTCAATGAAACAGAATCTCCATCTTGCCGTGATGACCTTAAATCGATTGGATACCAGCAGGAAGTGTTTTGATATTTTGTCCTGCTGCAGTTGTTATTAGTGATATTCTGCCCACAGATTTGAACGCCTTTATTAGAGCTTTATTTACATTCTTATACTTCTTCTTACTACTAAGAAAGCTGTACACTTTCTATGTTTGATTCTGTCCTCCCAGTGGGAAACCTACCTATTAGAGGGATGTCATATCAAATTAAGCACACTTTGTGAGCAAGGCCAACTGTTCTTATCCATGACAGACAGCAGGCATGGCAGAGTTTTTCATTTTCCATCAGAGAGTATGAGAGGACAAAAGCATACACTTACAATTAAACTACATTGTTAAAGTGTGTGTTTGTGGGGGGGCTGTTTTTCATGCCTTCTGGTTTTGTTTATTTACTGTGTATTTCTTAACATATCATTAGATTACATGTAGTGTAGCGAGGTAATTCTGTGGCTTCATGCTCACTTTAAGCAGTCATACACTTGTTTTAGTGAGTTAATCAGACCGCCGTAAACAACAAAATGTAAAAGAAGCTGTGAGAACTATTTGAAGTGGATCACAGCGACACCTTTTGGCCTAAATCCTGCGCACACTGTCATGATGACATGACTCTAAACAAGGCGAGTGTTTGTTTTGGAAATGAATTGAGATCAGATCTTCTTTTTAACACTACTTTTCTTTGTTCAAGACAACTTTTTACGGGATACTTTACTGGAGGTATTTATCAATAGTTACACAGCGCTGTTGTTTGAAACAACAAGTAAACTTTGTCAGTTTGTCTGTAGTTTAGTCGCCGGCTGTCTAAGTGCCTCTTGCAGCCAAGTGCTCTGAGATGTACCTCTAGGCTAACATGTAATCCTTATGTCCTGCTTATCCACCACTCAGAGCTAACGTAACCTCACTCTTCATTTTATTGACAGACTCTCAAGTTTGATCAGATCACTTCAGCACATGTTCTAGCCTTTAGCCCGTGTTATAGCTCTTCTGTTTAGCTTTCTTCTTCTTCTCTTCTGTCCTTTCTCTGTCCTCACAGTTCAGCTCCAGTCTCCACCATCACTACTTAATAAATCACAGAAATCGTTTTAAGCAGAAAAAAAACCCCAGATCTCTCTTCTCACTACTAAACTTCGTCAGCCGGCGTGGTGTTGTCATAGAGACTTTGGCGTGGTATAAATCAATCCTGTTCTGTCTGACCTGATCGGGAAGCTAAGAAATAGTATTTGGAAATAACCCATATTGGTGCTGATAATCTCATTTTAAATTGTGGATTAGGATTAGACATATATCTAACAGAGACTTTTTCAAGATCACTTAGAAAGTCCTCACAGTCTCTTTAAGTAACCAAAAAGAAAAAATAAAACCTCTCTAGCTTTACAAATGTTGGCTTTTAAATGGTCCTGACAGATGAATGTACATATAAAAATTAAATGTGATTTCCAGGGTTGCATTAGCCCTCTGATCACTAAAAGAAAGGAAGAAAAACTGTTTCATACAGCACATTTAATTACAGGTGAAAGCACAATGTGCAAAACAGGGTGTGAGCTGCCTTTGAAGTTACACCGAAGTACTGTAAATAAGTTCCACATATAACCCTTACAGCACAAAGCAGAGAGATGTAAGACACAAAAATAAAGCTAAAAATGAACATTTCCAGTTGTTTCTTCAGAGACAAGTGTCAAAGCAAACCTGATATAACTGGAACTATTGGAGCAAAGAAGCTCGAGTTTATTTCCCTGCTTTTCATGAACACATAGTGACTGTTTACTTCAATGTTTTAACTGCAATGACTCATGAGTTTGTAAGATAGTATTCCAAAATCTAGTAAAAATGTATGTGACATAACTTTTAGGAACACAGTCAGAACAACCTTTTTGTCGAACGCTCCTTCTTTGTCCAACCTTTATTGAGCCATGAAGATTTGTTAAAGTTTGCCATCTGTTGATGTCTACTGTTTTAACCAGGCATCTACAAGTTTAAGCAATGCAAACACGCACATACACCAGTGCAAAGTTTGCATTGGGGCCCATAACCAATGCTTATTCTCGGCTCCTGAGTTGGAAAAGTGAAAATGCTAAATGTATGTTGATCTCTAATTGGATTGCTGGACTTCAGATTTTAATAAACAAACAAACAAGAAGTCCTTCTCCAACTCTGACATTGTGACAAGTAGCCACTACAAAAGAACTGTGACATGTTTAAGGTAATACCATGGTAATACCATGACACACTAAGGTGTAAATGACAAGACATGACTTGAAGAGAGTGCAGACAAGGAAACGATGATACACATTTAACAAAACTTTGAAAACGTATGTATATTTTCACACTTCTCACGATGAACAGAAAATTAGTTTGCAAGAGACTGGTTGGGGAGCATTTTTCTTAGCAGCTGCTTCCTGGATCAGCTTCATTAGAACAAGATATTGGTCACTAAAACAAAAACCCCAATACAAACTTTGCTTGATAAGAAATTTGATGCTGAAGCAACAAATCTTAACTGAAGTATAATGGGCCAACAGCTGAGCCCTGAGGAACACCACATTGGATTAAAACATTTCCGGAGCTCAAAATCCAAAAGCCAGTACAAAAATCCTTATTTTTAAGAACAAAAGGACCAAGGACACAAAAGTCTGTTCCAAACCTCCTTTTAAAAATTTGTGATTGATAAGCATCAAGACAGGAGGCAAGACAACCTCTTCCAAATTTAGTCCAACATCAATGCAAACCATGAACAAGGTTATGTTTTGGTCTGGCAAAATCTACAACAGTTGATCTTGAACAGTTGAAAAAAAAAAAGGGTTTCAAAGACTTGTTTCCAATAGCTGATCTGTTGTAAAATTAACAGTAGAGAAAGACTGATAAATGGTGTCCATTTGGCCATTTTGCATTCTACTGGCATAGCTCAGGTACTTTGGAATTGAAATGTACCAACGTTTGAGATGGGTTCACTTAAAATCTTTATTTTGAGCTTTTCACAGTAACAACTTGTACATATTTACAGACCACTAAAATAAAAATGAAGATGGTGTAATGGTCAAAGTAGGTCACGTAAGGCTTCAAAATCATCCCTTCAACCTAAACTAAAGACCTTTATTTTTTGATAATCAGAATGACTTTCAAGACTTCAGATAGAGATGGAAGCGTAATAACTCTGTAGATCTAGAAACTTTTCATCCAGCACCACCAACAGGACAGTTCACTCAGCCTCTTATTTTGCCTCCAGTGGCCAAAAATTAGGTTACTGAAAGTTTAATCTTAATATATTTATACCAAAGCAAGATAAATCTATCAGAGAAAAGTTTATTGAACTTGAACAAACTCCCAGAACTTTAAGAATACCTTAATGTAGTGTTCATCACTGACAGACACAGCACAATAGGTGCAAAAATGGCAGCTTGAATGTCAGCATCTCGCAAGGTTTACAAAACAATTCAACCTGGTGTCTAACAGTGTACATTCAATGCTGAAGTTACCTTCAATTGGCAATAAGCAAAGAGATTGAGAGAGCATCTGTGATGCCGAGGAGTTAGTGTTTACTTTCTTTTCATCAGTCTTTGCATTTCCACTCACACAAGAGCTATGAACGACTTCTCCAACTTTATCATGGATTGTTTATCCCCGGTGACACTTTGTCAGGGTTTTGCTTTTTACGGTGCCAGGCTCTGTTTAATTGTTCTGAGAAAGGAACTGACTTTATATTGAACAACACCAACCAAGATGATTGTTCATAACAAGACTGTCTTTCTGCTTGCCAAAAACGCCGCCTGAAATCTGCATATCTGGCAAAGCAGGCAGAGAAAACAAAGAGACCAATTAGTAGAAGCTGCCCAACTTATTTTCCTTGTGACCAAATTTTTATTCTGTTTATGACTGATGAAGGCTAATGCTCACTCTATTGCATTTGTCTGTGTTAAGAGGGAGAAGTACAAAGTGAGGGGGTTAAAAATCAAGAGAGCAAATTTAAGTTGTTTTTTTATCATATTGACCAAGAAGAAATGAGCACTCGACAACACACTGATTTTCCAATTTACATCTCACACCATGCTTGAGTTTCATTTCCTCAGATTTGCAGTTTTTATAACTGGGTTGCAAATTACTTTTTGGTTGTTTGTGGTAGGTCCCTGTGCATGGAGAAGTTTATTGATGTGCCTGAGTCCCAGGGTGGGATTAAATTAACTGAATTTTAATCCTATGTGGTAAAAGTTCTAAGAGCCCGTGCCCCAGTTTAATACCCTAAGTAGCTTGATCAGGGACTTCTAAATCTCTTCAATCCTGGACCAAAATAAGACAGAATCGGCCAATAATCCTTAGACATCGCATGTTTACTATAGGGATAGACTGTCTCCAGTGTGGATTCTTACCCATAATGTGACATATCCAAGCAATGATGCATGGCCAACAACAGTTGGTGTGATAGCAGCCTCTTTAGTGTGACTGGGAATGTGAAAGTGGGACATAACCAGTGGGCAATGAGGTAATGAGGCAGCAGGTTTTCACCAATGTCGCAGACACCTTAGGCAGACCTCTGCTTTGTCTGTCAGCACAGCTGCTGTAGTAATGGAGGGTCAGGAATGTATTGTGCCGTGTACAGCAGACCGCTAATAATGGTGTGGTACAGGCTGCAAAAATAATGGCTTCCAGTGCTCTGTGTAAATTGCATGTCAGGAGCGCGGCTAGAGAGCACAGTGGGGCCTGGAAAATAAAAGATTGAATTTATTGATACTTTCTGGTGAAAAGTGCTGTAAACAACACACATGGTGGGGTACTAGAAGCTTCAGGTTATTTTAAACGTTACCCCCCCCCCCCCCCCCCCCCCCCAATAAACAAACAAACAAACAAATAAATAAAAGCTATATCAACTCTCAGGATCCCAAGCAGTTTCTAGTTTCTGGAGGTGTTTTGCTTCTGTCACATTTTTACTCTCTGTGGTCTCATTTAGAGCTGCAACAATTAATCGAACAATCAATTATTAATCAGTTACTGAATTGATCGTCAACTATTTTGATAATCGATTTATCAGTTTAAGTAATTATTTAAGAAAAAGAAGTCAGAATTCTCTCATTTAGGCTTCATACTTGTTAATATTTTCTGACCTTTTGCTCCTCTATGATAGTCCTGAATATCTTTGGTTTGCAAACAAGACATTCGATGATGTCATCTTGGACTCCGAGAAACATTGTTATTTTTCACCATTTTCTGACACTTTATAGACCAAACAACTACTCAATTAATCAAGAGAATTATCAATAGATTAATCGATTATGAAAATAATCATGAGTTGGTCTCATTTTCCTCAGCAAAGTGAAAGTCCTGCACCTCTATAGATTCAGGACAACCATGACTGATGGAACTCAAATATGTCTTCATGCAGTGTGATGAAATTTAAAAGCTATAAGTCATTAGAAAAAAAAATCTGGTTTTATCCTTTTAAAAATAGAAAAAAATCAGGAATAAGTGTAACAACATATTTTTAGGTAGCCTCTACGAAACAAAAAGAAAAATATTGCATGAGAATCAAAGCAGTGTTGATGAAATTCTCTCATATCTTCTGCGTCTGCATCACAAGTCATCACTTGTGATGACTTGTGTGAACAGGTTAGGCTGTACACTCTACCTCCCCCTCCTGTCCCCTTTTAATGAGAGAAGAGAAGAGAGAAAACCAACAGCAAAGAGACAAGTCAGGGAAGCCCATTTGGACTGAACCCCTTCTCTATTGAGTTTGTCTGTACACTCTGCCTCCTCCTGCTCCCCTATTTTCCGCTCAAATTTAGCCTCTAAAGTAAACCCAGGTTAGCTCGATTGGAAATCAGGCAGAGATTGGAAATCTACTGGCTGCACCAAAAATGTCTCTTTCTCACAGAATCTAGGTGAAGTGTCTAAACAGCTGATGCATGATAATAATGATGACAATGAATAATGATATAACATTTTGCAGCTAAAGAAAATGACATTTTTGAGGAGCTGGTGGAGACAACCCTGAAAAGAATAAGTGGTATAAAAGATGGATGGATATATCCTCCCATGGTCCTATATGCTGTATATGTATCTGTATATGCAGCATGAAAGTTTAAATACATCTTTTTCTGAGACTAAAAGGTTTCCTCATTGAAATCTTTAGTACATGAAGTTTAAATGTGAATAATGATGTGATGTATTTTGAAACAATGTAAGTAGCCAAATGAGATTTAAAAAAAACAAACAGAAAAATAATCATTGTATGCTTTATCTGCCCACATGCACCACTTGCTGTTTAATCGGCTCCTTTGGGTGAGAACCATCACCACAGTTAGAGTGATAATGCACTTGTTGATAAGGTTAACTTTGGAGAACATTCCACAGTCCAAACATTTGCTTTGCAACACAGAACTGTGGACTCTGTGTCTCCCTCTCTCCTTGCCTCTGTCAACAGCTCCCTCCCTCTCTCCCTCTGCCCCATTGCCCCTCTCTCTCTCTAACCCCATCACAGTCTCCTCAGATGTCTGTCTAACATGAGTCTGGTTCTGTCCGAGGTTTCTGCCTGTTAAAGGGAAGTTTTTCCTCTCCATTGTGACTTGTTAAACACTCTAAAGGTCTGTACTCATGGTGGGTTAAGATGAGATCAGACTGCTTATCTGGTATGATTTTGGGTAAAATTATGTTAATGTTAGCAGGTGTTTGGAAAGTGTCCTGAGATAACATTTGTTATGATTTGGCACTATATGAATGAAAATTGATTAATTGATTGATTTTTGTGTGAAGTCTGGGAATTGTAAATGAATATTGTGGATTTGGAGTGTCTCAGACTGTTGTGAAAGATGTCACACTCAACAGTGTTGGGCACTTCTACCAAAACACACACACACACACACACACACACACACACACACACACACACACACACACACACACACACACACACACACACACACACACACACACACAAAGAACCAAGAATTCCCATTGTAGGTCCGATAAACAAAAAACAAAACAAAAAAAAGAACAAAAAAAAAAAAAAAAAAAAAGAAACAGAAGTGGGCTTTTGGCATTGGGGTGTGGAAGAATCATTTTTTATACTCCTGTGCGAGAGATAGAAGACTGAATTGTTTGGGACAACAGAGGGGTATTTGTGTGTGTTTTGCTTGTTTACAGGAGTCAGTGTGTGTTAGAGGCCACATGCCAGGGCACATAAGGTTGCCAGTGTTAAATCTCGCCTCTGGCTCCGCGGGTGTGTCTCAGTATGTGTGTGTGTGTGTGTGTGTGTGTGATATACATTTCCCACCAGATTTTAGACACAGTATGAATCATTTCTATCACCTCTCTGTTTACGTTATGCTTAATGCTCATGAATGATTGTTTCAAGACAACCTGCAAAAATTTCAAAAAGATGGACTCACATATCAACCTTTTCCACCAGAAAGCAGTAAGTAGAGATTTTAGACACTGTATGAAAGAGACTGATTCATTTCTATCACCTCTCTGTTAATTTATAACCATCAATAAACCTTTGATTGTATTTTACTTGCAACAAAGCAAGCCTGAGGCCCTGAACTTCATGCTGAAATTTTATTTATTTTCACATGAGGATCTAGTCCTCAGCAGGGCGAAGGCAGCAGCAGCAGCAGCAGCGAAGAGCTCTTCTCTTTAGAGCCTTAAAAAACCTCCTGAGCCTTTTCCTCAGGCCTCCAGATGAGGTGTTGGTGTTGACGGGGGGATCTTTCAGAGCTGTTTCAGTAGCTTCATCATCTCTATCAACTTCCTCAGCTACATGAGTGACATTGGCTTCATCTGCTTCGTCATGGTCATCAGTTTTATCTGCCTCATCGGGTTCATTGTGTTTGTCGTCTTCATAAGTCAGGTCGTCTTCTTTATATTCATCATAGTCATAAGTCAGGTCATCTTCAACTGAAGGCCAGTTGCCTGGACTTTCAGTCCAGGATTGCGTGGAAAGTCTGTCGGTTTGATGGTCATCCTGGAACCCCAAGTCGTCAACCCATTCACTTTGAGATGGTGTGTCATTTTCGCCGTTGGTGTGTTCGTTTGCTGGTCCGTCAAGGGGCAGAGAGTGCCAGGAGTCCAAGTCATCCTGGGGAGCAGTGACCAAAGCGGTGTTCTGGCAGTTGGTCATCTTCAGCTGACTTTTGTTGAAACTAGAATGAAACAGCAATCAGTTAGTAAACATGTCAGTCCATCAGTGAATCCATGAATGTGCAGAATGTGATTCTAGAAAATCTCAACGAATGTATGTGTGATTGGAGCTCCTCAGTCACTTACTAGTCACTGAAGTCTTCACTCTCGCTCAGGTGGGTCATGGTGATGAACCGGTGCTGCAGAGCTTGATGGGGGGTGAGTCTTAGGGACCCATCAAGTTGCAGCAAACCCTTCATAAGGTCCACAAAGGCCTTTGCGTCCTCCCTTTCCCCGGACTCAACGTGTGGATAGACCTGGATTTGGAAACAGTTTTAGGTTAGTTAGCTTAGCTGCTCAGTCACAGAGACAGATCTGTGACTCACACTGATCAGTCTGTGCTCATTGAACAGAGAGAGCACTTACATTCATCAAGTCATCCAGAGATGAGGGCAGAATGTTGGAGGTGTCTGGTTCTTCAACACTCACTCCATTCTTCTGGGTGTATTCCTCAGGGGTCTAAAGATAGAGAATACATGTGAGAACTATGTCATGAAGTCCAGATGAAAAAACAAAAAGGAACATGTTACTCTACCAGAAGCCTCCAGATGTTACAGAAAGAAGTCTCCTCCAGAGCGAAGAACCGCTGTGTGAATCCCCCACCCCAGAGGAGATACTCCGCCGGAACACCCAAAATCTCCACCATGCGCTTCATCTGCAGACAAACACAAACAATCACATCAGCTGACGTCCTGAACAAGACTGAAGAAGCAGTCAGAAGTAATGTACGTACCATGCGATATTCGCAGAAGACTGGGAAGAGATTTTGGGCGAGGAAGAGGAAGCCAAGGACACAGCCCACTCCCCAGATGTCGATGGCCTCTGTGAACTGAAGCCCGATGGAAACCTCTGGAGCTCTGAAGAGGGAGGACAAGAATCACAACATGTCATTTTATGGACGATCTTTGAAAAACAAGAGGAGAAGGTGGTTTAGATGAAAGACTGGATCTCTGTCATGCAGCGTCAGCTTACCTGTATCCAACGGGTTGGACCATCATACCTGGCTGAGCCTTGTTCTTTGGGATGGCCAGGCCGAAATCGATCAGTTTGATTCTGGTGGCCTCCTCTTGCTCCCTGACGATCATTATGTTGTCGGTCTTGATGTCTGTGTGAAGGATGCCGACACTCTTCAGGGCAGCTAAGGCGACAAAAAGCTGCAGAGACACAACAGAGAGGTTCAGTTTTCTGTTCAGAGGTTCAGGGTTTGGGGTTTGGGGGGTCTAGTTGACATGCTGCAGATATGTACAGTAGATAACTGTGTGTATTCAACATTAATAACTACCTGCTTTGCAATAGGCCGGATTTCTCTAAGGTGCAATGGCTCCCAGTTGTTATTGATAAACAGGTCGTACAGATTTATCTCGAGCATTTCAAACACCAGGCAGGTTTGATCCATGAAGTCAAACTGTTCGAAGAACTTGACAATGTTGGTATTGTCTTGGTTTGATTCCGAGATGGTTCTCAGGATGGACACCTGGAGAGGAAAGAGTTGACATGACAACAGTTCAGTGTACTGCTCTCTATATTGTTCATAAAAACACATTTTGATGGTTTGCAGATCCTTTAAAACCTGCGTTTGTATTTAGATTGTACATTTCTTGTAGCTAATTTGTTCTGTATGTTATAGTTAAACTTATTATATGAATCTGTCTTTATACACTCCTATTGTAATTTTGTTTGTAAATTTCTCTGGGACAAATAAAAGGATGAACTTAACTCAGCTTAACCTAACTTAACTTAACTTCTGTTATTTATCTTATCTCTACTAATTTCTTGTAAGAACTAAAAGGAGTCTGAGTCTGAGAGTCTACCTCGTGCTCTGCATCCTGGATCAAACTAGGGTCCTTAAACAGGACCTTAACAGCCACTGTTTCTCCAGTTTGGAGATTCTGGCACTTGGCCACCTTTCCAAAGCTGCCCTCACCAATAAACTGCTGGATGGTGTACGCAGCAGAGCTGCTGTGCAGCGTCTGACCCTCCTTGATGATGGGCACTGTATCAGCTACTGTAGAGAAAGAATACAGGGAGAAACATACGTGAGTGTGTGAGGGGGAGGAGTCTATTTGAGTCCTTTTTAAATGCATCTTTTTATGTATTACAGGTAACTAAACAAGAAATTTAGCAAATTCATTTAGAGAAAATAAAAAGCACAGGATCTCTTCAGTAATCAGAACTCAGCTGCTCGTCTACTCTACAATATACCAGCTCAGCATTTTTAAAATGTAAAAATCATCACTGTACTAATATTAGCTTTAAAGAACACATTTAACATTAACATTATGACCGTCTTTCAGGTGGAGAATTTTCCCAAAATAATCAACTTTATCCTCCTGGTTCAGATATTAAATATACATAAATAAATATAATGTAAAATATATTTAAAACAACAAATTGATGTTTGTGAGTCTTACCAGTTGACATATTTACAAAGTCAGTTGTGGTGTGAAAACCAAACAATGAACTTTGTTAGATGTTTTTAAAAGCTCGAAGCAATTCACTCGCTCGGCACCAACAAATCTCTCTTGCTCTTCTTCTTTCACAGAAACAACTAATTTTTCTCTCTCTGATCTTGAATGTTCTTCTTCTTCTCTCGATAAACGACAAATCTCTCTGGCTCTGATCTTGAATGCTCTTCTTCTTCTCTCGATAACAACAATTCTCTCTGGCTCTTCTTCTCTCTCAATAAACGACAAATCTCTCTGGCTCTTCTTCTTCTCTCGATAAACAACAAATCTCTCTGGCTCTTCTCTAAAATTCTCCAATACTCCCACACTTTAGATCTGAAAACGACCTATATCTATAAACTTTCTCCTGCTCAGCCCGGTGGTTCTACTATGACATCACAACAGAAGAGAACTCTCAGCTCTGTTCTGTCATAGTGTTGGTTTTTTCCCCCTCACAAGTTTGAATCATAACAGCTGAAGACCTGTTCTGATTCAGACCTCTCCTGTTTCCTGATGCTCTTTAACATTTCGTCCAAAATCATCCTCAGCTCTCTGTTTAGCCCAGTTCATTATCCACCTTTTTCTTCAGAAGCATATTGGTGTTGACTTCTGCCTGTGGTTATCGACTTCCGGTTCCTGCCGTCTGCAAGCTAGCTCAAAACAATTTGCATGAAATCATTAATGCTCGACAGGCCTTAGTGTAAACTTTTTTAAAAAAACATCTGCACTATGACTTCAACCTTGATTTTTGATCATTTTGTCACTTTCTTGCTTTTATTAAAGCTGGTTATTAGCGCGAGTATGACAGCTAGGCTAACACCATCAGCTTTGTGGTCTCCATGGCGATGTAAACAAGGGGTTAAGCAATAACCAGCAATCGCGATGAACTATGGGTAGTCAGGAAAAAGGTGGATACAGAGTGTTAGCCATGTAGTAGAGCTGTCTGAATCATGAGTAAGATTTGTTTAACTCTAAGCAGCAGACTCATTGTTTCCCACAATGTCTTCACAATGTGCAGCTGATGGTCACCAACCTGAGCAACAAACAGACAAAAGGAGTGAGAGCAGCTTTCTGAAGTTAAAACTAATTCTTCTTCTTAACAAAATGATCAAAATGACTGACTTTAAATGGTTTCTCGTGAGTGACCACATTTTAACAGCTTGTTTAAAATTATATTATTTTGCATTTCGGCCCAGATTTTATGTCATAATAAAGCCCATTCATGTCAACCAGAGGACGTCCCTTAGACCAGAGTCTGTGTTGACTCACCTGCAGTCAGTTTCCATCCATTTCACAGATTTTGTGAACTGACCAATAACCAGCAGCTCTGACTGACATTTATATCAACTATTAAAGTAACATGAATACTTTGTCACATTTTCACATCATGATAAATACGTTCATTATTACCACGTCAGCTGTAAAAGTTCTTGAGCTCCTGCAGAAAGTTGTGCAGGATTTCACATGTTCTTGTATCCACTTGTTCCCTCAAAGGCCTATGGGTGCTGACCTCCGCCAGCGGTTATTGACTTCCAGTTGCCTTGTAACGATATGGCTGACCGCTGTGGCAAGCTGGTTCAAAACAACTTGCGTGAAATCATTAATGCTAGACGAGGCTCAGTGCAAACTTTTTGTAACATCTGCATTATAAATCCACCTCCGATTTTTGTGCATTTTGTTGCTTTCTTGCTGTTATTAAAGCAACAATGACAGCTAGGCTTACATCATTAGCTTTGTGGTCTCCATGGCAACATAAACAGGACATCCAACTATCGGTAGTCAGGAAAAAGGTGGATAGTTTTGCTGATCAAATTCTTCTACTTTAAACTGCTTGCATATACAGAAGTTAGGCTCACACCCTGTAAACACATTACATTTTACTGCAAAGTTGACTTTTTTACATGTGACCAGACTCGAGCGAACTCACGAGGAACTTTGCACTTCTGATTTGACGTCATGTTTCACCACTGAAGGTTTCAGCTTAGTTTATCCATCCTGCCTCTCATGTTTCTGCAGTATCACTCTGTAAAATCACACTGGGACACCAGAATCATGCTGTTCATGGATCTGATGTTTGAGTCGCTTTAATAAACCTGAGTGAATGAAAACTGTAGTATTTATAGACCTGAAATCAGTCCATCTTACCCTGATGTCAGGCCTTCAGGAAGAATATCATCTAAAGTTTGTTTCATGTCATGTTTGCATTTATTTCCAGGAGTCATGAAGAGGGAAACCCTCGTATGGGGTTCATGTGATTAACATCAAACTTTAAGGAGCAACACTTTTAGTAGCTGTTTAAGGAGTAACACTTCGTACAATGCGCCTGCCTGTTGTTAAAATCTGTCCTCTAATTGTGCAGAGCTACACCTCACTCTTAGCCTGAATTTAACCAAAACAGGTGAGTGATCAGGAGATTCACCTCTGTTCAGTGTGAGTGATATTAAATATTCAGATCAGAACCATATTTTGAACAGCGCCCCCTGCTGGCATTAATGATATTTGACCTTGATGACCAGAGACCATATTGTGTGTGTGTGTGCGCGCGTGTGTGTGTGTGTCTGTGTGTCTGTGTGTGTGACTGTGCGAACAGGAGGGAGATTACAGTGGCTATTGCCAACTTCAAAGTGTCTCCTGGTGTTGTGCCAGGTCAGCATGTTTACACAGGAGAATTGGTGTTGGGACACACACACACACAAATAAGCAGAATAACACTCACACACACACACGCACACACACTCCTTACACAGGCACATGTGCAGACACATCTTATCTTTAGATGTGGCACCCTAACATACACACTCATGACACACACACACACCGCCCTGAGTGCAGTGGTCTTATCGGAGGTAGCAGTGAGTTCGGGGAGGCATTTAATCAGGGTCAACACACAGCTCTTGGCATCAAACTGTTTCCGCCACCTCCCCCCCACCTCACCACCACCCCGTCTGTCTCTTTTTTTGACTCTCCTCTCACACTGAGCTGGTCTTGCTCCCTTAATACTTCGCAGTTGCAATATTTCTTTGCAGGAAAGTTGAAACCGACTGGAGGGTTGGAATATTTTCACACTCAAACAACGTATACCAACTTCTTCAGATGTATTTTGGAGGAGTTTGTAAGTCTTCCTGGTTCAGAAAAACATGCTGAACTTTCTCTCTGTCTTGCAGGTTTTAAACCTGTAGCTGTTTCATTTTGAGGTAGATCAGGTAGTGATATGCTTCAGTAATAGTTTGGAAAACACTTCATTACTTTAGGGAATACTGTTCTGTACTTTCAGGTAGAGAGCGGGAGAAGAAGACTGTCGTGAAGCCTTGGAAAGCTAGTTGGGATGTGCATTTCAGGCTAAAACACTGTTTGATAGTCACTGCCGTCTATTCTGTGAACCAGAAAGGCAGCTTGCTTTCATGTACATCAGTTGACAATCTTACAATAACAGTTATTTGGGTTTTCAGTCAGTTTCTGCTGGGCTTTTCAGTGGGTTTGAAAGGTGAAGTAGAGACAATGGCGTCTTACAGAGCGCTCCAGGTGGAGATAACAGTAATAGTATACACTCTACAGGACACACATGCTGTTGACGGTCTGTTTGTGTGACGGTAACATTAACCGGCTCAAGGAAGAGGTGCTGCTGGGAGCATGCACTGATAGTGTCTTGATTTACATTTATGCCCAGATTCTGTGACGCGATTACTGCCTTGATCAGTCTACGCACAGTTTTCACAGTTTCTGGATCTCACAGTTCTACACGTTTTTTTTTTTTTCCTGCTGCTGTTGCTAATGTTTTCTTCTTGAGCTATTTGATGCAGTCCCCATTTGTCTTCTGTTGTACAATGCGGTTAGCAGTTTTAGGAAGTGCTACCGCCATCTTGCAGGAATACAGTGCTACGACCAGGCATCGTTGAAATCTTAAAATTTTGTACGAAGCAACATTGCCTTGTAATCATTGGATCTGTAATACAGTGATGATTATCCAAAGCTTCGAAATTCCAACCTGTCTCTAAGAGCTTGGAGCTAATTAGCTTGCCTCGGGTCATAACACTGCCAAACAGTATCTCCAAATGTGACTAACTAGCGACGTACTTATACCTTTTTTTCTCTCTAGATGAACTTTCATGGATAAACTCTGAATTTAAAGGACAGCATAAATGTTTGCTAGTTGTTTGCAGCCTTATTTGATCGACCTCATCCTACCATCACGGCCTTGTCACACCCTGAAGGGTTTTCCCATAACTACCTCCAACCATACATTATCCGCTTATTACCCAGCTACTAACTTGAAATAAAAACACATGGGCAAAAAACATTGGTTGAGGGATTATTTTATTGATTTAGAATTATAGTGCTAGTGATTCTGCAGTGATGGATGTGCAGTTTACCTCTGGGGCTGCTCATGTTAATAGAAGTTAATAACTGCTGTCAAGGGGTTTTGACCTTTCAGACAGCCGGGTAATAAGATTTAGCACATAGTTTAAAGCTAGCAGTGGTAAAAAAAAAAACAACAACTCCAAAATACACCAAAATACAAAAATAAATAGAGAAGCTAGGAGAAAATCTGTTTTGTTGGATTGATCATACAATCATTAAGCCTTTGGACCCAACTTGCTAAAAGTATATGGGGTCCTTGTATTATTATTTCACAAAGTACAGTTATAAAGTATTTTAAATAAAAAAGAAAAATGATGGCGAAGCTCTGTTAAATGCATTTAAACCTGGTGCCAGCTTTATAAGCTGTGTACCACTTCTGTGAAAACAAAGCCTTAACTCGTTTATTATTAAATACTTCGAAGTGTGACTTTTAAATATGTAATGTGAGGTAGCACATGAGAACAGTGTTGATAAGACAACCTATTTTAGAAGGTAATCCACAACTTAATTATAACTATGACTCATTGCAAAAAAAAAAAAAAAAAAAAATATCAATATTTCTTTGTAGTCAGGGTTGAGTATGTAACTATAAAATGGTTTGATGTTTCTAATAGTTTGGCTTATTTTTTTTTAATTCTTGTCATTTTTTGACTAAATTTGGAAGCCTTATAGGAGCAACTTGTTTTTATAGTTAGGTTGCTGCAATAGAAGTTCTGTATGAAAGATGTGTTTAAAAAATATGGGTCAAATAATCTCTAATATTCTCCATATGGTGTATAAAACCTCCACTGAAAGATTCAGATCAAAAGCTTTTAATACTTCATGGCATTAGTAATCCATACAAAACACAGACACCATCCTAAAGCCTATCCTAGCATTTAAAGGAGCTTAGGCAGTGATAGAGTGGATTTCATGCACGTACAGGTTAAGGAATTTATTTTTGGGTCACTTACCAACCTTTGGGGGAACAGATAAAGCTCAGAGCCCACTTATGGGACTTATCTCCTCCTTACGGGAGAAGTGTTCAGGTTTCTTAGATGTCAGCTGATGTGACTTGAATGTTGAAGTACTTCTTTAAAACCTGGAAACGATTCACCAGCATGGATGTGAAACAACTTATAAAGAAGCTAGGTTGTTTCTGAGCTGAACAGAGATTAGCCACATTAGCATATCTCAACAACAACTTGAAGGTTCGTCAAACATTTGTTTGTTTGTTTCTTAGCAAATTTAAGCATTGTTTTCTTTGTTTTTATTTATTTTTTTCAGCTTTTTATGCCTTTAGTATGAGTGGACAGGACAGTGGATAGAGGAGGAAACAGGGTGAGGGTGGGAAGTGACATGTGGGAAAGTCGCCACAAGTCAGACTTGAACCTTGGCTGCCGGCTCAAGGGCTTTTTTTGCCCATATGGAGCATGAGGCCATCTGCACTCCAAAAGTAAGCATTCTAATGGGCTGAACTGGGATTGTTAGGAAAAACTGCAAATCCATACTTAGTTGGTGTGATTTTTAGCATGCTAATGTTAGCGTTTATCCCAAGCAGCCCAATAGAACCTTACAATAGACTGTACAATTAATGGACATAGTCTCTACGACATCACCCCTCTGTTTCTGAAACAAAGTTTTAAAGCAAATCGGCCTGCGTGGCCATATTGGAAATGGGGCGGGCTTTGAGTGTCCACACCAATCTCTACAGGGCGCCCATCAGTCACGTGAGCTGAGCTGTGCCTCTGATTAGGTGAACTTGTGATCTTAATTTCTTCTAAACTGCAGAGTTAGAAAAAAATTCACCCGTCTATCTTCAATGTGTGCTGTTAGCGAAATTAGAAATTCAGGTGGGAGACATTTTTTGTACCAGGCTGTAAACATGTTTATTTTGGCTGTGAAAATGTCTTTTCTTGGCTTGGAAAACCTTGGAGGAACCAGAGAAGGCTTGTTTAAAAAGACAAGTCTGGTTTGGTTTTAAAAGCAGTAGGGGCTGGGCACAGGTGCAGTTCTTGGGTAGAGCACTCCACAGTTTGGGGTCAGCTGCATTTAAGGCTCTGTCTCTCATGGCGCCAAGCCTGGAGGAGGGAACAGACAGGAGCAGAGCTTCAGAGGAACGTAGTGAGTGACTTGGAGCGTATGGACAGAGGAGGTTAGATAAGTATGGGGGGTGCCAGGCTGTGGAGAGATTTATAGACAAAACAGGGTTATTTTGAATGTGATCGGGGGTTTGACTGGTAGCCAGTGGAGTTGATAGAGTGTGGGGGTTGTGTGATCCCAAAAATTGTGTGTGACAAAGCACTCTGGCAGCTCAGTTCTGTACATATTGTAGTCTTTGTAGAGTTTTTGTGGGGAGGCCAAGGAGGGAGCAGCTGTCTAGTTGGGTAGTGATGAAGGCGTGTATAAGTGTCTCTGCAGTAGTGTGACTGAGGGAAGGGCAAAGTCTGGATATGTCTTTCAGGTGGAGAAATGTGGTTTTGTTTATATTTTTGATGTGTGAGCTGAAACAGATGGTAGAGTCTAATGTTATGCCAATATTTTTGACTGTAGAAAGAAGAAGAAGTGATGAAACTGGGTGTAGTATTAGTATTTGAGTTTAGGTTTAAAAGTAGAGACAGTTGTGTTGGACGTCAGGCAGTCTGTTCCAGAAAGAAGTACCACAATAACTAATAGGAAATGTATAACTGAGTATCATCAGCATATTAATCATAAGACATGTTTTTTTTCTTTTTTAATTGTGCTGTGTGAAATAATTTATTAATTAATTGATCAAATCAGTCAAACTTTATTTATAAAGCCCCTTTCAGTCAAAGAGATTAGGGTAAGCAAAGTGCTTTACAGAGCATTAAAAAACAACAATCCCATATGCCCTCCCATCCAACCACTCTTACCCCACACAACCATACAACCCACAGTCAACAGTAACATACATAGCTTTACCCCCCCCCTCCCCCCTCCCCACACACACACACACACACACACACACACACACACACACACACACACACACACACACACATGTACATAAGGCTGAGTACAGATTAAAGAAGAGTAGGCCAAGGATTGACCCCTGTGGAACCCCAGTAACTATTGATTCAGCTGATTTAGAGTTTTCTGTTGAAACATACAACTTTCTTTTAGGTAAACTGGAAACAAGTCATGGCCAGGAGCTGTTAAACCAAGTGAGTCATGATGCCTCTGATTCAAAATTTTATGGTAAGTGGTGTTGAAGGCTGTAAGATTGAGCAGAACTAAAATAGTTTCCTGGAATGACAAAAGTCAGAAACCTGGTGTTTCTTACATTGCAGATTAAAGACACGTTCAAGCCAGCTGTGAAGTGTTTGCTCCAACTTTAACCCTTTTTTTTGCCAGAAAAAGGTCAGAACTACACAAAGCAGCATGATGATACTCTGATATGACTTGAAGCTGAACTGTTCGTGTCAAAGGAAGTCAATGTTGTCCCTGTTTTCAAAGTAGGTTATGAGCCGAGAGATGCAGCATACACTTCTTTG
This sequence comes from Labroides dimidiatus, assembly GCA_030710495.1. Taxonomy (NCBI): domain Eukaryota; kingdom Metazoa; phylum Chordata; class Actinopteri; order Labriformes; family Labridae; genus Labroides; species Labroides dimidiatus. Next base: position 17,261,335 of record CM061164.1, on the reverse strand, counting down.
TAGTTCATATCTCTTTCTGTACAACAAAACGCACTCGAGTTGATGTATGCTGGTACAGACAGTGGCTTTAGAAGAGATTAACATGCCGACTGGGCAGAGGCGACAAAGGAAATTGAAAACACAACCATCTCTCTTGTAAATGTCACTGCTTCATCATGTTCCCTTCTCTCCATTTTCTCTTGATGTTCTTCTTCCTGGACTGTCTGGAATCGAGTCCCCTCTCCTCAGAACATGAAACCCCGGCCACTCAAAGAAAGATAACTTTACGACCAATTATTTTCTCTCCTTCATCAATTATTCTTCCACTATATTCTCTCCCCTTCCATGCTTCAGACTCCCTGCTGTCATTAATACTTAACAAAAGCATCAGTTTTGAAGTGTTTGAAGAGGGCTGCAAAGTTGTTTTCTTATGTTTGCTGTTTTTTGAAATGCCCAATGACTTCATATAGCCGGTATATATCAAAGAGAAGACAAATGCATATGTTTGATTCGCTCTGGGTACTGCAGCACCTCTGTTGTTGTACTGGTTCAGTATTCTGAAGGGAGCTGATATCCCTGGGTGAATTTAAACAAGTGGTTAGACAACATCTTTGATGAATTGTTGTCTCATTTAACTATTCCTTAAATTATTTATTACGGTGGCCCTGAGAGCTCACAGCACTGCAACTTAAGAGAACATGCAAAAAGACAAAACACAAGCAAACTAAGAGAACATCTTTATTCATTTGACCACAACACAACACATCAAAAAACGCGCTGCAAATGGATCGCAACACAATGGAAGTGTTTCCAGAGGACACTTAAAAGTGATGCACATGTCCCGGCATGCTTCAAACATGTGGTGTTGGAAAATGAGATAAAAAGTAAGTGTTTTTGATTTATTCTAACAGTTTTATTGTATGATTCAGATATTAGCATGTTGGCTAATAACGGACGTGTGCATCACTTTTAAGTGTCCTCTTGAAACTCTTCTGATGTGTTTTGGTCTTTTCAGTGTTTTCTAAATGCTGCTCATGTGTTGTCAAACTGATGAAGATATCTTTCTTATCTTGCTTGTGTTTTGTCTTGTTGCATGTGTTCTCTTAAGCTGCAGTGCTGTGAGCTCTCGGGGCCACCGTTATTTATCAACTAATGTCAAAATTCTTTCAGTCAGGGATAACATGCCTTCACTGTGTGCATGCAGATCAGTGCCCTGCTCACATGGGCATCATTGGATCAGCAGATTTGCAGCCAAGCTTAGGTGTCAGCAGAGGTGCTGGCAGCTGCAGTCTGCATGCAACCTTTGACGGCCGTTCTAGGGCAGTATGTCAGGCCAGCACGGTGAGGGTAAGAATTACTTCACCGGGCTGACAGAAGGCTTTTTTTGAGAGTGTTATGTTTTTATAAAAAGAATTCACAGGGAGTATTGAGTGCTGGGTGTAGCGAGTAATAGCAGTGATGGGTTCCTGGTCACGTCTTTGCCGGAGTGTCTTATAAAAGTCACCACTGAGTAGAGACCTGCTTTTACCACACAGGCAGAGTGTGGCATTGGTGTAAGTGAATTTCTAAGCAAATGCATTTATGTAAAAAGTTTACTTCACATGCTTAAATGCAATGATTCACAATGTACCTTCGGCTTTGAAAGAACTGTTAAATCCGAGTGTATCAAAAACATGTTTGCAAGGCAATAAGTCAAAGTTGTATGAAATATTAGGTTAAAAAGTGATATCATTCTGTCAGAACTTAAGCATAGATTGGTAAGTCTAAAAAACATTTAATAAAAGGTAAGAATGCTGAATGTGGATTTTCAAACTCCATTTAAACTGTTCAAAATGGTTCTAAAAAGGCATGAGATCTTCTCAAGACTTGCTAACATGATGAGGTAATGTTTACCTAACTGGTTTGTGACACGTTGTAAGGATGGGCCTCAAATACCAAGGTCTCCCGTAGTTCTGCCCTGACAGGCTTCCAGAGGGCTTTCCAATCAGAGGGAAGGAGTTTTTAGGAGCAGGGAGCCTTAAAGTGACAGCAACTAACACAGAGCTGTTCAGACTGAATCAGTTATTAAAAGCGTCAACAACTTATTTTCATTATTGATGCGTTGCATCCCTTCCTGAATTGTGAACGTCGCATGTAAACAGGAGCGCAGCCATTTTTTTAAGTGAATACACATGAACAATAGCAAAGAAACTCAGTGTGTGGGCATTTTACATCAGGTAAAGTGCAGCATATGTTTACCTTTAAGTTAATGACTTAGTATAATATAAACCAACATAACGTGAAAAAGGCTAATGAAAATCAGAAGCTCCAAACTCAAAAGGAGGGAAATAAAGCAGGCGGCAATACTTCAGTCCATTAAATCATGATTCCAAAACTAGAAAATAACTGTTCAAACTCCTTATCTGCATGTCTTTGGTAGAAGATGCTACCAAATGCTATATCAGCTCGCCATCATCTTCAGTTAGAGGAAAACCTAAAACCACTTGCCAATTCCAAATCTGTCATTTTCACTAATGACATCTCGTTTGGCAGCACTCGACATCACTCCATAAGTTCAGCCTCATATCACAATCATAATACAAGTTCAGTTTAATAACGTCACACAGACTAAGTTCAACGTCTAGTTTGTTCAAACAGGTTTTCTGAGACACTGAAGACATCCTGCCTTGTGCTCTGTACAGTATCTTCTTATAACTACTTCCTGGCTAAACGCTAAATCCAGGCTACAGATTGGCTGCCTGTTATACCGTGCGATCTACAAAGTAACGAGATTTACAAAATGAAGACTCATGGAGATTCACCTAAACACTGGCAATACTTATCCTTTAAGTTGCACAGATTTGTCTTTACATTTCCAGACATTTCCAGTAATGTAACATTTGAGCTGTAAATCATTGCTAAGGGGGCACTGAAGGGTCAATTAAAAAAAGCACAATACCCTCTCTGTAAGCATCTGGCTTGCTTTTCTGAAGGCTTGTCCTGTCTTTCCTTTTTCACATACTGAATGTTTTGCACTAATCATGCTTGTATTTGTTGTCAAATATTAAAGAGCAGTAATTGATGGCGCTTCTGTCAAAATGTGCAGGTGAACACACGTCAGTCTTCACTGGAAACTACGTTTTTTAAGTCTTTATCAATAAATAAATCACAGTTCTCTCCATCTGCTGGTCAGCTCCAGTTAATTTAAGCCAATACTTGAGGCCAAGTCCAAACCTGAGTCATGAGTCCAGGTCAGATACTCAGTACCTGAGTTGTTGTTTTAGTGCTTAATGTTCAAAAGTCAGATTTAAATGATAGCAATATGGCCGAAAAGAAACGCCACTTCATGATTGATTTTTCTATGTGAAGAGTTTTTCCTCACTGTTAAACTCAAACCCTCGTTTGTTTTTTCCATTGTTATGGTCTAGCTGGATTCACTAGACCCCTGTTAAAAATGACTGACAGTCGTCCTGTGGTGTCTGACATCTGGATGAACACTTGTTACATCTGACTGGACAATTACACCAGTTATAAGATGTCTTCGCACCCCCCCCAATTTTGAAGCTCGAAGAGTATGATGGCTGCTCTCCGGGTGTCAAGTTTGTCCAAAAGTTTTTACTATTACCTCAGTTTCCGAGCACATCTCGGCCCAAAAGTATGACACACAGGTGATAAGCAGAGTCATTCCCTGACTTTAAATCCAAAAACTCTTGGATTAAGTGATGGTCTGTCAGAATTTGCAAGCTAAAGGGGAAATTTCATACTGACAGAGTTCAGTGAATATAGATAAAAAAAACTCATGAATTCCCATAAGAATTTAGCTTTTTCCATCTGTTTAAGCATTCCAGTTCCTGCTATACAAGGAAAAAGACATAATGAGTGATGTACATTATACATCAGGGTCATTTTAATTTAAGTTTGAAATAAAAGACAGAAAAAGCAGTAGATTTACCATTATTATGTTTCTTCTTTAGCTCTAAACTTGGATTTCCTCTAAGATTATCTTAAATTAGATGTATACCAACCTCTACAGGACACAGATTTTCCCCCATGTTTGCCTATTATATTTTGGCATCCGTGGTTTTCTAGTACTGCAGAGAAAGTTGCACCTGTCTCTTTTTTTTTCAGGTGGATAACTCATCTTTGGACAGGTATGGCCAATTAGACTTAAAACTCAACACAACAGCCCAAGCATGTCCATGTGTGAGCCCTGTTTAGGTGACAGCTACAAGCTCACTCATTGTTAGCTGGAGTTCTTCCAGTAAAAAGTAAAAAAAAAAAAAGTATCAGACAAATTGAAATTGGAGCGACTGCAGCATTAGAGGTGAAATCAGGCGCATGAAATGGGATATGATATTCATTGCCATCCGCACAATTATGTGACGGTGGAATAATTGCAAGGCTGAGAGGTGAGGGCTCCCTGACTGATCAGCCGTGGTCACCAGTGGCAGCACAATCTGTCACAGTTAACACCTACTTACAGCATGTTATCCGCAGAGCTTGCCTCATTATTCACTCCTTCACATGTGAACATGTGAATGCACATTCTTAGCATTGGTGCTAGAATCCCCTTTCACACCTGCTCGTTTTTCACCTGAACATATATGCAAATAGACTGCTCTCTGTTGGATCCTGCACTGAGTATTTGTTAATGTTGTGTCACTCAGAGAAATTCACTATGGAAAGAACAAGAAATTAGTTTTCAGGAAGACAGAAAGGAGAGGGAAAAACTTTCTAAATGCTTTCCTGGTTTGTTATTAATAAACTGAGTGTAATCGAATATGGGTTTGTACAAATGTGTTGGATTTTAAAGTGGATTTGGATGCCATGTCTTGGAAATCTGGATAATTTGATTTGCGTCAAAATTAAAGTTTTAGGATGAAGACATAGCTGACGTTTTGTTGTTTAGGTCAGAGTTGTTTCAATACCAATACTGATATCAGTTCTTAGACCAGAGGTTCAAAAACTCTTTGCACCTCAGAAAGGACATGACTCTCCAAGTACCACCATCAAACAATCAATCAATCAATCAATCAATCAATCTTTATTTGTATAGCGCCAATTCATAACAAGTGTTATCTCAAGACACTTTACAATAGAGCACAAAGCTCTTCATTTTGAGGATACACATATATGCATAGATACATATATACATATAAAGATACACATATACATATATATACAAATATATACATCCAACACCCAACATGAATCCATATAGCCAATCATGAATCCCTCCATCATGGCGGCAAGAAAAAACCTTCTGTTAAGCAGCAGGAAATCTTGAATGTGGACCCCAGTCTCATGATGAACAGCAAATCCACACGATGCTGTGTTGGGTGTGTGGGCGAAGGAAGGGAGGTAAGAGGAGACAAGTGGACTAAAGTAAGAACTAAAGTTAGTGACAGATCCATGAACCATAGACCTGTCGTCTGATTTATTAGAGGTTAGCCTCTTGAGATGCTACATCTCGTTTTCAGGAGGGACCTCATGTCTGAATAGTAATAATCAATGGAATAATCAATGATATTCATGCTGAAAATAAGAATTGATGGTAGTGATGAACTCATGGATGCCCAGACCACAAGTGCATCCCTACCATATTTGTCTCCGTTAAGTAAAGGTGCGTTAAAGGCCTCTTGAGATGTGGCATCCCATTTTCAGAGGGACATCATGCCTATGTGGTGATTAAAAATAGATACTGTAGATGTATTGATCATGGATAAGGAGATCATGCTAATATCTACATTAGAAGCTATATGATAGTGGGAATGAATGTTCCTAATGAAACGACCAAATAATGTCATGTCTATAGGCCATGATGACTGATATTAATGGAGTAGTGCAGTCGGCCTCAGTGTTCAGTTAAATCTATGCCCAGTTTACTAATGAGGTGGGAGTTTTATTTATTCTCAATAAGCATTTTAATTATTTCAAACAATAGAAATACACAGTTTGAACATTAACACCATGCTAAAATGTAAGACACTAAAAGAAACTGTAACACAAAATGATTCCATTGAAATGTATGGCATCTTAAAGTTAAAGTTAGATTCTGATTACGATACAGACAGATATTATCATACTATTACCAATACCAGATGACTTTTTGTTGTTGTTTTGGAATAAGGTTTCCAATCTTGAAGAAATGGCAGATCAGGGTTTGAGTTAGGTTTGTGCTGATAGATCAGAAAAGCAGATTCAGGTGATCCTCACACATGAGCCCATGACTCCTGTGACACACCAGCATGCAGCTCACCCGTCCAACAGAGTTCTGATGATCAACCATTCAGCAATATGTAAGATTACATTAAAGAACAAAGTATATATATATATATATATATATATATATATATATATATATATATATATATATATATATGCACTGTACAGATCTGTATGAGGGGAAAATGTGCACAGCTTTAATCTTTTGATTTCAAAATAAAAGAATTATGAGGGTGGCGTGTTCCCTCGCTTTCTTTGATGTCTTCTCTTTAGCCGGCAGCTAACTTGTGTATCTCTGCTTTTTCTTTTGGTGCTACATTTTTTAAAGGGTCGGTGCACAGCTAGTGCTTTCAGAGTAAAAGAAAAAAGTTTATAAAGTTTTTCTTGGACTAAAATCTGCCCAGCTTTAATCTGCGACGGTGGTACGTGGATGGGAGCAAAGAGATATTGTGATTTTGAAAAAGTCTCACTTCAAGATATCTGCCTGATTTTAATCCACAATTTAAAATGAGATCATCAGCGCCAATATAGGTTATTTGTAAATGATATTTCTTAGCTTCCCAATTAGGTCAGGCAGGACTGGATGGATTAATAGCACATCAAAGTCTTAATGACAACACCACACCGGTTGACGAAGTTTGGAAGTAAGAAGAGAGATCTGAGTTTTTCTCTTCTTTCAAATCAGGCAGCTGGCAAAGGTAAAGCCTTTCCTTGCACTTCAGCACTTTGAAACAGTAATCCATGCTTTTATCACATCTCAGCTGGATTACTGTGATGCACTTTATTTAGGAGTCAGCCAGTCCTCCCTCGCACGTCTCCAGTTGGTGCAGAATGCCACCGCTCACCTCCTAACTGGAGTACGTAAGAGGGAGCACATCACTCCCATCCTGGCCTCCCTCTACAGACTGCCTGTGCATTTAGAGTCCATTTTAAGGTTCTTTTATTTGTTTTTTAATCCCTAAATGGTCTGGCCCTGTCTGAGCTCCTTCACCCCTGTGCTCCTGCTCGGTGCCTCAGGTCAGCTGATCAGCTGCTCCTCGAGATATAACAGAAGCTCAGAGGGGACAGAGCTTTTTCAGTTGCTTCTCCTAAACTGTGGAACGATCTTCCATTCCACATAAGACAAGCCCACTCACTGTCTGTTTTTAAAACTCGTCTCAAAACTTTTTTTATTCCCTGACCTTTTAACCCAGCTTGAGACTCGGCTTCTGTTTTTGTGTTTATTTGAGTTGTTTTTAGTTTTTAATTTGCTGTTTCTATTGTTTTAAAAGATGAAACCATTATTTTAGTACTGTCATTTTTTATTATTAATTTAATTTTATATTTTATGCCTTTATGTACAGCACTTTGCTTCAGCTGTGGTTATATAAATAGAGTTGAGTTGAGTAAACTTCCAAGTTAGAAAAAAAATTCACTCCCTGTACAGTGCATGCAGTTAGTGAAATTAGTGATTCAGACGGGAGACATTTTTTTGTACCAGGCTGTAAACAAGTTTATTTCTGCTGTGAAAATGCCTTTTTTTGGCTTGGTGTGTTTGTGACTAACGCTACTTTCTAAGCCAGCCTCAAGTGGACACTTGATTTTAGCACTTCTGTATTGTCTCATATTTTCAGACTGGAGGTTTGCTGCTTGGCTAAAACACAAGCTAAAGGCTAAAACACAAGCTAAACTATTTGTGATAATGTTCATTCCAACCCACATGCAGCAGTTATTCTGCAGTGATCTGATCAAACATCAAAGTCTGTCAAAATGAAGAGTGAGGTTACGTTAGCTCTGATTGGTAGATGGGCACTGGTAGGACATAAGCATTCGCTAATGTTACAGGTTAGCTACAGCTACAGATAGCGCTAAATATAGCCGGCCACTAGACTACAGAACAAACCGACAAAGTTTACTTGTTGTCAAGTTTCAAACAGCAGCGCTGTGTAACTGTTGACAAATACTTTACCTCGTTGTGTTGTATCCATTAAAAAGTTGTTTTGGACAAAGAAAAGTAGTGTTAAAAAGAAGATCTGATCTCCATTCATTTCCAAAACAAAACACACGCCTTCTTAAGAGTCATGTCATCACAACAGTGTGCGCACAATTCCAGCCAAAAGGTGTCGCTGTAATCCACTTCAAACTGATAGTCCTCACAGTTTCTTTAAAGCCATCTTCTGTGTGCAAAGGGTTTGCGATATGTTTAGATGTGTGATGAATGAGGGCAGAAAATTATCAGGGACGATGAAATAAAAAGATACTGAAGGTAAAAACTTGCTGTGTTACAAACATTATCCACCTCAGATAAGCAGAAGCCCCGTTAATGTCTTCACTTCCCACCGCAAGAAGTAGATAAGCTGACTAAAGTCATTCTACTCTCTTTAAAAAAGCCCAGAGTTCCAGAAGATTTTCATCTTGATACTCTGAATTCAATTATTCTGCTTCTATCCAATCAAACAACTCTGGAGCCATTCTCTGTGGAGCCATTATGTTTTCCAGTAGGAAACTGAATTCAACCAAAAGGGATTCATGTGTTATAAAGCCTTAAATGAGACTAGAAGTTCCAGGATTTGACAAAGCATGCTCACTGGATGGGATGCCAAATCTTCTAAGTGGAACGAATACAGTGGAAGCGCGGCTAAATTGTCCTTGTTTGAACCCAACTTCCTTCCAGCACTCTCCTCCTCCTCCTCCTCCTCCTCCTCGACCCTCTCTGTCTTTTAGCTAATTCAGATCTCTTGTACGCTCTTTCTCTAGCTTTGAATTTTAAGTGTTTATTGACATGATTATTACTGTTGTGTCAGCTTTAAAAAGTGTGTCGTTAAATCCAAAATGTACACCTTCGTGCGTTTTGGTGCTTTATTGCAAAATCACCTGGAATATGCACTCTCTTTTCCTCTCACTGGGATTCTGTCAGCTTCTGCAGCCCTTCTTCATTTGTTTTTATAAGTTCCCATTATTTTGTCATCAGCCTTCTTTTCCGTCTCTATCTCGCTCCCCACTGTTTGCTTTAATGCCTCATTCTCTCTCCATTTTCTCCCTCATCTATCTGCTTCCCTTGGCTCCCTGTTTGCTCTCTGGTTTTGCCAATTTAGTGTGTGCTCACAATACTTCTCATATCCGTCTTTCTCCTTCTGGCTTGCCCACAGCTAATCGATACGTCTATTTCCGCAGCCAAATTTTGTTTTATTGTACCTTCCATGTGCTCAGTGAAAACAAACTGATTAGGCTAGGAGCATAAAAGTCTAAGAGGCTTTGATGTGAGCAAATCCCACAAATTGCTTCATTTGTTTTAGTAGCACTTGAGGTAACATAAGAGCAACAAGTATTCGTTTTGTTGACAAGAACACTTACCAGTGTAATGTTGCCTTTTTGGTATTCAGACTTTAATAAGATTTTCAAGTGCTGTTAACAATATTGAAATTTCATCTTGAGTGCAAATGAAAGACTGTAAAGTTCAACAAAAAAGGAACTTCATAATGAGTTTGGAAAGAGGAAATTACAGGAGCTGTCGTTGCCTGTTTCTCACTGGTATTTATTTATTTATTTGTTTGTTTATTTATTTATTTATTTATTTATTTATTTATTCATTCATTCATTCATTCCTGTCTGTGTCTACTGTAACTACATGCTGTTGGCTAACAAAAAACACGGGTCATGTCTCGACTTTTATTGACTTGAATGGCCTCACAGGGGCACTGACTTATGACCAACTTCCACCAGATCCATGTCCAGTCCATCTCCACTCCCTCACAGCTGCATCACGGCTTCATTTCAGATCAGTGAGTTGGGATCCCTCTGGAGCAGAAACCCAGGACTTTATTTATTATTATTTTTTTTTGCTTTATAGTAACACACGAGGCATCTAACGCACAGAACAGATTGAGCTAGACAGGAAGTCAGCTACCCAATCAACACTAAAACCTTGGTTGATTTTCAGAATAGAACACTTTGTGTGTTTTCAGAGGCCAGAAAGACAAGGTTTATGATGAGAGACTCATCACTGGGGTGGAGACGGGTAAATCGACGGTCATGTAACAACAGCTGTAATGCAACCTATCTCTGTGAAGCATCCTGAAAACGCAGCTGGTGGGTGCTAACAGACAAGGGAGGACGGAGCCAAAGAGCAACAGATGGAGACGAACCAGATTCAGATCCAGTGGAAATCTGGAGTTATATTTATTTTATTATTTTATTTATTTATTTCCGTAAGCGTGTATTCTAGAAGTACAGAGGACCAGAGGTTGCTGCTTGGATGTTACCCATGTGTTTATTGAGACATTTTAAAGCTGTCTTAAAAAAGTTTCTTTTTTTTTTTTTTTTAATACTCCATATTCAAATTAGACTTAAATGCAGGATGTAAATATGTATAACTTTTAAACTGGACATTTTATTTTGGTTAATGGAGATTTCTTGGGCTCAGAGTCAACTTAACTTCGTTCTAGTTAAGATGAGGGAAAAAGGTGGTAGTGATGGCAAGTTCACCTCTTTTCAGAGAGCCAGTTCTTTTAGCTCCCAAACATCTCCTAATTCAGTCTTATCTGTAACCTCATATTTTAGCCTAACCTGGCAAACATAAATGATTTGTGTATTGATAAACTCTTTTTGCGTTCAGGGTTTTTATAAGAAGCCTCATAATTGCCTCATTTTGTCCATTTGTTCTGTTACAAAAGCAGGCTCTCTTACTTTTGTTTAATAATTTAATCAAACTTAAAAAAAGAAGAAAAAAAAACAATTGGACAAAAGATTCTGATCCAGATGCTGATTTGTTTGCTAGTGTTAAATGATAATTCAGTCAGGAACACTCTTGTCATGGATTTGAACCATTTATTGCCAAAATGGGAATACAGTTATGGTTGGCGTTAAAGGCTCTGCTGTTCAGAGTACTCCCTGGGTTAGCCAAGCAGCCTGCTTAGACTTTCCAGGGAGTGCAATATAGAATCCCCAACATGGGTAAATACATGCATACAGACTTAATACGAACATGAAAACTTAATAGGAGGAAGCTGGGGTGGAGGAGGTGATAAATCGACGCAGCAGCAAAGTGGGTAGCTTAGGTGAAGCAGGCACAAGTGGGAGAGTAGACAAGTTTAAATACTCCGCCTTATTGCTATACATGAGCTGTGATTGGTTGAGTGAGGTTGGATGTGATTCGAACATCAGCTGTCAGCTGTTAGCAGCTGGGCGTATGACTTCCGTGTCCTGCATGAACTACTTAAACTTCATTTATGGGTTTTTGTGACAGAACATACTCTCTACACTGCTGTCTGCTGTCTCACTCACTGGATAGTGGACAGGATGCTGTACCTGACTGAGTGTCCCCCTCTCTGCTATCACATAATGGTTTGATCCAGTGTAACTGGCTGCATGGCTGCATGGCTGCCATGCTGTCAATCTAAACAAAGTTCTGCCTTGAACAGAGCTGAGCGACTGAGTGACAGCTGAGCAACGAATGGAAAAAGTTGGGAGGGAGCCGACTCTCCTGATTCACTACAAAGTATCGACTCTTATAGCCTCATCTTTTGAGCATGGCACTTCTTACTAAAAGGCGGGCCTTTGGCCATTTAGCATGCAGCTATGGAGTGCACACCTGTCAGTTTTGGTAATATCAAAATAACAACTCGTGAAAAATTCACCCCCTGTTCAGTGTGTGCTGACAGAGAAGCGAGGTCATGAGACCCAAACAGTTTTTTCTTTAACTGTAAACAAGTTTATTTTTGCTGTTGAAATCAGCTTTTTTGGCTTGGTGTGTATGTGGTTTCCAGTGTTTCTGCAGCCGGCCTCACGTGGACACTCAGAGAACTGCAGTTTTTAACATTACAGCATAGGCTTCATTTTGGACTGGGGGTTGCTACTTGCTACATTAGCCTCATCATCAGGCCTATGATCAGGCACAGGGCCAATCACACTTTTAGAATATGGGATTAAACTTTGCTAGTGGCCGATCATATTCCATTACCTACCTCAGACCACCCCTTGGACACGCCCCTGTGTATGATGTGGAAGTGTTTAAATGTTACCTGGTAACTGTTTCTACCTTTGTGTTGATGTTTGAGGATCAGGGTAAAGTGGCTGAATTAAGGTCCCCAGCTTTGTCTGGTCTGGCTTCTTAATCCTGACACTCTTTGCAGTCTGTTCTCCTTAATAAGTTGGAAAGTTTCCACTCCAGGCTGGCTTTGATGTGTCTCCATCACTCGTTGTCTTACTGAAGAATTTGCACTCTTTGAGAATCCAGAACTTGAGCGTTAGGACCTGAGGCTTTAGAAGAAAACTCCTTTATAATTTATTTTCACATATAATCCCTTTCTTTCTGTCTTTCTCTCAGCATTTTCCCTTGTCTCTCCGTTTTTTGTTTTTTTTTTCCGTCTGTTCTGTGCAGGAGTGCAATCAGGAACATTGTTGCGTTCTGGATGCTGCCTCTCTACTCTCTCAGGTGCTGACTCTCTCTGAGAGTTTGGCAGAGGAGACAAGCGAAGTGCACCACGATTAGCTCCTTGGACAGCCTGGTTAACAGATCTGCTTGTATATGAGAGTGTGTGTGTGTGTGTGTGACTCTTTGCTTTTTAACAGAGCCAGGTGGGGTAGAATTTACTCCCAATCTGCACACTACAAACTGCTTCTCGCTTGTTTAATGGCTTTCCATACAGAATATGAGTTGCACATAATTGAATAATTCCATATGCAGGCATGCGGTTGTATCCAAATAATGTTTGTCTACGCATCATCTACTTCATTTTAACAGTGTAAATACAAGCAAACTTATCACTGCTTTACACACTCCAGGCACCCCTCATTTCTTATAACCGTGTTTTAAAGCCTGCTCTCTTTCATTAAATTGCTTCAACAAACGATAATGGAACTGGAAAACAACCATGGTGATGGTGGAGACAGTAGCTGAACTGTCAGACAGAAAAAGGACGTCAGAGCACAAGCAAGCTGAACAGGAGAGTGATAGGATGGGCTAAAGGCTAATGGCTAAAACACAAGCTAAAGGCCACAACACAGGCTAATCTGTGATAATGTTCATTCCAACCCACATGCAGCAGTTATTCTGCAGTGATCTGTTCAAACATAAAAGTCTGTCAAAATGAAGATTGAGGTTATGTTACCTCTGATTGGCAGATGGGCACTGGCAGGACATAAGGATTCGCTAACGTTACAGGTTAGCCTACAGATACAGATAGTGCTAAATATAGCTGAACTACAGTACAAACTGACTAAGTTTGCTTGTTGTCTCGTCTCAACAACAGCGCTGTGTAACTGTTGATAAATACCTTTCCTCGTTGCGTTGTACTTGGTAAAGAGTTGTCTTGAACAAAGAAAAGTAGTGTTAAAAAGAAGATTCAATCTCCACTCATTTCCAAAACAAACACACGCCTTGTTAAGAGTCATGTCCTCAGGAGAGTGTGCACATGATTCCAGCCAAAAGGTGTCGCTGTGATCCACTTCAGACAGATAGTCCTCACAGCCTCTTTAAAAAACACAAGACCAAATAATTGTCTATAAAATATTCTACTAAGTTACAATTTAACTGCATTATATTTGCCCATAGATGCAGATATCTTAAAGAAATGGGACTTCCAAACTAAAACATTTAAAAAAATCTGTCAAGTCTTCAGTTGGTGGTATTACAATTGAGCCTTTTGTGTTTTTCAGTCTTTGCTGAAGTTTGCATGTCTCTTTGTTGTGGTTAAGCATCTCTTTGTTTTTATCTCTTTGTTGTTTTAAAAATTGACTTTTAAACACTTCAAACAGGTGTCTGTACCCAGCGCTCTGGGCCTGTACTCAGTCTGCCTTTTCCATCCATACAGTTTCCGTTTGAACTCTGCATTAACAAAGAGTCCACCAGCCTCTTTGTGGTTGTTTTGCAAATTGCTGTCTATCTCAAAGGTCTTATCATCTCTCAAATTGTTGTTTTATATTGATCACTGAAACTCCCTACTGGTAGGGCTCCCTGCACACACTTTTTAAACCTTGAGAAATGGATCCTTGAACACAGATTCAACTTGAAACCAAAACAGCAAACTTCACTTTTCTGTTTGAATTCCATCTCTGGCATCCATGAAGCCTGCATCAAATTAACAAAGAGCTCAGCTGAAGTTTCATTTTGAAACTGAGTGGATGTTACAATACAAGCAATTCTTCTGTCCAGGTCAAACTTTGTTGGAGCCAGATTAAAAAAAAATATTGTGTAGACGATATTTGGGCTACATTCATTATTTTCCTAATCACATTGAGTATAATAGTTAAATAAGTTAACTCTAGTTACCTTTATTGTGTGCAGAGATCTGAGGTCACTGCTTGGCTCAGGTCTGAAAATATGAAGCATATTGTAGCTGTCCATTGAAAACAAAACAAAACAACAAAAAAAAAGCAATATCCAAAATTAATTTTTTCTTGGACCGTTAAAAAAAAGGTTTTCTTGTAACTTTCAAAATAAACACAAAATTCTGTGATCTGACATATACAAGACCCGAAATGAAGCCGTGAACCATTTAATAATCCAGATGGCCTTAAGTGTAAAATTGTAAGTGGAGACAGACATATGTTTTTTTTAATAATGCGCTGGAGTGACTGTTGTTACAAACCGTGAGTCTCCTGGTTTATGTCCCATTACATTGATAATTGATTGATAGCAGAGCATTCTGTGACTCCACACAGCACATGACTCTGATCAATGCTTTTTATCGGGATTTCACCCTAAAAGAATGATAATCTAAAGGTCAGTAGTCTGATACTGATGTCTTGATCATAGACTGTTAAAAAAAAAAAAAAAAAATGGAGGCCATCTCAATCGACTTAAAGTGAGGTCACCACAAAAAACTGCTCCCCCTAGTGACTAGCTGCATTATAGGTCAAAAACTCTGTCTTTTCCCCATTCATTTGACTGGGGCTGGGGTCAAACTTTAAAAGTAAGTATGATTATACTGAATTTTGTTCAAGTCCACTTTCCTGAAAATTTTCATTTTCATGAGTTATTAGATGTTAAAAACAATGTTTTATATCACATTTCACAATGATTGACAGCTGCCGTTCTTGCGTAGTTTCCTTTCAGGAATAGTAAGATAGTCAGGGAAGAGCGCCAAGAAGAGATTAGATTTTGTTTGATAATAAAAAATTGGTTCTGAGTTACTCAGTTGAATATTTTGTTTTGCCCATATTAGGGCATGGCTGACTTAACAATAAGTGAAGTTGTGTTGAGCATTTTTAAACGACATTTATCGACTGTATGCTTCTAATTTCTGTATCAGAGACAAATGAGTGATGTCACGGGCACTTTGTCCCTGTATTATTCAGTCCGTCCTCCAGACGTGCTTCCTGCTGCACATAGAGCAAAAACAGGATCTGGTAAAAGTCAGTCTTTTTCAAGCATATAGAAACTGACATCTCACTGGCTGCTGAATTGTAACACAAATTCAGAAGTTTGGCCCTCACTCATGTCCAGCTGTGTGGCACCTCCACAGATTGACCTGAACAAGTCACACTTTACTTGCTTTGTGTCCAGAGAAGACATCCTCCAGCAAGATACCAAGCTGAACATAGTGAGCTTTTTGTGCATATAACGCTGCCAAGTGAAATGAAAATAAATAAAAAGACAAAATAAAGATAAAAAATTTCTGGTCTTATTTTGGCAGCAGACGAGTTGTGAAAGATGCAGACAGGCACTGACAAACAAGCCAACAGACAGAAATACTCCCACAAACAGGCGAAGAGACACACTGACAGGGAGAGAAACAGACAGATGTCAGCTCTGACACTACAAGGGAAATATTTTTATTTGTTCCTCTGTTTCCGCACACATGCAAACACAGTTGGTTAGTGTTACTGTAACGAGGTCTCGTCAGGCTCTCGTTATGACAGGATGCTGATGACAAACACTGAGCGACATGAAACAACATGTCAACATCTTGCTGTTTTGGGTCAAGACTCCGTTTTGTTACTTAGCTTCATTAGCTGACTATTTTTAACATAAAGTCATTTTGCATAATTATCTGCTCTATTTTTCCACACCTGAACTTTCACGTTTTCTGCTCTTGTTGCTTGTTTTTCTTTGGTGTCCTCTTTCTTCTCAGTCGCTTTCCTCAGATTGCTATTGTCTCTTTCTTTATCCTCCCTCAGCCGAGCTTTACCCTCCTCTTTCACCCCCCCACTCTGTGATCATTAAACATCAATGAGAGGTTGGCCTTTAAAGTACCGGTCACAATCTGTGCCTCACTCTTTTTCTGTCTCTGTCAGTCCGTCTGTCTGGCTTCGTCTGGGACAAAGTCTTTGTATTTTTGGTCCCTAGTCCTCTTTTCTAATCTTCTATTCTTACTCCTTTTTTTTTTACCTCCTGCCCCAGCTTTCTTTCTCTTTCTGTGTTTCTGTTGCGTGTCTATCTCGCTCCTATTCTCCCCTCCTCATTTCCTTTGTGTTGAGCGCTGCGCTCACTCTGTCGGCTGTATTTCCTTCACTCTCAGGAGGAATGAGACTTTTTGAAGTTCTACCAGAGGAAAAGCGCCTTCAGCCCTTGCACACTTCATCTTGGTTACCGACGCTTACAGCATGGCCTACTATTGTGTGCCACATTGTTTTGCATACTTTAATAGGGAATAAAACATAAGCCATTTCAGCCCACACATGGTTTTACTATCTGGGTGAAGCCTATATAGTACAGTATATATCTTATTTATTTTCTTCTTTTTGGGCTCACTCTGTTAAATTACATGAGTTTCCTTTCTGTTTAATTTAGATTACCGATGAAACAGTCATATGTTGCCTGACTTTACTTTTGCGTGTGAAAATGATGCTTCTTTTCAGCAGTAACACTCTAATTTGATGCATGCGTGAGTCACAACTGAGTCTCTTATCGCCACAGTTTGCACATCAGTCGCAGCCCACTGCGAGATGAAAAAAAAAAAAAAGCTTTACATATACTGTGCACATACTTTGTATTCTGCATGTTCCACTTTTAATGAGGAGTAAATTTAACAGGAAGGATTTATTTCTCAGGGCTCAGTTTGCTTTGAAATTTTCAGAAAGTTATGTAGAGTTTTGAAAAGTACTTCAAATCAAATTGTCGTCCCAGAGTGGAAATAGAACGTATCACGAAGTCCTTGCCAATGCACCCCCTGATGTTACTGTGAGGTTACAGTCTAATTTAGTTATAATAATCCACAGAGAGCTTTGACTGTTTGTGGAAGGTTGTTTTAGACCGTCTCTTTAAGACTCGTCACTCCACAAACTCACTTCCCTCTTACTGTCTGCCCCCTTCAGAGTCCAATTGTGAGCACAGACCTTTGTGTTTGAGGCCCTCCCCTCCAATTTGTCATGAGCTGTCATGTAATGACCTCATCATTTCAACAAGTCTTGTGAAGCTCTCATTAGAAGGGCCTGGGTCTGAGAGGTCCTCTTGAAACCTTAGTGATTATTCTTTTTCTTTATTTCTGAGCTTTTAACCCCAAATTTTGTGCCTTCACCATCCACCAAAACTCACGAAACTTTGCACAAAATTCAGTCATGGCGAAAAACTTATGAATCCAGTGTTTTTGTGCTGATGCGAGCTCCACAGCGCCCCCTATTGACTTAAAACTGCAGCTCCTTGTGCTACTTTGAGCTACAGGCCTGAACATTTTTGTGCATAACTATAATGCCAAGACAAACAAGAAGGTTTTTTCAGATCAACTTCAAAAAAATTTTTTGTTCGACTCATAAAACTTATCAAAGGATTTTTCATAACTCAGTGGGCGTGGCCAGAAACAACGGCCAAAGTTGACGATTTTTTCAGCAATATGCAAATCTTAATAGCTCTCATATACAGTTTTGGGTTCGGACCAAAATGCACACACATGTTCAGTGTCCCAGCTTGAGTGCATTTGTATACTTTTTTTCCCCTACAGTGCCCCCTACTGTCAACAGGATATTAAATGTTTGATCAAAAATCCTCCAGTTTCTCCGACATGTCCTTCTCTATTCTGCTCAGTAATGAATGGACCCTTATGAGCAGTTTACAGACAGATTCAGGGATTTCTACAACACATGAATGTGTAACGGTTTGAAAATCTGCCCACATTAAGTATGAACGAACATCCAACCTTGTTACTTTATATCCATATTTTAAATATTGGAAAGCGTTATACCCCCTCTTTAAGGAAGTGCATGTTGTTTTAATTTGCTTACTATGGATTTATTTCCAGTGATTCAAACTCTTAATTAAACATGTCTACTTCACCATTATAGTTTAAGTAAAGGCCTTAAAGCAAAATGTAATTATTAATCCTTATTAGGACTATACATCAGGCACTTGAAATTACATAATTTATACAAGCATAAGAGAAAAAGACAAGCTGCAGTCTTCTCAGTCCTGTGCAAAATGCATTTATTAAAGCAAGCAGCCACAACACCTGCACTGCACACCTACAGGTCTAGACTGGAATTAAAATGAAAATGCAAGCCCATACATTACTTGCTCTGAAGTCTAGACCCATTTCAGACAGGTTTCATACAACCTTTGTATGGTCTGTGCTAAGCACAAATACTCAACTAATAAGAGATGGAGCTGATAAGATGTAAGACAAAGAAGAACCAGTGAGGTTGTTTTTTTTTAAAGGAAAAGTCCCACTATTTAAGTTTTTGTTCAGCCAGTTGAACGCGTTTTAATTTGTGGTTGCTTTGTGGAGATGAAGGCGTGTTAGTCAAAAACCCAACTTGACCTAGAATAACCTGAACTTGAAAAAAAAGTTATACCTGACACCATGGTGGGGCCTGGTGTCAGCTATAACTTATTTTTTCTTCAATTAACTTTTTTATGTTTTGAAGTTTTTCTTTAAGTGTATCTTGTGTGTTTCCAAACCTAAAGGAACTTAAACTGCTTTAGTTTGCTAGCTTCTTCACTCATATGGGCGAAGATAATTCAACATTGACTCACTTTTTCTTCAAGTGCCAGAGACACCATCCTGCTTTGAGACTTGCTTGAGACTGGGCTACATCAGAAGATAAACACAGTGAAATGAAACAATATGAGAAAAAAAACCTTAAGGATTGAAATGATCTAAAAAAAACAACAAAAAAAAAACATATTTGACCTTCTAAATAAAAGTGGGAGAACATTTAATTTGGGCTCTTAGCTGTGAGCCAGCCTGAGCACACTTCCAGTTTCAATCATCGCTATTAAAAATAAAAACCTGGCTGTGTGCTCTCTGTGTTCTCTTGTTGGAACCAGCCAAACTCTTTTGATGAGGTTATTCTATCAAACAAATCTATTCTGGGTATGCTGCTGTTTTTTTTTATTTTTTGTCAATGTGAAGCTATTAAGGAAAGATGTTTGACGTCTGGGAGTGAATCACTGTTGGTTACAAGGTTGTAGCAGAGGTTATTGAAAGCATTATTCCACCAAGTGGACAAATTCTTTACAGAAGATTTACCCTGTAGCTGTCATTTAGTTTTCTTTTCTCAGAGTTTCCAGCTGAAGTTTGAACTCTGCTCTATGATAACAATGGGAAGCACCCAGCATTTTACAAAGTAAACTGTTATCCAAATTATAACATTATATTTAACCTCTGTGCTGATAATAAAAGGAATCCAGTTGGCACCTAATGTCAATTTAGACTCATGACAGATTCACCTCACTAAATGGTAGCTCTCATCTAATATGGAAGAGAACGGGGGACACCATATTGGTCAGCTGTGGCAGCTGTGTGAAAGTCAGTAGTCTCTCCTTTGACCTATGGCCTAATCCGCGCCCCCTCCACTCACTCAGACAAATAATGATCATTCAGGGTCAGGCGCTATGGGAGGTGTCACAGGACGTCATTGATGATTTTTGAAGAAAGAAAGATCACATATCATCTAAAAGGCACCACAAGGGTCTAAACTCCACAATGGAGGGAGATATGAATCAATTTACTGTTGAAGGTCCATAAAAAGCTTCAGTTACAAGACAAAACTTACAGGTCCCAGAGCAAACCTGATAAACCACATCTGGTTACCATCAGCATCTCAGACAACGAGACAGAGGATCAGCACTGATGATGAGAAAAATCTAACCTCCTTTTTACCATCTTTACCAAGAGGGTCTCTGTTAGTTTGGAGCTACAGTATTTACATTGAATCATTCAGCAGAACGTTTGTCAACCTTTGTTATCTGGGCTATTACAGATAAGCTAATGAAGCTAAGCTCCAGAAGCTAACGTTAGTTTAACTAGAGCCCTTTGGACAACAGCTAACAATGATGGACGATCACCAGAGAACAAAAACTAGAACAAAACAGGCCAATGAACTCCAACAAACAAAGAGACATGATGAACAACGCAGCTGGGAGCTAACGCTAGGCTAACATTAGAGAAAATCCCAAACTGTCCGTCAGACTGCTGTGGTGGTTCAAGTGTTAAAGATAACTTTATATTTCTTTACAGCAAAGTGACAACATGTCGCCTCACAGATGATTACCTACCTCTACTTACCTTAGAACAGACGTAAACATCCTTGTTTTATTCTCATTAAGTTGATGTTGCGTCTACCATGCAATTTTATCCAAAGAAGACACTTTTCTCAAAGGGTAAAAAATATAATCCATCACCCATCCTCTCAGAATACCTCTGTGTTGGAGTTGCATGTACCCCATGAACACCATGTGACCATTTTTAAACTTAAAATGTCAGAAAAAAATCATAAAACTGAACAAAAACAGACTTCCTGCTATGCATTTCAATGGACGTCCAGGCAGAGAATGTCTGATACACACTGTGATTGGCTCATCGTGTTTGAGGGCGTGGTTTAACCATAGGTCATTTGAAAGGTTGGCAGTTCCATCCCAGATACTGCCAACCATGTCGAAGACACCGAACCCCAAAGTGCACCCAATGGCTGTGCCAGTGGCGTGTGAATGGGATTGGTTAACACTGATGGGTGCACTCCATGGCAGCCTGCCATCAAAGTATGAGAGTGGTTTGAATGGGTGAATGTGGCATGTGATTTAAAGCGCTTAGAGTGGTGGACCCAAGAGGAAAGGCTCTTCAAATACAATCCATTTAGCTCCGAGTATACTCTCACAACAAACACAAGAAAAGAGGAGAGGATGGAATCTGTAGAGAGATGTTTTGGAGTCTATTTGGTCTGGAGCTCACCCTTATTGCTTGGCTATATGTTTTCCCTTCCTCATCTCCTGCATTTTATTTGACTTTGGTCATATAAATAAAAACAGTATGCTTGGTAATGTGTGATTCTTTGTTCACATAAGGCCATCTCATACTTATTACTTGAATGCTACAATGAGGTCTGGCACAATATAACTATTTTTGTTCTCCTTCTGTAATTTGAGGTATGTTGTTCCCATAGATGCTTCTTATGCCAGAGTAGCCTCACAAACACCAATTACTTTTACACCAATAGGACCTCCCAGGGGCTTCAATTGAAAACAAGCTACCTGGGGGATGAAGCCTTATTAGAAAACTAGCACAGTTTTTCACAAGACACATCATCAGGGCAGGCAGACGGCAATATGGACCCATAGGAATCCCTGAGAATTGAGCCTCAATGGTAATTGACAAGTATCCTAGCCACAAACAAAAAAAATACCATCTGCTTTCTCCCTTTCAACGATGCCAGAGGTGTAATCACGGCCCTCTTAAGGCGTTCTCTGACACTCTACTGTGTCTTGATCAAAGTCCACCACACCTGCACGCTATTATTACCATAGTTTAATTTGCCAAACTCAATTAAGTGTGGTTAAGAGCAGCACAGTGGCACTGTGAGTCCATACTCCCTCAGTAAAACTGCCCCCGTGACTGCTGGATTTCACCTCTGGGGTTTGATAGAATATCACAATCACATTTTCCTTGTCAGCCAACTCCATCTCCATTCAGGGGGCAGGGCAGTAGTAATCTGACTCTGTCACAGTAATGTCTGCCATGGGAACTTTCATAAATCAGTTCTAATTAAACAGGCGGCAGATTTGGAGTGATGGTAAGTGGTTACTGTTGCTCTTTCTGAATAAGAGCAGCTGAGTTTAATTTCCGATAAGGTTCAATTTAAGGCAATATCTGTCTGTAGGATGAAGACTATTCTCAGTGTTACCTCAAAGACTGGAAGAAAACACTGTTTCGGTTATATTAGATGAGTCATACTATGGATTCTTACTATTTTGAGGCTTAAATCACCACTGCTCAAAGTAATACCTCTGTACACTTTAATTTGATATAATGACACATTACACAGTGGACCACTTAGATATTTAGTCAGCTGCAGACTGGCTGGCACGATGTCGAAGAAGGGGGATGAAGATACTAAAAGGTTCACATTGAAGAGTTATAAATGTAATTTCTGTTAAGTCAAAAGAAAAAAAATCATGTTGGCAAAAAATGAGTCAATGTCTTGGGGGTATCAAGCTTTTTCTAGGCTTTATACTGCCCCTCTAGTACCCCCCCAGGAGTGCACTGGTGTTCTAGAAAACCCTTTTTTCAGCTTGTGTCCTGAACATTTAGTTTTGACTACTGTCTCTTTAAGGCTCCCCGCTCCACAAACCCCTTTCCCTCTGAGGCCTGTTGAGGGCAGAGCTGTGGGCAGACCTTGGTGTTTGAGGCCTGTTCCTCTAAATTGCCATGAACCAGTTAGGACGTCCTTATGTGATGACCTCATCATTTCAGTAAGTCTTGTGAAGATCTCATTCTGTTTTTAAGAACAGAGCCTTTTGAGCAGTTTACAGACAGATTCAGGAATTTCTACAATATATGAACATGTAGCGGTTTCAAATTTGTACACACTCAACATGGACATTAGGGGTTGTTACTTTATATCCGCGTTTGACATACGGGAAAGAATATTGACCCCTCTCCAAGCTTTGTCTCAGTTTTTAAAGTGGCTCCAGTGGCTGAAATGACCTTAAATTTGGTTCATTTAAATACAAAGAAAATATAGTTTACCATAGCAAAGCTTCGTTTTTCATGAGGACAGACTAAGGAGGTCAAAGCAAGCTTAGTCGCAAAGCCAGTATCTCAAAATATCTCTTTATTTTGTCTGAAAAAACAAAAATAGATTTTAACAGAGTCTATAAAACTGTTTATAGTTTGTAAACAATGTGACAGCTTTTCTCTGCAGGCTTACCTAGTCCATGTATCCAATGAATCCTGGCCTAAACACTCCTGCAAAACACACACTAAGTCATTCTAGGCCAGGTGCCCACTGAGTCACAGCCTCTGCATGTATATTTTATGGTATTTTTAGCATGTGTGAGAGCAGATAGGCATATGGGGTTCATCATGTAAACTGTGTAAAGTGGCGTTAAGGTGCACACAGGGTTTTGTTGCAAAGATACGGTTCCTTAGCAGCGTAAACATCCGTATGTTGAATGGAGACTGTTGCTAAGCTCTGTCTATGTTTACTGAACAACAGTGTTTATTGTAACCTGCTCCTTGGACTCTTGGGTGACAGTCACTCACTACTTTGTCTTCTTCCTGTCTTACAGCCCTATGAGGACTTTATAAGTGGTGCTCACAGGAAGGAAGCCGGTCCCTTCAATGAAACTCGTTATTTCTGCCCTTTCTTGCTAAGACCTTGGTGTTTGGGGCCTTGTCCCTACAATGTACCGTATGTGATGACTTCATCATTTCAGCAAGCCTTGTCATAATCTTGTGCTTTTTTTCTTTTTTTTTTCAAGAAGGACCCTTTCGAGCTGTTTTCAGTCAGATTCAGAGATTTCTACAACATATGTAGCAGTTTGAAATTCTGCACAAGTTTAGTATGTGCATCCAGTATTGTTACTTTACATGCGCATTTAAAAAATTAGAAATTATAAAAACCCCTCTTTAAAGTGCCAAATTTTAAGAACACTTGTCACTGGCAATTACAATTACTAGAACAATTAAGTTAACTCATGGTACTTTCACATCCTTAAGTTGTTGCTCCAGTCTGTTTTACATACACTACTGTCATTCATTATCATCTCATGAAGAAAATGTTACTGACTGTGATAGAAATGATCTTATAGTTTTAGTAAACTTCAAAAATGTACCTTGACAAAAACAAGGAAGGGTTGTGTCTTCCCTACAGACCTCTGCTGATGACACTGAAAAAGTTGTAATCAGGGGTCTTGCCTTTTCTTGATTTTGGCAGAGAGTAGGCTCATTGCACAGGATGACATATTTTTATTTCCACTTTCTTGAGTGTGCGGTTGAACACTTCTGGTTATGAATAGATGACTTAAAGTTGAACGACAAGATGGATTTATTTTATCCAAGATGCCTCTAAAACCTACCTCAGGTTACAATCAGTGATGTACCTTGGCTTGTACAAGCAGAAACCTCCTCCTTAAGTGTGTGTCAGGGTTTGTTTTAAATGTGTTTGAAGGTATTTTATCTACAGTGAGCGCTAGCTCAGCTCATTACCTGTTCATATATGAGCACTCACTGTGCTCACTGTATGACTGACATGGCTTGTCCCTAGCTCTCATGTTGTTTTGCTAGTTTTGTAAAACTCCTGCATCTCTCCTGAAATAAAAAAAAAAAGCATGGGAAATCCCATAGAGACACGGAGAAGCTAGCAGAGTTAGCGCTACACTTTTTACATGAAAATAAGTACAAAATATGAAAACAAACAGTCTTCATGAACCCATGGTGATTTCAAGAGAGATGCAGGTGCTTCACAAAACCAGCAAAACAACATGAGAGCTGGGGACAAGCCATGAGAGTCATACAGTGGCTCCATATATGAACAGATGATGAGCTGAGCTAGTGCTCATGAGCATCTTAGCTAGAGTACCTTTAAACCTCCAAAACACATTTAAAACAAATCCTGACACACACTTACGGATGAGGTTTCTGCTTGTACAAGCCGAGGTACATTGCTGATTCAAACCCGGTTGAAGGGGTTTGAATCATAAAATAGTTAAAATTGACTGATCCTTTTTTTTTTTTTTTTTTTCCATGGACGTTGTGTGTGTTTGTCAAAATTTTGGCACTTGCGGCCTCCCATATAACCCCAAAACCCAGACTTTTTTTTTTCCTCTTGCAGGTTGTCAAGCTACTCTCAAAACTTTGTATCCCCCTTTCTAGCTGTTTGTTTCTCAGTTGAATTGAATAGGTGTAAAGAAAGCACACACACATTCACCCTGCTTTCACCTTGTATTAACAGGTGAACTGGTTTTACACTCATTAGCTAGATGACCAATAATCTGATTTTACTTTGGCACTCACTTCTTCCCCCCTTTAATTCATTCTTGTTTAGCCAACGGAGGTTTGATCTTTGTTTTACAGAGCACAACCCAGGGGTCAAAGGTCAGATTATATGTACAAAACCAGGTGGACAAACTCTTGGACTTTATGCATTTACTATTTGCCATAAAATGTTTTATTTTTTCCTGATTTTGATTGCTGGTCCAAATGAAGTTCTAAATCTGAAAACCATCATTTTTCTTTCAGCGGTATACTCTGCATCTGCTATCTTACTTTTAGCTGGGAAATCTAAATTGTTATTGTGACCACTAGCATAATAGGCTACCTGGCAAAATTGACATGTGAGCTTTAACTTTGTGAGGGCGGCTTACCTTTTGGGTGTAATGGATTGCACTCTCATCCAGAGCTCACCTCTGCAGAGATGAGTCGAGGACATTTAAAGTGCTCCTGAAAATGCCAGCTATTAATGTTGCATGCATCATATAGCTAATAATGATTGTAACTGACCTGTGTCCGTGTGTTCCCGTCTCCTCCTCTCAGCAGCTGGATGCTTGGTGAAGCATGGTGGTGAAGATGGGTCGGACGCATTTAATGGGGCTGCTGTCATGGGGCCGGGTCAGATGGCTGAATATAATGGGAACAGGAGTTCTTTATCTGCTGCTGCTATCAACCTGCCTGGGCCAAGACACTGAAGGTAAAGAGAGTCTGGATTTCTGTCACCTTCTCCATCACTTTATCTTTCCCATCATTAGCTTCTCTTTGTGTCTTTGACTTGTCTGGTTTCTGTCTCTTACTTTGATCTCTCTTCTAGTGTTGAGTCTCCTCAGAGGGGATTTATGTCAAGACTTGTGTGGAAAAGTTGTCTGACTTTGGGTCAGTCTTGGTCAGCTTATCAAAATGCCATAACCGTTGATCATTGAAGTATTAACATAATTCTGACATTGTTAAAGTTCCTTTGAGGACTTTCAAAGTGATCTTGAAAAAGTTTCACTTCTAGATATCTGCTTGATCATAATCTACAACTTAACATGAGATTATCAGCACCAATATAGGTTACGTCTAAATGCCATTTCTTAGCTTCTCAATGGGGTCAGGCAGGACCGGATTGATTTACAGTACGTCAAAGTCTCTATGACAACACCACACCGGCTGATGAAGTTTTGTAGTGAGAAGAGAGATCTGAGTTTTTCTCTGCTGAAAACAATTTCTGTGATCAATTTAGTAGTGATGGTGGAGACTGGAGCTGAACTGTCAGGCAGAAAAAGGACAGAAGAGAAGAAGAAAGATAAACGGGAAAGCGATAGAACGAGCTACAGGCTAAAACACAAGCTAAAGGCTAAAACATGAGCTAATCTGTTTGTGATAATGTTCATTCCAGTCCACATGCAGCAGTTATTCTGCAGTGATCTGATCAAACTTGAGAGTCTGTCAATAAAATGAAGAATGAGGTTACATTAGCTCTGATTGGTAGATGAGCAGGACATGAAGATTCGCTAACATTACACGTTAGCCTACGGATACGTCTCAGAGCACCGGGCTGTGAGAGGCACTTAAACAGCTGGCTACTAAACTACAAAACAAACTGACAAAGTTTACTTGTCACGTTTCAAACAGCAGCTCTGTGTAACTGTTGATAAATACCTTACCTCGTCACGTTGTATCCAGTAAAAAGTCTTGAACAAAGAAAAGTAGTGTTAAAAAGATGATCTGATCTCCATTCGTTTCCAAAACAAACAAACACCTTGTTAAGAGGCATGTCATCACAACAGTGTGCACACAATTCTAACCAAAAGGTGTCGCTGTGATCCGCCTCAAACAGAAAGTCATCACAGACTCTTTGACTGACTGCTTGTTAACTTGTTACTTGGGTAAATAACCCAGCTGTCTCACTGATCACTTTAATCTGATTAATCACACCACAACAATGGAAGCTGAAAATTCTGAAAAGCAAGAGACGACAGGCACAGCAACATCGCTCATGTTACACCAAATCAGCTGAAAGGAGTCCCTCAGATTCTCAAGTTTTTAAACTTACAACTTTTTCCAATTTAACGCTGAAAACACCATAACTGTCATTTTGACGATTATGAATTTTTCAAATAAAATAAAAAAACATCACTCAAACTACCTGTTTTTGCCATCAGTTGTCATATTTACTGCACAGTTTTCCCTTTGTTGTGGTTTATCCCAAGGCTCAGTACAATTTTCCTGACATGCTAGCTAGCCATATGGCTCTAAATTGGATTAGCGCAAAGCTAATGCAGGCAGTAAGAGTGAATACAAAGAGGATGGAACAGAATTTGTTTGGAGGTAGAAATCATACATATCAGTATCATCAAATGTAACAAAAGTACACAGGTAGATTTCATTTGTCAGTTCTTAATTTGTTAATTGCCATCAAAATGATAAGACAAACCAAAAGAAAAGAGCCAGGCAGCTGTGGGAAGCCATCATTGATGTCTAGACTGGAAGGATTTGGTGAGTCGCTTGTACTTAATGCTTCCCTATGTTTTGATGAAATGGATCAATAACTTTTAAACTGGGTTCCATTGGCCTGACAGAGGCTGTGATCCTCGACACATCAGTCACTGGTTTGACCATTAACTGCACGTTTACCCTGTGAAGCTGGCCCTCAAGCTGTGGGCCCAAATTCAAATCCAATTTGAGGCCTCTTTACCCCCCCCACTGTCCTGTCTTCTCAAAATAACCATCACTAACAGTGGCATACCTACACACACATGCCAAACTTTTCCCCTTCCTACCAGCGGTTTTTCACCCGGTCAACATGCCAATATCCCCCTTTGTCTCTCTGTTTAAAGTGCACATTTGAAAGATCTGACACACTCCTTAAACATACCTCTTCTAAGTTCGGCCTGAGCCCAACAAGGTGCTGTTCTAATGCGGAGCACATCTTGTGAATGCACAATATATACTAATGTATGGCGGCTAAAAATGCCCACGTGCTTGAACTTATATAATCTTTTTGTTTGTTTAAATTACTTGAGTGTGTATTTTGGTCATTGGGTAGGGAAATGCATGCTGAAATGTTTAAATTATTCCTCTGAGTGTATTTAAGGTTAATTGCTTTGAAATGCCCTAAATACAAGAATATACATTTTGCAAAATTAAGTAATTTCCAACACCAAGTGGCAGCGGTGGTGGGGGGGGGTGAATGCTTTCAAAGAAGGCCAGTTTCACATCTAGGGGTAGTTGAGCCATGTTACTCTGCAGGTAAAATCCTGCTGTTTTTCTTTTTTTGATGATTGATTTAGGATTATTGAGTGATTATGGAAATCAGACCACACTGGCATTGTATTGTCAATAACTCTAAATAACCTTTTTCAATTCTTACACATTGTAAATATTTTTTAATTTTAGTTTGAGTGTGGCAGCCAATGAAATATTACAAAACTTATTTTTTGATTGTCTTTTTTTTCTCCCCTTTTTTTCCAGTCCACAAAGGGAACCCCATGACAATCTTTAATAACACAAACATACCTACTGTCAGGTATGAACTTCACCCTGAGGTACTTAGTTTTTCGATTTTAAATCTTAACTATCGACAATCCCATCAATTTCAACTGTTCCTTTAACTTGGTCTTTGTTTGTTTTTGTTAGCATGCTAAAAAACTGCACCAAGATTTAAGACATTGCCAAAAAAAAAAAAAAAAAAAAAAAAAAAAAAAAAAGATAAAAAAAATTCCCACCTAGTTTGAGCATTGATAAGTTTATCAAGCTGATTTTTGCATCTACTCCTAGTCTTGGTACTGTGTTTCAAATCCAAATAACTGGATCCAATTGACGAAAGGCATTACAATGTTTTGAATGCACCTTTTGCTCAGCGTTGGGATAGAGCTTTAATAAAGTTTATTGCAGTGATGCGAAGGTTTTGTGAAGTACTGTGTTGTAAGTTATGGTAGCTCGATGGTCTTCACTGCCTTTGTTCATTCTACAAAGAAAGAAATATTTTCTTTGTTGTAAATGTCAATGGAGAAAAAAAAGACCAAAGATATCCATTTTTTGAAAAACACCAGCATTCATTTTGTCCTGAACTGGGAACAAACTGAGGCAAGAAAAGACAGAAACAAAGTCATCACCAAAGGGAGGGCTCTGCCTAATACTGGCTTGACTTTCTGCTCAATTTGTCAGAATATTAATATTCCATTTGACTTTTAGTCCTTGGGATTTATCGGGCTGGCATTTAGCTGACAGGGGCAGCAGCCAAAGGTGAGAGTCTGTGACTGTGAACGTCCCTGTGCCGAGGCAGAACAGGAGCATGTGTTAGCATCAGTGCTGTCTGTGCCTACATGCTGTTTCTTTTTTTAAGTTAGGGTATACAAATCTCAACATTCCCATTACCAAAATGTCTCTGCACCCTGCTCACATGTCCGTCTACCTACATTTACACCTGTAGAATTGTTTCATAAATGCTTGGCAGCCATTAAACTGGTGTTCTTGCATGTAACAAAAATAGTATATTTTAATAAGCCTGAGTTTTCAGGTTGACAGACAGTGTTACTTGTCCTTAAGACATGAGTTCTACTGCCTTTTAATGAGCTCCAATCCCAGAATCCATGGTTGATTTAAAATGTTTGGACCTTCTTGTGACAACAGCTGCAGTATGTCTTAATTAGCCTGGGTCCCAAGGTACGATACAAGACTATATTTACTCAGAGTGTGGCAAGAGTACCAGTATAAGTCTAATGAGCCTGGATCTAGGATGGAAGAAGACATTGTGTCAAAAAAGAGGGAGGAAAAAAAAAAGCTTTAGGGTTAAAATCTGGCAGCTCAAAAAACCTTTTTACTCCTGCAAAACTTACCTTTGATAACCTCTGCCTTATTAAGAGCTTCTGTTTTAATAACCGTAATAAAGAGTTTGATTTTCTGTTACTACTGTTGCTGGATCACGACTCTGTGTGTTTGTAGAACTGGAACTAGCAGACTGAGTACCAAACTATCTGCTCCAGTAATTTTCACCTATTGGCTGGGGAATGAGTTCAATTAAGGCCTTGCAGTGTTGTCTGGTTCTTCAGTTTAAGTTTTAATTAGAAGACTTATCTTCAAATGTAAACAAGACAGAGAGGAACAGTTAGGTGTTTACTGCCTTCTACAAGAGTTAAGGTTTTAAATCCAGTATCTACCACACAGGGGAGCATTCATGGGATGGCATGGGCCCTTAAAATTTGGTAAGCCAAATTTCTCAACTGTGGCAGGCTACTTTTAATGTCAGATGTATTATTTGGCAGCTTTGTTTTCTCATAGCACACTTTTTTTTGTGAAGTCTTTTAAGGAGACAAAAACCAGTGTTTTAGTATTTTTGCTCATATAAAGTTGCTTTGGTGTCCAAAGTATTTATTGACATTCAAATTCAAAATTAACCAACCTAGTCTTTGGTTCGTAATCCATTTGTGTCATATAATATCTTAGCCCTCACCTTCTGAGCCACACCTTTGGGGCTACTCTTTATAAAAGCCTGTCATGGGTTTACCCCAAGGGCAGCATTTAAAAAAATATATATTTAGAGCCTGGTTAAAAAAGCACATTGGGTCTGAATAGCTCATTTCTCTATCTGTAAACACTGTGCAGGGGGTGACTTTTTCTCTAACTTTGCAGTTAAGAAGATATGAAGATCATGAGTTGGCCCAATTAGAGGCGCAGCTCCCATGATTCACAGGTCTGGCACCCTGTAGCCATTAGTGATGACGCTCAAAGCCCAGCATTGAATCAGCATTTCCAGTATGGCCCCTGCCGACGATAGGCTTTATCACTCAGTTCAGGAACAGACAGGAGACATCATGGAAACTACATCTGTTTATTTTACAGTCTACAGTTTACCCTCATGGTTAGGAACTGCTCTCAAATTTACGTAGTTGGGTAGTATTTACAATGTTTTACTTTATATTTGCTACAGTAATCTACTGTAAATGCAATACCAAAAAAAAGTTCTTCAATTTATTTTGATAATGACATGTTTTTTGTAAGAAAACAACATTATGACATATTTCATCAGACAACATGTGTTGCACATAAACAGGTATCACTTTGTCCACATGGGGAGCCAAGATTGACACGGATAGAGAAAGTTTTAAGGGAACTTTAAAGAACTAAGCTGAGACTGTGTGCTGCTTATTTTGGAAGTTTTATACATATGTGTTTCTGTACAACTTCAGTTAATCACTTTGATGTCCATAATTGAATTGGAGATAGTGATGGTGGTGATAAATGTTTTACTGTTGATTTGTCTTCATGCTACTCCTACCAAACTCAGTGTCCCATTTGAGTCCCCCAGGCTAATAGTTCTGGACACACCCTTCACCCTTCTAGAGTGACAGTGCAGCTGTGTTGGTTTGTGTGATTACAAACCATGTAGTGTGCAGAAAGACTAAACCCAGGGAAAAAAAAAAAACAATAACAGTAAATTTAATATTTCTAGATAACCCTCCTTATCTGTTTTTCTGCCACTTATTTGCATGGTACTACTTTCCTTTGTGGAGTGCCACTGAAGATTTGCTTTGTGGGAAAAAAGCCCAACTTTGGTCTGCAGAATAACTCCTTCATTCACACCTTGATTGACCAAGCTGTGTGACATGGAGCATCCTCCTGCTGGAAATGATCCTTAGTGTAGGGGACCACTTTCAGAGTAAATGAAAACAGGTTTTCTTTATGGATAATCTTGTACATAGCTTGATTCATGCGTCCTTCACGAAGATAAATCTGCTTGACTTTGGCATTGCTGAGGCACCCCCAAAATCCTCCTCTATGGTCCAGTCCTTATGGTCTTTTGCAAACCTCAGTCTGGTTCTTCTTTGCAACTCATTGACGAAGTGCTTTCTTCTATCTTTGCATGAATTGAACCCTGCCCCCAGGAGCTTGCTTTGAACCACTCTTGCTGTGCACTTCATCTCAGCTGCCATTTGCCTTTATTTTTGGAGGTTGTATGATGTCATCTAAAGGTTGTAGTTTGAATGAGCTCATAGTCATCCCAGTCAGTGAGAGTGAGAGTTGTTGTCAACCTCTGATGGTCTGTAGCTTTGTTGTTGCCAGTGTTTGCTTCTTGTCTTGTTTTTATGAGCAGATGGAAGCAACCCAACATATTTCCTTCCCTTCCTCAAAACTTTTCTTTTCAACTCTTCTGGCATGTTCATTTTTTTCCCCATTTCTTTTACTTTTAAGGGACTACTATAACTGTTTTTGCCATCTAGTTGGTTCCATTAGAAGAGGACAGTGATGACCAACAATATTTGGTTCAGGTGAACATCTGATCAACACCCACATAAGTAGAATGAAGTGCACTTGTGTTGATATTAAACAAACATGGGAATGAAATGGCTTTAATACATGTAGAGATGGGGATTTTGGGAAAATTGCAGTGGTCTCTTCATTTTTTCCAGAGCTATACATGTATGTACAGTATTTATGCATGTACATCCAGAGATGTCTAGAAGCTACTAGTGCATCTCTATAAATCATGATTAAAAAATCAACATTCAAAAATATGAAAACCCCAACCCTGTGACCTAGCAACCCACTATGTTTTTCAAGGGCTGTATGTGTTGGTGGTGGCCAGGGGCAAGAAAAGGCCCAGATCACCCAAACGTAGGTCTTGGCCAGCCCACCTAAATAGGATTTGATGGGAAAAAGTTGAGGTTGATGAGATTTTAAGGTATTTGTTGGGCAGCCCACACACTTGAACACATTCAAGTTGTCACCTTTGGCTAAGACTGTGTTTAAAGACACAGATACTTCTCTTGGACTTGAAATAGGCAGAATGAAACACTGATCCCAGAGAGAGATGATTGAACTTAAACACCAGATTCAGTCTGCATAGGTACTAAAGTAGGCAGTTATGCAGGAATTGGAGGATTGTTGAGGATTCTTGTGTTTTTCCAGTGAAACTACACTCTACTGTCTGAAGAAAAAGAAAAAAAAGTCTCATTTAGTTACAATTTATCTAAAAATTCATTCAGTGAACATGGAAAGAAGATGTATGACTCATTATGTTCATCTCTGGGCTCAGGTGTTCTTTTACCTTTAGGTAAATTTTAATGGTGGGTGGATTGATCAGAAATATCAATTCTGATACCAACGTTGGTTTCAGCCCCTCCCCCTCCTCCCCTGCTCACTGAGTGTAGTCGTTCAGTCATGTCACTCAGACACACACTGCTGGCTGCATAACAGCAGAGAGGATCATCGTTTGGTGTTATTTTACAGCTGAATACCAAAATACTGTAAGCTGTGATGTTTTCAGAGAACAAAAGAGGTTCTGTGGCAAAACCACAAACTTATACAGACATCTAATAACAACAAAAAGAGAACTCTGAGTCAAAGTAAACAGAGGGAGGAGGAGAATCCTCAAACTACAACCAGACCCCAGGATCAGAGACAGAAGTCACTAACAGAGTCCTTTCAGCAGGACCAACAATATCCAAGGAGATGATTTATGGTGATGAAAGTAAGCTGTAATTATCTCCAACTTTAGTCGATGGTACTTTTCAAAGTGTAATTGGTCTTCATAGTTGTAATTTCAGAAAACTAATTTAATATAAACTATTGAGACAGTAATATAATATGTTCAGACAGTTAAACTAAATCTGAATGAATTATTTTACTGGAACTGAAAATATGTAACGACATGTGGATATATACAGTTTTTTTTTTTTTTTGTTTTGTTTTTTTCTAAGGTATTTTTATGCCTTTATGCCTCTTTTATGCCTTTATTTTGAGAGGACAGGACAGTGGATAGAGGAGGAAATAGGGTGAGAGTGGGGAGTGACATGCAGGAAAGTAGCCAAAGGTCAGACTTGAACCCAGGCTGCCCACTCGAGGGCTGTTGCCCATAAGGAGCGCGACATTAACCACTAGGCCATCTGCACTCCTCCACTAGAATGTGCAGCTCTTTGATCAAAATTATATATTTAATGCTGAAATCTAATAATAGTTGCCGTCCATGAATATTCAAATGTACGATTTCACAACAAAGCAGAATAAAATTAAAGCACATTATTATTTTCTGTTTGACAAATTAGTTATTTACCATCATTCATGAACATAAACATTATTTTTGTGGTTGTTCGTTATTTTTTGATTGATTATGACAAGCTGCTTTACTATGTAAAAAGTATCAGTGTCTGTATCAATATCAGCGATACTAGCTCTATATTTAATCGGTATTGGCTCGATACCAAATTTTGCAGTATCACACATCAGTTTTTTTTCAAAATGTGCATTTTTTTTTTATTAATGATGAAAAAATGAAGATAATTTGCGATGGGTGCTTAAAACGACACCAAAACTGACACTGTTAGTTAAGAGTGTTGAACTTGTTCACAACATTCCAATGTTATGAGATAATGAATTTTGGTTTTCATTTACTTAAAGCCATAATTATCACATTCAAAAGAAATAAATGTTTTCAATATTTGAGTGTATCTTAAACTATGTAATATAAGTCTCACTTTTTTTGACTTGAACCACTGAAATAAATGGACTTTTCTAATTCATTGTGATGTGATGTGATGTGATGTGATGTGATGTGATGTGATGTGACATAGCCGCCAGACTTTGCAAGTGAGGCATCAAGATGCGTGTTTCCATGATGTTGTTTCCACCTGCTTCTCTTTGAAGGCCTACTACAGTATACGTGCAGGTGACAAATATGCTACACGTGCCAGTGTGGTTCGCTGCTGTGGCAGATTTATTGTATATTTTTCTGTGGGTGGCAGCATGTGTGAGGGTGTCAAAGCGTAGATGTGGTTGGAGTTGGAGTTTTCAAGGTGATTTTAATATTCATCGCTGTTTTCCATTGTTGCTGGATGCTCCATCTGAAGTGAGCGTCTCTCTCATCTGTCAACACTCCAGCCTCCCCTTTCGTCTTTGTCCCTCTCACTGCCTCTTTTTTTTTCTGTCCACCATTTCCTCCCATCAGCCCCTGTCATCTCCTTTCTATACCTCCCTCTCTGAAGCAGACTGGTTGAAGAAGATTAGTGTTTTTCCACCCCTTCCTTTGCTTTTGGAATGTTTCCCATCTTACATTTATCACTTCCTTTTACTCTGTGCTTCTACACGTCTAATAACCCTCGTTTTTTTTTTCTTTCTTTATCTTTGTATTCCTTTCAGAAGAATCCAACTTATTTATAGCCACAAGTTAATAATATGTGACAGCGACTTTGTCCTTGACACAGAAAATACAAATATAACTTCATTTTGAAAGATCTTAGTCCCACTTACCATTACCTAAAAGGAGTTTCATTACCATCCTGTGTCCTAAATGGGGTTTAAAAGAAACACACTGGGTAAATTCATTATCTTGAAAAATGATGAAATAAGAATTCCAGTTTAAATGATGTACTATGTTAGATTATGCTTTTGCAATCAGATTTTTCTTTACTTTTGTAGAAACATTGTAGGTAACATTACTTCAGACACCAACAGCAAAATGTATGAAACCATAGACAATAAATAAATAAAATAATAAAAAAATAATAATCTTGAGCTCTTTTGGGTTGTGGCATCACTATTTTACACAGAGAAAGAGTAACACTTGTTTGATTTTTCCCTTAAAATGGTTGGTAGGTTAGGTTTAGCTGCATTGCTAGCTAACAGCTACGTGCAGTTTAACCCTGTAAAGCGTGACTCATCAAAAATAGCCGGAAAATTCTACTTATTTGGAACTAAGATGTTTATTAACCCTTTTAACAATATATATTGCATTCTTACAGTGCGGAAAATACTTATTTTTGAAAATGAGTAACAATTTAGATGTTATTTTAACTGCAACTTCATGAAAATTAGCAATTATTTTCCTGAGAAAAAAAGAGTTCAAGTTAAATTCATGAGAGCAGCCATTTTGAAAAGGGGGAAATTACA
Source organism: Labroides dimidiatus (assembly GCA_030710495.1). Lineage (NCBI taxonomy): Eukaryota > Metazoa > Chordata > Actinopteri > Labriformes > Labridae > Labroides > Labroides dimidiatus. The sequence continues at coordinate 17,225,162 of CM061164.1, read as the reverse complement.
ATTTTAGCTTCCTGTAGTGGATTGATAATCCTTAAGGGGGTAGAACACTTTTTGTTTTGTTTTTGCTTTATTTTTACTGGTTTTTAAGGAAGCTTTTTATCATGTTGTTGAGATAGAGGTCTTTGAAACGAATGTATCAAATCCGAGAAGTGTGTTTTCACACAATGGAGCAGCTTAATCTTGTTCAAATTTGGAAATAAAAACAAAAGACTTCTGCCAAATTACAAAAACAGTTTCAGTGAAAAACTGTTCTGCTACCTGCTGTTAGCCAGCAGCTACACTGCTAGCTCATAGCTGGCTAATAAAAACAAGGGAAAAGTCAAGGTAGATTTATTTATTTGATGTTGTGGGATCTTTAAAAAAACACGTCTTAATTGCAAACTAGGACATATGGACTGATAGCTTGCAGCTACACTGTTAGCCAACAATTCTATTACTAGCAAGACGAATAGGAGCCTTATGATCGGATGGTTTTGTTAATGAAACAAGATTATTAAAAAATAGTGCTACTTATGTGTCCATGTAGATTCTCATACATGCAGGCCCTTGTTATTCTGAAGGCTCAAAAAACAAAGCAACTGGACTGTGAAGAGTGACTGGACTGGACTTTGTTGACTCTATACAGTCCAGTTGCCTTGTTGTTTGAGCCTTCAGAAGTGCTACTGATGGTTACTCCTTGCAGAGAGCCTTGAAAGCACAAACAGGAAAGTAACCACTGCTTTCATTTTAGAGCATCTGAGGATACTGTTTGGGTATTTATGTATTTCCACCATCGTCTTCAGAGCAACTACCAGCTGATTACCACCACTACTGCTGTCATCTGTGTTCAGCCCTGCATGGGCTGGGAACAGACCTGACATACCGAGACAGAGACAGAGAGAGAGCAAGAGAGGGAGTCTGGATAATGGATAAGCCTGCACAGTGACAAAGTGGTGATCCCCACAGCACTGAGCTTGTGTGTGTCTTTGTGAGTGAGTGCGCTTTTCTGTGTGCGTGCGAGGTCTACGATCCGTTTTCTCCAGAGATACATCAATCTAACACAAGGTCACACTTTCTCTCCTCTCTTTTTACTCCTCTTCTTGCCTCCCCACTCCTTCTCCTCCCTTCTTTTGTCTTTACTTTTACCCTGAACTGTCTGCTCTCTCCTGTCCACGTTTGTCCCATCTGATTCTACTTTGTCCTCCATGGATGAATGGATTGGGGATTGGGGATGGATGGAAGTATGGATAGACAGATGAATGGCTGGTTGGTCGGGTAGAGAAGGGAAGACGGAGAGGAATCGGACCCCGGGGAGAGGTGCAGATTGGTACACCTGCTGATGGAAGCTTTTAAAGGACATGGCTTACAGGAACTTTTAGAGGGGGGGAAAAAAAACACAATTTTTCCAGTCCGTTTCTGTTTTTCAGCCTTTTACCACCATATCTCTCAAACCTCTCTTTTGAAGGACTGTGCGGTCTATTTTGAGAGTTCATGCCTGTCAAGCAAACCAGTGAATTCTGCAGAAAAACTTTGCAGCTTACAAGCCACGTTACTAAACAGACACCAAGACTTCAGCTGGAATGAATTTGTCTGTATATTTTAAACTGTTTGAATTATGTTCTTTTTCCAGATAAACTATCTCAAAGGAGTTCTTTGCATATTAATGACCCTATATCAAAAAAAAAAGCCCAATTAGAGATTAACTTAAAAACCCTGTGTGAGACTATTTTTGGCCGCACACTCCCTCAGAAACTGTTAATTTTGTCCTCACACTGACACTACCCACAATATTATGTGGATATATAATATTATAATGAGAAGCCATGAATATTCTTTAATTGTACTCTGTGCTTATGTACGAAACAATTTCTGCATGCTGTCTCTTCAGCATGTGACATCAAAGACCCAGAGACGAGCAAATGAGACAATGGACCCAGTTTGACATGGAAGGATTTGTACCATGGTCTTAGATCTGAAAGGATTTTAAACCAGTGATCAAAATATTCACATCCCGTTGTCATGTAAATGTAATTAAAGTGAAAATTAATTGACACATACTCCCTAAAACCTGCTCTGAGACTTTGAGTTGCACAAAACATTTAAAGACAAGACAGTCCTCTTAAACAATGTCACAACAGATATCACTCAATGCAACTACATCTTGAACAGACCCCTCCGCTGTTTGTAAACAGTGATGATGTTTCTGTGGGTGTATGCTCATTTTGGCAACAGAAGTGCTGTTGAGTACAGTGGCTGGTCAAGCGAAGTGGACAGACAGTCAGTGGACAGACAGTCAGTGTCTCCAGATGTTTTTAGTGTATAATCCAGTGTGTACCCAGAGAGGAGTTTAAACACAGTCACTCCATGCTTATGACTGCATTATCTGTGGACTCTGAGCAGACTGTGAAATATAAAGACATGAACTGTGTCAATAAAGCAGAAACCCTCCCAAACCAAAAAGAGCTCACAGAGAGCTGAGTCTGAGACCTGGGTCAGAATAAAGGATCCAGAAAACCAGGTCCAGACAGAGAACTGCTCCAAATCTATCAGAATATTAATGCTTTGATATTTTCAGATAACTAATCAGACTGATTCATAGTTTGATAATATACTGTAGTTTAACCTTGAACTTCAAATCTGTTTCTGTTCATCATCATTTATAGCTTCACTTATTATTTCCTCTCCATAGTGAGTCCATATTTGGTCAGAACCTCGGCTCCAAACCAACTTTTTCATCAAACACTCAAAGTAAAAACTGGATTTAGAATATCAGCAGTTAATATTGATTATTGCTGCTCAAACCTGCTTAACTGAGGTTGGATAAAGAAGACACATTTAATAACACAGCTGCAGACGGCGCTGGTGTTTCAGTGTAAAGTGTGACCCTGTTAACTGGAGACTCTCAGCCAACCATCACTGACATGTTCAGCTGAGAGTCTCCAGTTAGTACGGTCACTCTTTACTCCAAAACACCGGTTGCTCTGTAACACTCTGAACTCCATAGAAGTTGACTCCATGGTGTAGTATCGGTTCTGACAACCCACCACAGAACAACCGGACATTTTTATGCTGCTGTCAGTTTGTATTTAATGTTTTAAGAACCAGAACTCGCCTGAATGAATGGAGCCAAATGCTGCTTCTGTTGCCAAAATGCGTACTAATCTTTATGATGACATTAACTGCGAATGGGTCTTTGGCAGACTAATTCAACTCCTCTCCTGCCATATTATCCATTTCACTTCAGTGTTGCTCATTTTGGTGGACAGTTTCATCATACAATGTTTGCCTCAATATTTTCTCAGTGTGCCACCTCCGCATTCGGCAGCCATCAATCAGCAGTAGAGACTCTCCTTTGAGACAGAAATTGTTTTGGAAATCTGATCAATTCTGATATGACTCGAGATAACCTTGGATTCTCTTTATTTCTTCTTCTTTTCTTCTTTTTTTGTACATTTTCACATAAAATCACAACATATTTTTGAGTTTGCCTTCGGTGGGTATTCCCACTCATAGTCGAGACTCCAGGCGAGGTGGCCAAGCAAGATTGTAACAGATGGTAACATGGAGAGAGCAGTCAAGTTCAACTTCAATTTAAATGAGCACAAGATGGCATGATGCAAAACTCATACCAGGAAACTATTCAGAAACTAAGAAACAACTGTCCTTCACTACTGCCATGTCATTTGTTGCTGATTTGGCAACATTTTTGACTTTTTGTTGCATTGGCCATGTTTTAAGCAATGCTGACAGATTGTGCACAAGCACTGACCATGTATGAAACCTGCTAGTACATTATTTCACCATCTGTTTTTTTATTCAGCTTGATTTTTTTTTCTGTGGAAATTTCTTTGGGCTGTGGAACCCTCTCTGGATGTGCAGTGAAAGAGTCAAAAAGAGAGAAATCGGACTATGAGCTTAGTCATGACGGGATCTAGCTATTAAAATCCATGCAAACAGCTTAGCTGGACTGAATACAGACTGAGCATAACTTGATTAACACACCCAGATAATGAAGTTGCTATCGGACTGCGTTTGGACTCAGCAGGTCTCGGTAAGCCTCGGCATTCAGCCTGAAGAGGAAGTAGGTGACCATGATAAATCGGGTTGCTGCGCTCATACAGTCTGAGGCTCCAACACAACAAACACACACCATGACACGTACATAAAATAAAAACATGAAGAGCTACAGCTGCATCCATCTCAGCCATCATGGCTAGAAGGTTGTTTTCTCTTTGGGTGAACATAAACTAGTTTGATACACACGCAGCTTCGCTCATCAATAAAGGATACAGCGCTGCCTATCTGAGCGAAGACACACCAGGAGTCAACAGGTTTGAGGTTTAACAGCACAACAAGAATATAGCGAGGTTTATTTAAGGAGATGAAAGCGCTGGAATTCCTCGGTCTCGTGACTCCAGCTGTCTGTCAGTCCTGCAGCTTGTCGGACTGAACACACAACCGGTGTGAGTTGACAAACGCAGTCAACACACAGCTGAGCGGAGCTGCAACGCAGACGCAGCCGGTGTATTTGAGGCGTTACTGTGGAGACGCAACACCCACCTCATTTCCAATATCGCTGCATCGCCTGACTTGCTTTAAAAATCTGTTTCAGAAACAGACGTGTGATGTCGTGGAGACTATGTCCATTATTTATACAGTCAATGGAATTGACACGAGTAGATGAAGTCCCCTGTAGATTTGGGCCGGAGACCCCGTTCTTTGCTGAAGCATTCTCAAAGAACTTAACTTCTGGAATGAGACCAACTTCACACAACAAACTTAATATAGGTAGTTGAGAAAACTACTTAAAAGTAGTTTACAAAAAACCTCAAAACATTTTTCTTGGTTTTCATTTTTACAGTGACTGAACTCTTGATATCTAAAACACTCGGAGACGCAAAAGAGGCGAAAACTTTGAGGGAAGAGAGCAGATGCAGGAATATAGAGGCTTTTGAAAAATGATGTATGCTGTGTCTTCACACTCTCATTACGGGCAATATGAGAACTCTGGTGAATAAGATGAGTGAACAGGACTCGCCGGGTGTCACAGAGTTCAGAGAAGGCAGTGTGGTGTGCCCTGCCCTGTGGAGGCGTGGCTGCATCAGGACATTCTTCACCACAACGTCACCATCAACAGCTCTAGACTTTTCAGTTCTTTTGTACAAAGCTTAATTCAAATATTCTCTACTTCTTACTTGTTTAATTATTCTTTTTATTTAGTATTTATTTGTTATTTGTTTGCATTCCATTAATAATCTGACATTGATTTATTGTGTACAGGGCCAACTGTAATGGCTGAATTCCCCCCAAAATGAATAAAGTATTTCTGATTTTGAATACCATGAAATGCTAAGATGGCAACTGATGGTTTTGGGGTGGGATTTGGTTACTCTTTGATGACGCAACACCACCTTTTTTAATTATTTATGCTCAGTCAAGCTGAATTGCTGCTTGCTGTGGCGTCAAATTTCCAAGAGAGATTCTAGATTGGTTTTAACCTTCCAACATTACCCTTTTACAAAAAAAAAAAAAAAAAGAAATGTGAGGATTTCCAGAGATGTATAATTATTGATTTCTTCTCTTACTCAAATCATTCATCTCATCCTAATGCAAGTGAAAAAAAAACTGTATCAGACACTGCCTGCTACTTTTTCCCACCAGTGAAATGAGCCCTTGTTGCATCACTCTCAAGCCCAGTCTGAAACTTCATCAGATGAAACGAGTCAATTATTTTAGTGGACGCAGGCCAATGCGATGGCACTGCCGTCTGAGGTACTACATTCTTCATTGTCATTGGGAAGAAAGCATCCACTGCTTGCCAATGCTTTCTGCTGCAAAGTCTACTGATTGTGTGCCACATGCAGAAAGCATTGATAATTTCTCATTGGACTATATGTGACAAGATTTCTGATTATCTTATCTAGCATACGCTCCAACTAAGCCTCCCTTTGCATCACCAGGTACTTCATAAACACTGTTCAGATGATATGCCAAACATATGTTCCCTAACTGCACTTTATAATTGTTTCCTTTTTTCAGAAATACTCTGAAGAGGAAGCAAGGGTAGAAAATAAAATCGAGTTGAACAAAGACAGTTCATTCAGACTACTCACGTTTTAGATAGTTTATTTCAGCAGCAAACACATTTGCATGTTTGGTGCCAGGCTCCGATCTCATCACTCCTTGCAGAAAGGTTTACATGACAACATTGAGGAGTGATGAGTAAAATATATAGAACATAACCCCCTCGGTGCCTGCAGGGCATCACTTAATTAATTTTAAGGATTTTTAGGATTTTTTTAGAGCCAGCACCTTTTTATGCTTATTTATTTATTTATTTATTTATTTAGGGTTAATACTGTCCCTCTGATACCCCTGTAGTAGTTTAGATAATTCACAGTTCAAAAATATTCTTTTTATCGCATACTTGTGTTTTACAAAACCCTTTTCTCAGCCTTTCAAAACGTTTAGTTTCAGCTACTGTCTCCTTAAGGCTCCCCGCTACACAAACCCCCGCCCTTCCTTCACTCCTTCCAGTTGGCCAGCCCTCAGAGGCCTCTCAAGGGCAGAGGTATGAGTAGACCTTGGTGTTTGAGGCTCGTCCCTCCAGATTGCCATTAACAAGTTTAGACGTCCATATGTGGTGACCTCATTAATTCAACAGTTCTTATAAAGAGCTCATGCTAGTTTTTCATTTCGAGCAGTTTACAGACAGATTCAGGGATTTCTACAACACGTTAAGTATGAACATCCAGCATTGTTACATTATATTCCTTGTTCATATAATGAGAGAGCATAATACAACTTCTTTAAGCTTTGGTGCAGTTTTTTTTTTTTTTCAAGAGTGGAGGTTGCAGTTTGGGTTTGAACTGAGAAGCACCAATGACGGAAATCACCCAAGCTATGATGCATTTAAATACAGAGAAAACAAGCGTTTACTATTGCGTAGCTTTGCATTTAGACAGAGAATATGATGTCCAGGCTAGTTTAATCTAAAAGTCAACCTTTTAGAGTACTTTTTGTTTATTTTCTCAGAGCAAAGTGTTTTAATGGAGTATATAAAACTGTTTATAGTTGTAGACAATGTGATGTTTTTTTTTTTTGTTTGTTTTTTTAAATGACCCATTCGATATATCCAATGAATCCTGGCCTAAACACTCCTGCAAACAAACACACACTAAGTCATTCTAGGCCAGGTGCCCACTGAGTCACAGCCTCTGCATGTATATTTTATGGTAATTCTAGCATGTGTGAGAGCAGACAGGCATATGGGGTCGATCGTGTAAACCGTGTAAAGTGGCGTGAACGTGCATGCAGAGTTTTGTTGCAAAGAAATGGTTCCTTAGCAGCATGCGTGTCAGCATGTGGGATGGAGACAGTTGCTACGCTCAGTGTTTGTATTTACTGAGCGACAGTTTTAATTGTGAGAAGTGAAGTTCTTTGGACTCTTGGTCTTTCTTCTTCCTGTTTTAATGAGAACTCTTTTCTCTACCATCTCTTGGCAACCAGATCCTGCGTATCCTGCGTGCCAAAATTCAGATGGACAGAATCTGAATATGTCATAAAGATCATATTGATTAGACCACTTACAGTTTAAATAAAGAGGCACTGTGTGGATGATAAACACGACAAGGAGTGGTTCTTTTGTCACTGACTGCCTGTGATCTTGTCTGATCATCAAGGTCTGTTCAAAAATTTTAAGTCTTTCTTAAGTGTGATTTGCACCTTGAACACTCTACCCCTCCTCTTCCTCTCAAACAGCTCTTCATGGGGCTTTTCATCACTTTGACAGAAACCTGGCGTTAGATGGATTTTTTCACTTGCTCATGCACAAAGTCATTTTAGTGATTATTTTCTCCCCAAAACTTTAAAAGAGTGTGTGCTATGAGGGGAATAAGTGAGTGCCTACAAGAAGGGAGGCACATATGAATGAGGAAGGATCGCACAAGTGAACTATGAGTAGAACTCATCAGTAAGTACCTGCATGCTGGAGGCGACAGAAGTGCTACAGGAGCTCCTTGGTTGGATATCTTACACAGAGAAGTGTACTTTTGTCAGGAAATACACCCATGGCCTTTGTGTAAGATGAGCAGGTCATTTGCATTTCAATGAAATTGATTTTTCATCCGTAATTTCCTTCCTTGGGTGGTTTCTCACATTAAGATTTTAAACCCTGAATTAACTGAACTTTCAGGTCCGGTGACAGGAAATTACTTCTTTCATTTAGAGTGTGGAAAAAAAAAGAAAAGAAAAAAATGTGTTCCAGCATAGTTGATGTTATTTTTATGCTTAGAGTTTTGTACAAATGCATGGAAACGTTTTTAATCAACTCTACAAAGAGAGAAAATGGGCATAAAAGCATTACCCATCAGCTCCAGGTATTTAGACTTAAAAAAAGAGGAAAAAGATTTGGGTTCAATTAGTTGTTTTCTTTCTCTGTCACTTTTAGTTACAACTCCAATTGTTTAGTGTGTCATCCTCTTTAATTTTCATTATCAGAAGGAGGGGGGGGCAGAGTGACAGGGAAGAAAAGTGAGGCAGATGAGAAGAGACAAGAGTTGGAAGTGACCGAAGGGAGAAAAACAGACAGAGATGCCCCATGGAGAACAAATGGCTGGTTAGTAATAGATGAGGGGCATCAGCTTACACTGAAGGATAAAAAGGCAGTCAAGCAGGGGATACTCATCTGTCATTGGCTGTAACACACACTCAAACACACACATAATATACCCATCCACACATACACTTACGCCAGCTGCTAGAGTGTGATGTAACTAGTGAGTATTGTTCCGTGGCTCATGCGTCTTGCTGGATTGATAACCTGAGATGCTCCCTTTGAAGGCCTAATGAAGACGATTGAAGAGGGGGTTTTGTGCTCTCTTTAGGCTTAATACTGCCCCTCTGGTACACCAATAGTAGCTGAACATGCTTCACAGTTCAAAGAAGCTTCCCCATTTTTTTCTTACACTGGTGTTTTAGAAAAAACGCTTTTTCAGCCTCTGTCCGAAATGCTTCATTTTAGCTGGTGTCTCTGTGAGGCTCGTCAGAGCCTGATATGTAACAACAACTCAAAATGTAATGAAAAATGTAATGAAACCTGAAATGTAATAACTGGCTGATAATGTAACAAAGGTGCTGAGCCTGGAGTTTAATAAAAACATGTAATAAAGCCCAAAATGTAATAAATGACCCAAAATGTAACAAGATGCTGAGCCCAAAATGTACTAACTTTGGCCCAAAGTGTAACAACTTGTTACAATTTGGGTTTCATTACATTTTTTATTAGATTTCGGGCTTGGCACTTTTGTTACAGTATCAGCCAGGTATCACATTTTGGGTTTTATTACAGTTTCTCTTATTATTATTATTATTATTATTATTATTATTATTATTATTATTATTATTATTATTATTACATTTCATGTTGTTTCTACATTACAGGTTGTTGTTGTAAACCGGGCTCTCACTCCACAACACCCCCCTCCCTCTGATTAGCCAGCCGTCTGGCTAAACAGAAGTGGTTGAACCAATTAGGGCCGGGGTCACCAACCTTTTTGAGACTGAGGGCTACTCCAAGGGAACTGGGCTATGAAGGGCTTCTTGTTTGATACAAACTTCTCGAATAACAAAATTGCATGGATTACTTTTCTATTCTCAATAATAATAATAATAATAATAATAATAATAATAATAATAATAACAATAATAATAATAATAATAATACTATGTGAAGAGACTCCTCATATGTCAATGTTAAGTATTCCTGACAATGCTTACCACTGATTTACACAACAATGATCATAGGAAACATTTATTTATCTGTTCCAACCAGTGCTGCACAATTTGGCAAAATTGGCCAAACAAAAATTATTATTATTTTTGTTCAAGCTGTAGCCTGTAATCCTGTATTTTTAATACACAAAAATCAGCAAACGTAAACCGTATTTTTTGGAGTGTGGGCTCACATAATTCATGCCCCCTTGCTGTATAAGTCAGTGCCCTGGTTGGGGCACCCCAGTCTAAAAAATCTGGACACACCCCTGCTTGTCAGCTCGTACCTCACTGCAGGTACGTTATGTTGCTTTGCTCATCAGCAGATGGAGTTATGATAAATGGAGGGTTCAGTTTGTGGACTAGTTACCGTGAAACACAGGACTCAACTTTCCCCTAGGTAAAAGTTAAAAAAAAACTGCTCAATCATTTATGTGCATGCAGAGCGCTGACCAGAGAACGTGTGTCCGTCAGCGTGCTTTATGTCACAGGGAAACAAGAACGTTTTTTTATTTGATTTCTTGTTGTTTGTTGTTAGTTACTGTCATAATCACGTTGCACACACAGGGAGTCATTTTAAAACCACATTAATTCAAGCCTTTTTGATCCAAAAAGTGAAGCAACAAAAAAAACTCTAGAAGGAGCTCCATTGAGACCAATTTTTAGAACATGTCGCGGGCACCTTAAGTGGTTCTTGCGTAGTCCTTGTGACCCCTGGGTTAGGGTATGTCCTTATGTGATGACCTCATCATTTCAGCAAGTCCAGAGAAGGTCTCCTACTATTATTTAGAATGTACCAGACGGATTCAGAAATTCCCACAACATGATGAGTATGAACATCCAGGATTGTTACTTTATATACATGTTTGAAAATGTGATTTAGTACTTCTTCACAGATCAACCTCACAAGATAATCAAGATACTGCAAATTTTAAAAAAATCATAGAAAGAAAACTGTGGCTGTATGTTGTATTGTTTACAAACTATGCAAGGGATAATGTAGTGAACACATCATTATGCAAATTAGAATCTCCCCTCTGTGTTGGGTTCTTGCTCACCCTCGGGACTCTAATTAGCATAACAGAATGTTCACAATACATCATCCTCCCTATCCTGGCTATCAACTTAAAGCATGCTGACATTTCTGTCCTCATTCAGCTTTCTTGCTTTTGGGGGCTTTGGAGTTGACAAATGTTGGCAACTTTTGACAGTGTCTCAATTATCACTACTGCTTATGGTTTAAGGTCTTTTGTGGCAATAAGCAACTTGTATATCTCACCAACTCCGCTATCATTACCAGGTCAGGATGTTGTCGGACAGGATTCATTCATTCATTCAACCTTGATTTAATGCCATTGAGAGCATGCTCTCATTTACAGTAACGCTGTGAGTGGCCTGTGGATACATTCAATATAGAGGTGAGATACAGTGGCAGATGTCCAGACAGAACTTTATAGATAAAAAGTAACCAATGCCTGTCTCGTCTAACTGATGAGGGCCAGTCTACTTTGTCATACAGGATGCAGTGATGAGTTAAGAAACTGTCACCAGTAATGAATCTCAGGGCAGAATGGTATACTGAGTCTTGCGGTTTAAGCAAACTAGCTGTGGCATGCCTGTAGATCACATCCCCATAATCTAAAAAAAGTGGCCTCAATAATTATTTTTCTACAGGTTATGGGGAAATTAGTTCTGTGTCTGTATAAATATCCTCATTTCTGTCCTAATTTTGTAGCAAGAGAGTTGATTTGAATGTAAAATGTTGATCCAGCCAGATACCAAGATACTGAGCGACTCTTTCTACATTGTGACCTTCCAGAGTTTTAATGTGTGTATTACTGTCAGCAGGATTTCTGGATCGGGTAAAAAGCATGCATTTAGTTTTATCTGGGTTCAAAATGAATTTCAGATTGAAGAGTGCATTTTGCAGTTTGTGAAGCGTGTTGTTGCAGCATATCAGTGGCCAATTGTACAGTGTTAGCGAAGCAGTAAAGAACTGTGTCATCAGCATAAAGGTGGGTGTTACAGAGTGATAAAACAGATGTAATGTGGAAAACTGTCCTTTGGCCTGATGATTTAAAATTTGACATTCTTTTTGGAAATCTTGGACCCTGTGTCAGCTGTTCCCCAAAAAGGAGATAGATTGTTATTGTTATTATTACAGTTTGTTATTGGTGTTCAGTTCGATAAACGGCAGCTATGATGGTACCAGGATGCAAAATTGTCCATGGCATGGGAGGCCAACACATCTGGAGCAGTACCTTTAATTCTTGGCAACATAATACACAGATTTTGAAGCAGCTGATAGAAACATTCAGACTGTCCTGATGCCAAACCACATTCTCTGTGGCATAGCTCTGTTGCTATAAAGACTCCAGGTCCTCCTGACTTGTCCCCATTGAAAACATTCTGTGCATCATGAATGGGAAAACAAACGGAGACCACAGACTGTTGAGCAGCTGGAATTCTAAATGAGACATGGTTGAGACATTTAACCTCCAAAAACTCCAGAAACTGGTCTGGTTCACTTTGTCAGTCAAAAAGAGGTACTCAGTGGATGGAGGATTAGGGCCATGTTTAAAAAAAAATAAAAAAAAAATTCAAATTTAGTATAAGAATAGGATAAAGTTATAAATTTATGAGAAAAAAATCATATATTTACAAGAGCAAAGTTGTATATTTACAAGAATAAAGTCACTAATTTAAGAGAAAAATGTTGTAAATTTAAAAAAATAAAGTTGTAAATTTATGAGAATAAAGTCAGAAATTTCCTAAATTAAATTCATGAATTGATTTCAATTATGTTTAAAAAATAAACTATTGTGAAGTATAAATTTATTCTTGTAAATCTATAAATTTATTCTCATGAGTTACTTTTTTTAAACGTCCTAATCCTCTGTTGTACACCTGTCCAAAATGGTTTTATTTTTATTTAGTTTTTGTTTGTAATGGGCTTGTATTCTTAATTATATATTTTTTTCATTTTCCACATTAGAGATGTTGTCTTTGCTTTATTTTCAGTTTAACACGAACTTTAAAGGATTAAGATAAGATATTTTGGGGGTTGTAGTTTGAACTTCCTTACTGAAATAAAATTCAGAGTTAAGTGAAGTAGTTTGAGGGTTTATTTAAATAAACCATGAGCTAGGGAAACAGTGTTCTTTTTCTTCCTAGCATGGCAGATTGGAAAAACAATTATTTTCTGCTCAAAGGTAAGCTAACTTAAAGCCCTAGGACAGTTAAATCTATATTTGGGAACATTCAATACAGTCTCCCCTTACAAAAAAAAAAACAGTAAATAAATAAATAAATAAATAAGAGACAATACCAATGCATCTTCAGATAATCTATGAAGGCACACGGCTGTAGTGCTTAATCTTGGAGGGAAGACTGAGAGGGAGACAGAGTGTGAGAGAAAGTGTGTTCATTGTTCCATGAAGTTTATTTTCTAGGTGAGTAGGAATCCGTCTTCCAGTCTCCCTGTGGGAATTTTTCCTACTGTCCTCGAGAACAGTTTGATAATGTTGAAATGTCTGGTGAATTTGTGTGTTCTTGTTCTCTTGGTATCCTTGCAAGGACAGAGGGATAACAGAAAAACCCTGAATGTCAGTGCTAATGTTTTCCCTCAGAACAGAACCACTGTACGGTTTCAGCTGGCTTTAAGATGTCTTCTCCTTATAGTAATGCAGACGGAGTGTTTGGTGAATGTGAATGGAGATGAAAATGCTGTGTGAAGTATCGACACAGGCATTCTACTGCTGCTTACTCGCAACTAGTTTTCTAAGAGCAGCAAAGTACAACAGTAGCTGACTGTGCTAGCCAGGAGTGTAACAGTAGTTAAAGCTAGCAATATTTTAGCATTTCACTGCACCACGCTACAAACAAATATTTACTTATTTTTCCAACTTAAATGAAAAGAAAAGCACTTTGAAGTTTCTGAAAGAGAACGCAAGAAACCACCACCAACAACAACAAGCAAGGCTAACTCAAGCAGGCTGATGCTGCATACGTTAGCCTAGCTTGTTTCTCATTGCTTTGTTTGTTTTGAGGGAAGGGCTTCTTGTTCAGAACCAGCAATTGTAGCTTTTATTTATTATTTTTCATTTATTCTATTTTTTATATATATAATATTTATACAGGTATCATATCATGATCAGCATCTGTTGCAAGAAAGAATATGTTACCAATGTTTATGGGACAAGTACTAGGGGGGAAACTTAGCATTGTCATATACTCAGATTCAAGCTAACACGAGTTAACATAAGTATCAAAGCGACTTCCAGTAATTTGTATTTAACTTCATGCTCTCTCATTTTGTTGACTTTTCTGATTAGTTTTCATGATTTTTCTCTCCTTTTTCTTCTCTTTATATTCTGCCTTGGATGTTACTTTTCCTCTTCCTCCTCCACTCTTCTCTCCTTCCTGATGGGATCTTTAAAATGGCAGATTGGCAGTACGAGGGTAAGACCTTGCTTCTCTCTCTTTCTGTTAACTGTGTGTTCAGTCACTGTGGTGGTTTATTAATCCTAGCTAACCCTCTGGAGCCAGCTTGTTTGGGGTTACAATTGTTAGCGATAGCAGGAAAAAGACATACGTCTGTTTTCTTGCCTCCTTTACCACTTTTTTCCCCTTTACTTCCATTTTCAAGGAGTGATCTCTTAACTTCTTTTTCCAACATATTTAATTACAGTGACATGCTGAGTCCTATGTAAAACGACTAATATTGAAAGAAATACAAATATTAATGTGTTTAAATATATATATAACCTAAACTTTTTTCTTGAGTTTTTCTGTTCAAGCGTTCCCAAAACTGGATATTTACACTGTAAAACTTTTTAGTATAAAATTATGGTACTTTACTGGTGAAACTGCTGCCTGTAATTTAATGTAATGTTACTGTTCTTACTGTAAAAAATAATACTGTAAGTAATTGTAATTGTATTTACAGTATATCACTGTATAATTGTAAAAATATAGTATTTTACCTGCAACAATTTCACCAGTACTCTACTGTACATATACAGTATCTTCACTTTGGAAATACAGCAACTTATTGTTGTCTTAACGTGATAATTTACTGTAGATTCAACATTTATAAAAAATTAAGGAGTACAGGTAGTTTTCAAGCTAGTAGACTACAGTGTTGTAGTGTTGTGTGTTATACTATTGTATATATTATAATGTCTGTGATATTGGGAATGGTTCTCAATTTCTATTTACCGTCATAGCAGTTTGTTTTTAACTATTAAGGACACTGACTGTCTATGCTGTGAAGCACTGACACCGTAATACTAATGTAATGTGCAGCAGGGTCTCACATCAACTGTGTTCCTCCCTCATGGTTACAGTAACTGTTTGTCTGCTATTCACAAAGGTATTCTGGGTATAACTTCTCAGCGCACCTTACCCACTTCCAGCTGTTTAGCAGAGCTTCAGCTCACAAGCTTTACCCAGAATACCTTTGTTAGCCACATGAAATGGGAATATTTGACCATTGGGACCATAAGCAAGCATTGATTTTTCCCGGAATACATTGTCTATAACATTAATATACAGTTATACCAAACAAAACACATTTCATTACTGTTGAGATTTTGCTGTAAATTTACATCAAAGTTTTACAGTGCAGCTACCCTCTGTGCTACATCTAAAACAACATTCGTCTGTGTTATTTTCTCAGAATGTAAACTGTCGAGGTCGGGACCCCCTGCCACCATTGTTGCCATAGATGAAGAAAGCCCCAACGGTAAAGTATTCTGCTGTTCTTGTACTGTTACAAAATCACCACTTCAAAAAGTGAACACTATTCTCTGAAGGTTTTTTGTTTTTGTTTTTTAATAAGCATCTCTTGTTGTTTTTAAAAAACTGTAAAGTAATCCTAATCCTCAACAGATGCTGGTTGGTACGTCATGTAATCTGCAAACATTAAATCCATCAGGGTGGTGCTCATTCATCATTGTGTCATAGATCTAATTATTGGCCAAGATAAATAATAGGCTCATGTGTTTTAATTTAAAGGTTAGTTCACTGTGTTTTAGCCTTCACAACACAAGTATTTTGGTATTGTTGCATCTTTTTCTTGTGGAGTTTGTCTTGTTATAGTGTAAAGTGGTCCGGAGCACAAAATGATGCTCCTCAAACCAAAGGCAGACACTTCATTGTAAGATTAATTAGTAAACATGAGATGGAGACATGTTTGAAACAAGTCAAGAGAAAGACATTCAGGTTAAAGGTCAAGATGAACTGAAGTACACCTCTTCAAAAAGCACCGACTCACACCATGTGTGACACCATTTAAAACTAGAAGACATCTGTTATGCATGACCCTCTGACATTTGAGCTGAATTATGATGAGTGTGAAAGAGTTCAGGGCTACTCTGTTGTCAGATTTTTGAGCACATGAGGGCTGTGATTTTGATGTTTCGAGGCAAAAGTCTGGTTTTATCTGAGTCAGCACATCTGCAGATGTTTCTGTGGGACTTGATCCAAAGTTCATGGGGAAAATGGTGACAAAGGAAATATGGTTTTCCAGCCCATCTCCCCTAGATTAAGAAATCCATCTGTTATCTTTGATGCTTTTCCCTTTCGGGGTCGCAGAGGGGCTGGAGTCTATACAAGACATCATCGGGCGCATGGTGGGGTACACCCTGAACAAGTTGCAAACTTATCACAGGGCTAGCATGGAAAGATGGGCAATCATTAACACACACACACACACACACACACACACCCAGACACACACCTGCGGGCAATTTAATCAAACTGGAACCTTCTTTCTGTGAGGCAATAGAGCTTCCCATTGCACCACCATAATTAACAAGCAGATTTTCAAACCTCTTAATATTCATACAGTGCATTCGGAAAGTCTTCACAGTGCTCCACTTTTTCCACATTTTGTTATGTTACAGCTTCATTCCAAAATGGATAAATTCATTTTTTTTCCCCTAAATTCTACACACAACACCCCATAATGACAGAGTGATTCTTTTTTTCTTTTTGCAAATTTATTACAAATAAAAAAATAAGAAATGACATGTACATAAGTATCCACAATCTTTGCCACAACAAAGCTCAAAGCATCCTGTTTCTGCTGATCCTCCTTGAGATGTTCCTAAACCTTCATTAAAGTACACCTGTGGTAAATTTAGTTGATTGGACCTGATTTGAAAAGGCTCACACCTGTCTATATAAGGTCCCACAGGTGACAGTGCATTCCAGAGCACAAACCAAGCATGAAGTCAAAGGAACTGTCGGGAGATCTCCGAGACAAGATTGTCTCCAGGCACAAATCTGGGGAAGGGTGAAAAAAAATATGCTGCTTTGAAGGTCTAAATGAGCTCAGTGGACTCCACCATCCTTAAAGGAAGAAGTACAGAACCACCAGGACTCATCTAGAGCTGGACGCCTGTCTAAACTGAGTGATGAGGGAAGAGGGCCTTAGTCAGGGAGGTGACCAAGAACCCAGTAGTCACTCTGTCAGAGGTCCAGAGTTCCTCTGTGGAGAGAGGAGAACCTTCCAGAAGGACAACCATCTCTGCAGGGTCCAGACTGAAGTCACTCCTTAGTAAAAGGCTCATGGCAGCCCGCCTTGAATTTGACAAAAGGCCCCTGAAGGACTCTCCGACCAGGAGAAAGAAAACTCTCTGCTCTGATGAGACAAAGATTGAACTCTTTGATGTGAATGGCAGGCGTCATGTTTGGAGGAAACCAGACACCGCTCATCACCTGGACAATCCCAAAACCAGTCAGGATTGAGGGAAAGATGAATGCAGCAATGAACAGAGACATCCTGGATGAAAACCTGCTCTAGAGCGCTTTAGACCTCAGACTGGAGCTGAACCGAAGCACACAGCCAAGATATCAAAGGAGTGGCTTCAGGGCAACTCTTTGAAGGCCCTTGAGGGGCCCAGCCAGAGCCCAGACTTGAATCTGATCAAACATCTCTGGAGAGATCTGAAAATGTCTGTGCACCGATACTCATCATCTAACCTGATGGAACTTGAGAGGTGCTGCAAAGAGGAACGGACCAAACTGCTCAAAGAGAGGTGAGTCAAGCTTGAGGCATCATATTCAAAAAGACCTGAGGCTGAAACTGCTGCCAAAGATGCACCAACAAAGTACTGAGCAAAAGCTGTGAATACTTATGTACATTTGATGTCTGAAGTTTTTGCTTTAAAAAATTAGAAAAAAAGTTTCGAGTGTCATTATGGGGAGTTGTGTGTAGAATTTTGAGGAAACAAATGAATTTTTCTATTTTGGAATGAGGCTGTAAAATAACAAAATGTGGAAAAAGTGAAGCGCTGTGAATACCTTTCGGGTGCACCAAACATAATAGAAATCCCTGAATCTGTCCGTAAACTTGCTGAAATGATTAGATCATCAGATCTCCTAACTGGTTCATCACACTTTGGAGGGGTGGGTCACGGAGGTCTGCCCCTGACAGGCCTCCAGAGGGCTGACCAATCAGAGGGAGTATGTGGATCAGAGTAGAGGTTCTCAAATGGGGGTGCACAAGGGCAGTCCAGGGGGTACGCAAAATTGAAAAATGTATGTTAAAGATATAGCAACTAAGTAAAATTCCTTTAACACTATTTATTCAATCAATGTTTGAATCAAATAAGTTTTAGTTCATAAACATTAGAGTTTTCTTCATACGGGACAACAACTCAAATAACAATATTGTGGTTGAAGTGTAGCAGCTTTGCTGTAAACACAGAGAGACACGCGCCAAAGAAGGCGAAACCAGAACTGGCAAAATTCCATCAGCATTTGGAAAAAAAAAAAAAAAAAGCTTTAATGGGATTTATGTCCACAAGCTGCAACCCACCCAAGGCATTGTGATTTTTCTAGGGTCCATCAGTAGCGTAAAAGCAGAACATCTTCAGCAGCATTATGATTTTTTTTTTTTTTTTTTTTTGTAAATCTTTTATTTAAAATTAGGTTATGTCCTTTTTTTGTGAAGAAATATTCTTTCAATTTTTGAGACAGCTCTTTTATTTTGATACAAAAATAGGCCACTTTAAGTTTACAATTATTTCTATGTGCACAAATCTTCCCTTTTTTTTTTACATGTCTTTAGTTATCTTTATAGTTAACGTAGCTATAATTTTTGCGCCCATCTGGTCATGATTTTCAAGGTTAACAGCAATTTTATTGTTAATTAAGAATAATTCATAAATCAGACACTAACAGTACAGTGTTGTGTTTT
Source organism: Labroides dimidiatus (assembly GCA_030710495.1). NCBI lineage: Eukaryota > Metazoa > Chordata > Actinopteri > Labriformes > Labridae > Labroides > Labroides dimidiatus. The sequence goes on along the minus strand of CM061164.1, from coordinate 17,206,204 downwards.
ACTTTTTTTTTTCCAACTAAAATTGCTTTGTACTTGTTGAGGGTACTTGGCAGAAAAAAAACATTTCACTGGGGTTACATCACCGAAAAAAAGGTTGAGAACCACTGGAGTAGAGAGTCTTAAAGGGACAGGAGCTTATACAAAGCATTTCAGACAGAGGCTGGACAAGTCTTTTCATAAACACCGGGGGTGTTTTGAGTTGCACATCATGAAAAGCTACTACAGGGCTGCCAAAGGTACAGTATAAAGCCGAAAGAAAGCACAATACCATCCCTTTAAGCTTGTGCTGGCTATGCCAACAGCTTCTGACAGATGCAGATTTGAAAAGACCTTCTAACCAACAGATATAATATTTTCTGAAAAGTGTGTCCTGTCTAATAGGTAGAAATGCCTGGGTTCAAAGTATCTCGAGATTTGGAGACTGTCACAAGGAGCTCTATTCAGTACTTTTTTAGTCAAAGTCTTGGTTGATCATTACGTTCTCAACATTTTTTAAAATAGAAATAATTATGACAGTGACCAGACCCTGATGTTGAGTGTCAAGTAGTTGCCTTGCAAATAGTATCCTGCTTGAGACCACAAACAATCGGATGACGGAGGGTTTTTTTGACAAGAACATCTCATTTGAATATTTCAGATAAATAGCAACATTTTTCCTCTCTTCTCTTCTGCCACCTCCAATCACCAGACCAAAAAATAAAAAATAAAGCTGCCAGATATTCAGACACCTTTCATGCGAACTCCAAAGGAAATATATTCAGTGTATTTTTATTTTCAGAGTTTGCTCAGACTGTTTAAGTCTGCCTGTGTTAATTAGCAGCTCCTGGTTTGATGGCTTCACTATTTAGACTTGCAGAGGACAAACACAGAATCCCAGAGTCTCCTGTGGAGTCTGTTCCACCGCAGGCTTCTGTATGAACATAAAGTTCATTTTTAGAAGGATCAAAGAAGGTTATTCATGGATCCATTTTAATTGATGAGTTTAATTCCTACTTTGGTCACAAGTAAATTAAGGCTCATGTGAGCCTTGAGGAAGGCCAGTTAATCTTATGGGGGAAGGTGTTAATCTCTGTGTTTGAATCAACCTCTTATCTCCACTTTAAAGATTAATGTTGAGGAACAGAAACCCGTTGTGATGTTTGCCATGTCTACTTTTCAGTGAGTTTTAAATTATGAGACCTGATCACTGTAATCCTAACTGACATAAAAGGAGATTAGCAAAGCAACACCAGACAGGGAGGGGAGCTGAGCCTCACATTTACAGCACCCAGCTGGCACGTCTGTATCTGCTGATGGCTTAATGCATCATATTAAGCTAATCATCCCCATTCTGATCCTGTTTTACATTTTTTACTGGGTTATACCACATTCTTCATTCAGAACAACAGTTCAGTTAAAGGTACTGTGTGTAGGATTTAGCAGCATTTAGTGGAACATACCTCGTAAAAATCTAATATCAGTAATACCCAAGGGGCAATATCCGGTAGAGAAAAATGAAGCCAATGAGGAAGTGCTAAAAGTTGCTGTTCATCAAGAATCCACTAGAGGCTGGCTGCAGAAAGACCAGAAGTCACATACACATCAAACCTTAAAAAAATAAATAAAAACAGACTTTTACAGCATGAAAAAAACATATTTGCAGCCTGGTTCAAAAATTGGCTTGGGTCTGACATGCTAATTTTGCTATTGGCACACACTGTACGGGGGGGGGGGGGGGGGGGGGTCTCTAACTGCTGTTTTTTAGATATTAGGATTACAGGTTTGTCCAATCAGAGACTCAGCTCAGCTCATGTGACTGACTGGCGCCCTATAGCTGTTAGAAAAGAAGCTCAAATTCCACGTCATATCCAAGATGGCCCTGTCCAATGATTGGCTTCATTTGACCGTATCAGGAACAGACGGGTGACGTCACGGAGAGTTCGTCCATATTTTATACAGTCTCTGGTAATAACCAAACATGCCACCTTTCTATGGTAGCACAGAATGGACAAACTAGTCACGTGCACTTTTTGTATTTAGAGAGTTACTGCAAAATACTCTGGCTGTAAGATTAATATGCAGGATCACACCTATCATTTTTCACAGGAGCTTCTTGTCCTTGCAATGTTGCTAAATATTTTCATTTCCACACATTGTTAGTTCAGATGTAGAACTTTGTCTTTTAATCATCAACCATAATACAAAAAGGATCAGTTATTCAGTGTTTATACAGTCGAGGCGAAAAGTTTTGAGAAGGCCACCATCCATCCATCCATCCATCCATCCATCCATCCATCCATCCATCCATCCATCCACATTATTTATTGATTTATTTTAAATGCTGCCTCAGTTCTTATGGTGTTAATATGCATTTAGATTGTGAAAAGGGATCAGATCAATTACAGCTAACTGTAAAGTCATTCCTTGGCATGAAAATGATCTTTGTGAAAACCAAAATCTACATAAATAAAATAAATAATGTTCATGGATTTTGCCCTGAGTACTGCATGTAGGTCATACTTCTCACACTAGTGATTTAGAAAACCCTTATTTCAGCCTCTGTCTGAAATACTTCATTTAAGCTGCTGTCTCTTTAAGGCCTCCCGCTCCACAAACACCCTTCCCTCTGATTGGCCGCCAATTCTCCAACGTGTCTCAAACCGGTTAGGAGATCCTTATGTGTGGACCTCGTCTTATAAAGATCTTGTACTACTTTTCAGAAACTAATATTTTGATCAGTTTACAGGCTGATCTAGGGATTATTCAAATATATTATTTATACATATGTATTTGTAGTGGTTTGAAAATCTACACAAGTTTAGTATGAACATCCAGCATTGGTGCTTTTTATCAATGTTTAAAATATGTGAAAGCATAATACCCCCTTTTTAAGAGATGAAAAAAATTAAAGGTTGTGAATCCCTTTTCATTCACATCTATGCAGATGACATACACGTGTAAATTAAACTAAGATTATAAAAGTTAGGAGAACAGAATGGCCCTTTTCAGCTTAAGCTATTTAAGTTCTTGTCTTGATTCAAGATATGTTTTTAGAAGTGCTTGTTTGGCCGAGCAGATTGATTTGGGGAGCTCTAATGAATCGTGTTGTCCACAACTGGATGTTTTTAACCCTTGTATTATGTTAAGGCTCAGTTTGACTCATTTCTGTTTCCTTGTTGACCAAAGTACTAGTCCTCCTTTCTTTTTCTTGGGACTTTTCCTCATCTAGGGTCATGAACTTGTGTGTAAAATCTGGACACTTTGATGTGTAGTGAAATGTCTTGATACAGTTTAAATACAATGCTTTTATAAATGTGATTTATGTGGATTTTTTCCACATTCTGTCCCTCACAGTTGAAGTGTAGCTATGATGAAAATTACAGACATCTTTCATCTTTTTAAGTGGGGCAGCTTGCACAATCAGTGGGTGTCCCAATACTTTTTTTTGCCCCTCTGTACTTTATACAGAAGTGTGTGTTTACGTCTCTTTGTGCAGTTATCTGACAAACAAGGCTGTGAGGAATAATTTAGTGTCTGAATGGTGTGCACGTATAATGTCATGTATTACTTGTGTGGCTGGGAAATAGTCACACAGATACATTTTCTCTGAGGTGATTATCTTGAGTTATGGTTGGCAAATGGGCGAGACTTGGGGACAGAAAAGAGACGGAGGAAGGAAAAGAGGGGAGGAGGAGAGAGGGAGCGCAGGATTCAAGTTTATGTATTACACCTGGAGGAAATGTCATAAAAGTTGATTAGACGGAGGTTAAAAAGTGATCAGAATGCTTTTCGAGCTGCTGGAAGAGCTGCATGTCTTCACTCACAGAATGACACACACATTTAGCAGCCAAACATAAGTGTGTAACCTTTGGCGAAATGGCAGAAAATACACCATAACAAGTCTCTAATGTGTCATATTGGTAGTTTATCAAACGCTTCGTTTTATCTGTATAAAACATTCCATATAATGGTGGACAATAATATCCTCCTGCTGCTCCACAAAAAAAATCCACAATTTTAAATTGTCCTTGGTTTCATGTATCAGGCTTGTGCTTAGACTGACTCAGAGCAGAATAAAAAAGGAAAATCATTCCACAGTGATAGATAAGCATATCATCTGCATAATGCATGAGCTACAGTGTTTTACATTAAATAGCTTGAAATCTACAGCAGACACCGCACTCAATGTTTTACTTGTCCATCACTTTGACAGACAGGGTCGTAAAAATTTCGTCATATTGATCCCTCAATTAAAAAATCAAAGAAAACCTATTAATTATTAATTATATTTTTTAACATTTTATTGCAAAAGTGACTCAAATACAACTTGCAACATTAATTATGCAGGGAGGTTTTGTTGCTTATTGGGCAGAAAGAGAAAATAATAGAGGACAAATAATAGAAAATAGAAATAATAATACTGACCCTGCTATCAGTGGCTTTGGAAAGAAAAAAAATCGCTCTCAGCAAGCAGAACACGCTTTTTTTTTTTTTTTTAAGATTGAACTTTAAAAAAACAAAACAAAACAAAACTGAACATAGGTCAATTATGCTTGGCTCTGTTTGACAGGCTTGCTCTTGTTACTTCTAAAAAGTATCTTCCTTCAGGCTGATTAGCAGAAGAAGTAACCATGGCTGTCTGGTTTAAGTGAGCCATCTTTGAGATTCAGGCTTAAGGCTAAAAAAATAAACATATTAAGACATGAGTGTTGCTTTGTATTGCATTCCTCCTGTAAATATTCATTCTTTTTTAAGTTGTTTCCCCCACACTGAATCCTTGCCATTGTTTGAGCTTCTAAATGGTCTGTGAAATTGCCCAAATAATCAATTTAATATGAATATTCAACACTTTCACTCCAGTGTTAAAAGTCTGTTTAAACCAAAACAGTACTTCGCAAGGCCAAGAGGGCATAACTTGAAAGCCGAGTGTTGCTTTGATTTAGAGCTGTAGGGAAAATATAGTGTTTATTACAGCTTCTTTAATTGAAGCTGATTTTCCCTCAAAATGACCTTTGCTCTGATAATGAATGAATTTTCATGATTAAATTATACCAGGGCAAATGGTAGAAGCACTAAAAATCTGTCAGTGCTTTTACTTTGCTGATATTCACCTTGAATCCCCCACCCCTCCCTCCCCCACTCAAGCCAGAGTAGCAGGCGGATGTGATGATTAATTTTCAGTCCATGGTTCGTACCTTAAGCTAATGTCCTGTAAAAATTCTATTAATGCGCTGTTCCTTTTCTCTCTATTTCCTCCTAACATTCTCTTTATTCTTTATTTCTACCAGCCTCTCATTCAACCCAATCTTTCTTACCTCAATTTCCCCGCTATCTATTTCATTCCTGGTGCCCCCTAATTGCTCTTTGTTCTTCCTCTTTTTTTCTTGGACAGATCCCTCATTTTGCCCTTAGCATTGTCTGATGCGCACACACACACACACTTACAGGTTCTTATAGCTCTGCCTGCACTCTAACACCCAGGTCAATTTAATCAGGTGCTGCTGGGTTTGGTATTTGGTCACACATCCTATGAAGTGAGGTCAGAAGGGAAAAGTCCACATTTATGCTAGCTGGTGGTGGAATTAAATTAGAAACAGTCACACAGGGCGTTGGTGTTATCTCTTTCCATCTTCTTCCCCACAATGGTTTTACTTTTCTTTAAAAAAAAAAAAAGAAAAAAAAAATTGAAGATAGATCCAAAAAAAGAAAAACACAGACAGCAATAGGACAGCAAGGAATGAAAATGTTTTAATGAATTCCATTTTCTATCCTATTTCTCACACAAAGAAACCAATTTCATTGAATTTCCCATTAATTTGGTGTCAGCGTATCACAACGGGGCATCTAGCACAGTTTCCGTAGAAGCTCTGAAAGCTATGACCTAATTTTGTGTCTGTCAGATCAGATATGAGATTGTTCAGTGCAGTTTGTGTGTGTCTGTGTGTCTACGATGTTGTACCTGTGACTGTGTGTTTACTTTGAGAGGATTTTTCAAATGAAAATGACACTCAGAAAAAAAAAAAGCATTTTTGACCTTCACAACTTTTTTAGAATATTGCTTCTTTTTTTTTTGTCTCCAAACATTGCAGGTCTACAGATCTGTGTTTTTTCTTTGTTCGTAAAGATGCCAATTACCATCCATGTGATAACGAGTGAGAACAGAAACAGGGCAAAGCATCAAAGCATCAATGCCATTTCATTAAAATTTTGACCCACAGTATCACAGCTTAGTGTTTGTTCATTGCAGCTAAATGTAGCTCCTTAGAGCAAATTCTATTGGAGCACTCCAAGGTGAACTGAGGTCATACATTTTTTCCACTAAAAACAGTCTGTGAATTCACGCAAGATGTAGATTCAAAAAAACACACACATTGTCCAAAATAACACAAAAGGAGAACTTAGGAAAAAAAAAGAAAATGGAAACGCATGCAAAAGAAACCTTACCATATTCAGCCACACGAAAAAAAAAGAGGTGTCCCAGCCCTGCAGGGACTGCTCTATGACACATGTTGAGCTAAAAATGCAGTTTTTAAGGAAGAGAATGTATCAAGGGTGGAAATAAGAGGGAATTTTTCTGGCATGGTAGGTTGCAACCTATGGTGTCAAAAAAATGTGACAATTTTAAAATTGCAAAACTGCAGTTTCCTTAGTTACAGGAGAATTTGGGAGCCAGCCCCAAGTGGACACTATGTTCAAATGTCCAATTATTTTAGAGTCCTGCGCAAGAAAAAAAAAAGTTGTAGTCGGAATAACTTGTTTGTAGATTTGTCCACTATTATGATTATGAGTCTGGCATAATTAGAGGCACAGCTGACTTAACTGCACTCTGTAGCTGTTACTGCTGAGACTCAAGGCCTACCTTAACTCTGCCCCGTCACTTATTGCTCGGTCAACCAAAGTAAGGTTAAAGCCTGGTTTATATTTGATGCATCCATCAGGTCCACGCGGCTTTGTACGGACAAATGACGTCATTTTAGACGCCATAAGACTTCCACATCTTGTTCCTCTAACTTTCTCTAATTTCTAATTTTCAACAAACAAGAGCTCCTCGAAGTACCAAGAAAACTGGCATTTATATGATTGACCACACAGAGATTTTTGTGATGAACAATTCCTGGCGTGAAATTGTGGCCAAACTTGGCAGAGAAGAGGAATTTGTGAAAGAAAAAAAAGTGTTGTAAACAGTGTAAACAACTTCTTCTTCTCTGGTTTAGTGCTGTGGTAGACGTGTGGTTGTGATATACCGCACCCTACAGTTTAGGAACAGACACTGTGAGGAGTGTGAAAAAGCATAGAGACACACTTTCGTGCAGATCTCACGAGTCTCATGTCTACACTTCTTGTTCATGCAGAAAGTATAATCGTCTCTTAAGTTAGGATTTCCAACATTGCAGCCAATGGCCTCAAAACTCTGCTTCAGAAATAAACAGATGAGGTCACAGAAACTGTCTTATACAGAATATGAATTTGAGCCGTTGTTTAAAAGGACAAACTAAACATGAATGGGTCAATTCAAGAACAGACTTCTCTTATTTCAGCTTTTTCATACACTCAGACAAACAAATTAGCTCTTACAGAGACATAGCTTCTCATTTTCACATCAACAGACCCACTCTGTCCTATGGGAATTGATCTTACAGAACAAGAAAAGCCTAGTCAGTAATTACCTGTGGAACACCAACAGAGTGTGAAACGCAGTTTGTGTTTGGGAGAGAGCTAGGACAGGAGTGAATTCTGAGCAGCACATCACAGTGTCATCAGCGTAGAAATGAAAACTTGCATTTAAGATGCTTTGATTTACATATTTTATGTAAAGAATAAATAAATTAAAAAAAAAAACAGTTGATCCAACACTGATCCTTGTGGTACTCCTTTACTCACTGTTGGAGGGCTAGAGGAGCAAACTTCTGCCTGCACACACTGAATTACACCTGTCAGACAGTTTTGAAACAAACCAGGTGCTTATTTAGAGAAGTCCTGCTGCATTCAGTCTGCGTTTGAGAAATGTATGGTCCACATCAACAGCGCCTTCAGTAAGTTATTCATTTATGGATGTGCTCTCATTGTGAAAAGTCTGCTGTAGAGAGAAACTTATTAAATACATCTCTCGTAGTATGTTGACACATAATTAGTATCTGATAAAGTGTTAAAATGGTCACATCTCTCACCTTTTTGCCGATGCTTGTAACAACAATGCCTGTAATTCTTAGCCCTTTCTTACTGTTTTGTGTTCTTGTTTTGCACATTAGCACACACTGAATTATGTCTTCACTACCAACTTGGGTTGTCTAATAATGTGCTAAAGGATATGTCTGTGCTCACACACTCAATAGATTTTTTTTGGATTGATAAATAATGCAGTGTGTTGGAGTGGATAATGGGTCTCCTCTGATTCAGACATATTTAGAGTCAAGCGTTTGCATTTCCTGCTGTTCTTTTGTTCCTTTTCTCAGTTCTTGTGTGTTTAATGCATCTTTCCCGTTGTTACATTTACTACTCAACCTTAAAGTAACCCTAAAAAGCCAATCCCAGTGTTTAAAAATGTTACATTTGTTTATAAAGCTATCTCATGGTATCTGACTTATGACCTGCAAAAGAGGGTTATAGTGTGAGGGAAAAAAATGCAAATGATTTGAATGCTCTTTTTCTTCCAATGCTTTTTCACTCGCACTGTCAATCATTTCTGAGGTCAAAGATTTTCTATTGAACAAAGATGTTTATCTATTTTTCTTCTCTCTCTTTTCTTGCGAGGCTAACCTTTCCCTTTTCCCCGCTTTATATTTTTGTTTTGATAGAAAGATGAGATACATTCCTTCAAAATAAATATACGCCTGACAGTTTTCATTCACATCAGTAGTTTTTTCAATGTTTATTCTTCTCTGACTCTCTTTCTCTTTCTCTCTCTCTCTCTCTCTGTTTCTCTGTCTTTCGATATTCCTCTCATTCCCAAATCAATTCGACGCCCACGGTTGACTGAAAGTTAAATGAATCAAGTTTTATTCCAGCCCTGCCATCTGGCATTTTATAATGTTTACTTTTTTTCTTTTTTTTTTTCCTGTTTCAGGTGAGAAATCATGCAGATGAGATACCCCACATCATTACAAGTTTTATTCTTCATCCCAGAAGGCTGTGTCCTTCTCTTTCTGTGAAAGTTGATTTTGTTTTGTGCTCCACTTGGCCTGAAGTATCCCAAGTATTGGTTTCAAGAGGGGGGAAACAAAAATAAAATCCTTTTCTGGACAGCCTTAATTAAATTTCCAGGACTTCCACCGGCCTCTTACTCTCTCCATTTTGTTTGTTCACTCCTTCATTTCATTACCTTTGACCTTGACTGCAGCCTAAATATAATTTCAAGATAGCAATTCATCAAGCACACCATTGCACTGTCTCTGTTTTCCATTCTTGCTGTAATGAAGTTCGATCCGGGTTCATCCCTCTGCAGGAGTTTTCCGAGCCAGATTATTTGTTTGAGAGCTATGGACTCTGTGTTTCTCACTGTTGGTTTTTCTTATCTTTGCAGGAACTTTGTTGGTGGAGAACATGCAGATAAATGGCGTGGCTGAGGGTCCGGAACGTACCATCTCTCTGTCTCTAAGGGATAACCATGATTACTGGGTGATACTGGACCCTTCCAAACAAGCTCTGTACCTCAACAGCACCGGCCGAGTTCTGGATAGAGATGTAAGTCATCAACCAAGAAAGTTAATTTTACTGTGTGGTGGCCATTTAGAGATAATGATTTGTTTTGGTTCATCAATAGCTGAAATATAAATAATTTAGTCTTAAAGCTCCTGTATAATGAAAATAGATTTTTCTTTGCTTATTAAAAATACTTATTTCAACTTGCTACTTCATAGTTATTCTGTTCTTGCAACAAATGAACAGAAAACAGTGTTTCACCTTCCTAAAAATGGCTTAAAGAGACTGTGAGGACCTTCTAAGTGATCTTCAAAAATACTACTAAAAAAAAATACTTCCACTAAAATACTAATACTAGAATATGATAATTGTTGCTGTCCATGAATATTCAAATGTACTTTTTTACAACAAAGCAGAAAAAAAACAAAGCACATCACTATTTTCTGATTGACAGATTAGTTATTTACTTTCATTCATTCCATACTATAAATGTTGCATGGTTATTTATTCTTTTATTTAGTTTTTTTAGTCAGAATTTTCCTCAGCAAAGGAGCTACACCCATGAAGCTAGCATTTAGCATTTAGCAGAGTGGAAAGGCTCATTTGTGACCATACACCTCAGAGGGTTCAAAAGTTTTTCCTTTTTGGTAAGAGATGCACTTGATGATGGGATGAAGCAGCATGTTACAGGCCATGGCCAAATTACTTTGCTTCTTGAACTTTATTGTTCACAGAGTTTAAGGTTCAAATTGTGCTGATCACAAAAGCATGCTAAGCCATTTATTCCTTGTCTTACATGATTTGCAGATGTTGTTAGCATGTCAACAGTCACCTACGTAATGACCCTTTTCAGTGAAATTACAAGGGATACTCTGACTGGGCCAAATCTGTGCCCCACTTTAGTTTTGCCAACCATTTCAGCTCAGACTGTCTCAACAATGAAGGCAGACCATGAGAAGTTACACGGGGGTGTCAAAAAGTTGTAGTAATAGTCTAACTCTCACATTTGGCTCAGAGGAACGATATATTAGCTGTGGCAACACTTCAACAGATTTCCCCTCCTGTTGCCGGTGAGACTTTTGGTGTTTTTCCACCTCTGCATAGAGCGGCAACCTGCAGTGGTGAGAAATGAAGCCTATTGGGAAGTGCTAAAATTCCAGTTCTTTGAGATTCCACTCGAAGCTGCCTGCAGAAACACCAGAAACCACATAAGTCAAAAAAGACATTAATAAACATGTCTACAGCCTGGTCCAAAAAAATTGCTTAGGTCTGAGTATCTAATTTCTCTATCAGCACACACTGTACTGAGAGTGATTTTTTTATAACTTGTTTTTTAAGTACTTAAAGTCACAAGTTTTGCCCATTTACACCTGGTGACTTGACGGACAGGTCAGCACACTGAGGCTGTCTGCATAGAGACTAAAGGCCCGCCTCTTTGCCTCATCCAAACATGCTTCAAAACTCTGTACCACACACAGATGGTTGATTTCACAGACACTAAGTCCATACATAAATACAGCTGATGCTCTGCATCTGTCTGTAGGATGTAATCCCCCTCCACCCAGACAAAATTCAGGCAACCTGTTAGCACAGTGCACATCATTATAACATTTCCCACTATTCAGATCACAGCATGGGTAATAAGGTTAGAAAATAAGCTGCAGATCCTCCACAGACGATAACTCTGATTGTTTGTTCGACTGAATTCAAAACCTGCTCAAATGTGGCGAATAGCTATCAATTAGCCTCATTTGAGACCTTTAATTACTGTAGTCTTGCTTTTTATATCAAGGGCATAGTTTCTTCTTTCACACCTAACAAAAGTGAATGAAAATTTCAGAAGCAAATTTTTACAGCTCCAAGCATTCACTGTGGTGAAAATTCAGACAGTTTTAGTTCCTTTAAAAACAAGCAGCCTCCTGTTGCTGGCTTTGTTTAACAAGCCAGCAGATGATTTTAAAGTCTCATTTGGCTCACAAGAGCAGCATGAAAAGAGGCCGGCAGTCTTCTGTGCCACATTTTGATGTATTTCGTTTCATTTGCTTTTTAATTATTTACCACTTGCACATAATTGTAGCTTTTAACCCAACATTAATCCCTGTGCTCTCCTATTTTCGCAGCCTCCATCATATATCCAGTCTATTGTGGTTCAGGTCCAGTGCACCAACGAGCTGGTTGGGACGGTGATTTTACACGAAGTTCGCATTGTTGTTCGAGATCGTAACGACAACGCGCCGCATTTCCAACAGCCGAGATACTACGTCGCTGTCAGTGAGGTAAAAACACATGCAAACACATGTTTGTTTGTTTTTTTTAAAAAATGTAGATTTTATGAGAATAATCTCCTAAATGTATTAGAATAATCTGGTTATTTTAGTCTGTATCTTGTCTGTCTGAAGAGCAGCAGCCGCCTGAAAAATGAGGAACACGGAGCATCTTGTGAAGTTCTACTTTAGTTTAGGTTTGAAATTGGCCCTAATCCTCCGTCGTAGTGTGGTAGCCTACGGTGCTACGTGTTTCAGCTGCCTTCATCAGAAAGCTCCAGGTTCTCTGGACATTGGCAGATATATTAACCCTTTGAACCCTGAGTCAATTTGAATAATTTTGGTGTCATAGTAAAGGGAAAATGTGAGATTTGTTGAGATGCCTTAATATGAGTATATGTGATACTGGTTAAGAGTAAAAAAAACTGTAGGCTCGCCCCAAAAAAAGACATTTCAGGATGAGTATCTCTTTGAAAATGATGCAGCTGCAGCTCTAAACCTTTATCAGACTATAGAACAACATATAAACATTATCTCTGCAAAGGTCGACTCTGATAAAGTGAAGAACAGAATCACAGAGGTTTCAGTGCAGAGAGTTCAGACGAGCTCTCTTTAGGCTCAGTTTGGCTCCATCTGTGTCATTTAAATTTTCTCATCTACAAAACTTTAGATTTCATTTGTCTGTCTGTCACTAATGCTGATAGATACATCCAATCACAACAGTTTCTGGCATCTTTTTCTTTTTGAAAATTTAAACAAGATGTGGGATGTGTCTCTGGTTCCTAATGCTGTTTACAAAGAATTTAGCTATACATAAATACACATGTCTCTATCTCTGTCATGGATTGGTTGATTTGAGTGATTGACACCTATTTGGAATTGTTAGAGGCTGCAGAATGACGCTAAACTCATCATAACGATATTGACAGAATTGTCAGCCAATCAAAATCAGTAGAATGCTGGTGTTAGGGGAGACCCAGCCTGCTGCATACTGACTCTGTCAGGGTTCCCCCAGGGTCCTAAAGTCTGACAGCAAAAGCCGGAAAGTTTTAAGTGTCATACAGGACACAGGGCTAACAGGAAGTGCTGTGGATTTCTCTGAAAATGAACGTTTCTTTGTAAATCAGTAAAGATAAGAGAAATTTTAAAACTTTCAGTCGGTGAAGCTCTTTTAGTGTCTGTGATTCTTTGTCCCCTCTCTCTCTCTGATACTTTGCTGTAGAGAGCTTTGGCTCAGATCGTGGGAATCTGTGGAGTCTCTGCTTTCATCTGAGGTGTTGATCTTTCGTTCAGCGTGTAGCGGCACAGCGGTAGAGACAGAAATGTGGCGAGTGGGTCGACAGAGTGCAGCTGTCCAGAGTTTGATTCATTTAGTTGTTATTTGAGTTGTGTTTGTGGCATGAAAAAAGGTTTAGATTGTAGCCCGTGATCTGTTCCCACAAACTGGGGGACCTTCGGGCAGAAAGGGTTAAGAAGGCTGTTTGTCAAAGCTGTAACTCAACACAACTTCATCAAGAAGATGCTCTCAGTTCATCCTTTTTGCCTGAGCGGATGGACGCTCCTATTTTTTCCCTTTAACATAACTTAAATCAATTCATAAATTTAATCTTGAAAATTTCTGACTTTATTCTCGTAACTCTATGACTTTATTCTCATAAACATATGACTTCATTCTCATAAATATACCTTCTTTTTTTCTTTTTAAACATGGCCCTAATCCTCCATTGTACTTACAGAGATTTTCTGATTTTTTATTTATTTATTTTTAAATACTCAAGGGTCTCCCACCTAAATCAAGGGCCACTTATTACACTTATCCTTCCATGCTGCTGTCTATCATAATGGCAGGTACAGGACTCAGGGGTCTGAGACCAGTGACCAGAGAGATGAGTGAGAGCGGAGAGGGAGAGCTACAGTGCAGTAAAAGTACAATAGATCAGTTGCAGTACAGAGATTTCAAATGCTGCTGTGGGGTTCAGGTTTTGTGCCAGCACTAGCAGAGTTAGAGGCAGCATGGTCTCCACAGGAAGTGTAGTTTGGCACAGATGCATGCTGAAATGTGTTTTAAATAAACTACCAGACTGTAATGTGTATACCATTTTGCTGTCAGAATAAAGCTGAAGGGCAGGGAAAAGTCTAAATCTGTTATTTGGAGGCTTTAAGACGCCAATCCCACAGTTAGTGTGTCCTCCAGAGTCTGGGGGAGAGCAGAATTTTACTAGAGGAGGTTCAGACTGAAACTGGACAAGGATACATGTAACCTGCTGCCAGCACAGACCCAGGCGGACCCAGTAGAGATCTCATTATGCAGTCTTCCACAGCCTGTCCGACTCAATCTGTCTTCTCAACCTTGCTTGTTCGCCTTCTCTCTCGTTCTCTCTCGAGGCCTCTGTGTTGGTCTCTGTTTTTGCAGCTATATCCCTCCCTCCTCCTCCTCCTCCTCCTCCTCCTCTCCTCCTCTCCATCCTCACTCTCACCACTCCCAGCTCTTCATTATGTCACCTTTTCTCAACCTGTCCACCTTACCTCTGCCACTCGCTGTATATTTCTGGCTGTGTCTCCCTCCTCTGCCACCTCTTGGAGCTCTCAGGTCTCTCATTACTCCCGCTAAAATAAAACACTCCACTTCCCTCAACGACAACTTCACAATTTAGGAGATGCGTCATAAAAAACACTAAAATATGCTCCCTGTGCCAGACCAAGGTAATGTGGTGGCAATATATATTTTTTAAATAAATGAATTTACTGTAATGTGAGTCATTAGAGTGTAGCTGTTATCTTAGTCACTTCTCTCACCTCCAGAACTCCATCCACCTAATGCAGGGAATTTAATACTCTCTGATCCTTTGTCTACCTTAAACCACCTTTTATTTGTCTACCAACCGCAGTAATTGAGTGCAAAACAGTGAGGCAAACAGAGCAAAACTTATTCATTAGATCGTCTAGGACACAATTTATGACTCCATAGCGAGTGACTCCAGCGAGTTTTTGGGTACAAGGTGATCCTTGTGGCTGATTTCATGAGCTGGCACCGTTTCCTGAGCCTGGAGTTTGTTTCATTAAAGCTGTTCCCGAAAGTAGAAAAGTGAAAGCCAGACAAGTTCTGAAGACCATTGTAGAAACAGTTGGAAGCAGAGGGAGAAATCATTCAACAAATCATTGGTGCAGCAGCTAAATTTAACCTAATCTCAGACATTTCTTGTGCCGTCTGAAGATTAAAATTCTGTTTTGACACGGTCACAGAATTGCTGCGTGGTTATTTATGGCTGGCAGAGTTATCGCTTTCAGTTGCTGTGGCAGGGGTTCAGCTTTGGGTCTCCAGTTCTCTCTTTAAAAGTCAGAAGAGAAATCTTGTTTCAGAGCATTTAATTTGTCCTCTTCATGATAGAAAGGAATGAATGATGTTGAACATGTGCAGTCAAAATCAAAGATTCCTGCTCAGTAAAGCTAAATTTAGAAAAATTCTTGTGACGAGCCCACATGAATTTCAGTATTTGAGTTTAGGTAATCGGTACTTACTAGAGAATATCACATGACTAACTTAAACACTTCAGTGTGTTTTGGATGTATTGATCACCTTTAGCACAGTGTTAGCTACAAGTCACATTTTTGTGAACATTTTCAATCCTTGGTCACACAGGATCAGAAAATTTGTTACATCAACAGACTCCTTGGAATCCCACCTATAACTCAGTGTTGTTTTCGACAGAATTATTTAATTGATGCCCCTTTTTTTCATGACGATAATGAGATGAGCTAAATATGGCTCTGTGATGACTAAAATATGACGAGATGTTTGTGAGTTTTCATTGACGAGATGAGACTGGACGAAAATGTTAGTGTGTGGTCTGTCAGACATTCAAAATGCAGGACATTTCTGCCTACTGTGTGTGTAATCCGGCTCTCACATGCATTGAAAATGAATTTATAGACCCCTTTACAACCTACGTTGTCATTCAGATGAGTTCTCGTTCTTTAAATTCAAACTGTCAGCAGCATAAAAATGTCCGGTTGTTCTGTGGTCGGTTGTCAGAAACGATGCTACACCATGGAGTCAACTTCTATGGAGTTCAGAGTGTTACAGAGCAACCGGTGTTTTGGAGTAAAGAGTGACCGTGCTAACTGGTGACTCTTAGCTGAACGTGTCAGTGATGGTCAGCTGAGAGTCTCCAGTTAACAGGGTCACACTTTACACTGAAACACCAGCGCCGTCTGCAGCTGTGTTATTAAATGTGTCTTCTTTATCCAACCTCAGTTAAGCAGGTTTGAGCTCCAATAATCAATATTAACTGCTGATATTCTAAATCCAGTTTTTACTTTGAGTGTTTGATGAAAAAGTTGGTTTGGAGCCGAGGTTCTGACCAAATATGGACTCACTATGGAGAGGTAATAATAAGTGAAGCTATAAATGATGATGAACAGAAACAGATTTGAAGTTCATCGTTAAACTACGGTATATTATCAAACTATGAAGCAGTCTGATTAGTAATCTGAAAATATCAAAGCATTCATATTCTGATAGATTTGGAGCAGTTCTCTGTCTGGACCTGGTTTTCTGGATCCTTTATTCTGACCCAGGTCTCAGACTCAGCTGTCTGTGAGCTCTTTTTGGTTTGGGAGGGTTTCTGCTTTATTGACACAGTTCATGTCATTATATTTCATTCTGGTAAGTTCTAATGGATAGTGCAGTTATAAGCATGACTAAAACCTTTTTGAGTTTTCATCGACTAAAACTGAACTAAAACTATCACATATAGAAATGCCTAAAATGTGACTAAAACTAATATAGCCACCAAAAACAACACTGCTATAACTCAAGTAAAACCATGTCAGGTCATTTCACCGTGAATATAAGTGAACCCCACTGAACATGAATGATCACATTGTGGCAGATGGGGTGGAAGGTTTGTTGTAAATTGATTAATTGGGTTAATTTAAGAGATGGAAAAGGGTGTGCCTAATAGCCCATGACTTACACTTTTATCTTTTTGGTCATTTATATCCTCTGTCTTGGCGTTGACTCATTATTTCATGACAGTTATTGGCTCCTATCTTTTTCCCCACCTATTGCTTTACTTCACTTATCTCACTGAACTAAATAAATGTAGATATACACACTTTCTTCTTGTTTTATTGGTCAAGACAATGCCCTCTGTACCACAGGCTACCTGATTTTCTTGCTGCAAATGCCCAGTTTAATCTGAAATTTCTATTCAATGAAAGCAATGATGTGTAGCAAACATTCACAGCAGAGAAGGACACACACAGACAATAAGTTACATAAGCCAATGGTGCCTGTGTTTTTATTTTCAGACCAAATGAAATCCTCAAACAGCTGCAAGCTGATCCCTCTTCTCAAGCCCCATTTGAGCACAATAAACATAAAACTGCAAGTCATTTTCTGTTTGTTTTGTCGAGACGATGGGGTATCAAGCTCCCTTATGGCCAAACTCGCGTGAAGAGTTTTTCAGTGTCTCCTTCCCTCATCTCTGCCTCATGGAGTCAGAAGATGTTATGCATGATGCTCTCAGGGTGACAAAACAATACAGGATGGATGCTGTTTGATGTCAGCAGTGCTGAGTGTAAAAGCTGTGAATGACTGATGTGATGTGGTGTGAGCCCATGGACAAAGATACTGAAATATTCTGTTTTGTTTCAGCTGACGCCAGTAGGAACCACCATTTTCTCTGGCTTCTGGGGGAACAATGGGGCAAAGGATATTGATGACGGTCCCAATGGACAGATAGAGTACACCATCCAGTACAACCCAAAAGACCCGGTAGGTTATCCATCAGTCTGCTAAACAGGGTATAAACTCACAAAATAAATTACCTTCAGGTACAAAAAAATCTGAATTTGTATTTGAGAGTTCAGATTAAGCTCAACAGATTTTATTTTATCAGTTTTCTTGACATAACGAGTTGATTGTAATTGTTCTGTTGATCTACAAATCAGATAAGTAATTTGATTGTTATACTTTTGCTTTTGCTACTTTATGAAGAGCACAAAGAAACAGGCTTCACTGACCTCACTCTTGTGGACAACAGCTTTTTGCGATGTTTTGCGTCAGGTAAATTGCCACAACAGATGGCAATAAGTTCTCTATGGCTGCTAAAGTCAACAAACATTAGCTAACAGTGAGCAATGATACGACCTAGCCTTGACACAAGCCACCTTAGCTTATGTAGCTTCTTAGCATCAGCAGATGTAATAAGCTAACAAAGTGCTATCTAAAGAGTTCTGTGTATTTTGTTTAATTTGGTATTTGAAACAACTTTGGGATTCTGATTGTTCACGCTCGCTTGCTTACTTTTTCATACAGTGTCCCAGAATGAAATAGCAATAAAAAAGGGCTTTGTGGAATAATGCAATGATGAAATAACAACGGGAAAATATCAGAGTATAAGAGAGTCAGTCTTAAAAAGGGATTTCAAAATAAACTTAAATCCTCAAAATTAACTGTGTAAAAATGTTACTCATAAAGGGGTGAAAAATGCAACTTAATGATTTTTTTGCTCCACATTGTCCCTGTAAAGTATTTTGTATTCAATAAGTATATTAAGTTTCTTGCAACATTATTTATGTTTGTATGTCTTGTAGAGCAACCAATTGACTTCTTTTGTAAATTGTTTCAACAAAACATGACAGTGTAATAATTCATAAGGATCTACAGGTTTTTGTTACTCACCAAAATACTGCACTCCTATTTTAGGCAGACTAATACGAGATTCAAGCCATTTCCACTCACATGCTCAAACCGCTGTAACCTCTGTACCTCTGTAGCCTGCCCACCACTACAATTTTCCCTGCTTCTATAAACTGTCAAAAAAGGTAGAGTGAACTGTTGATCCAGAAACCAACTCTCCATGTTCGTGTTTGTAATTTATTTGTGTGTGTGTGTGTGTGTGTGTGTGTGTGTGTGTGTTTCAGACAACAAACAGAACCTTTGACATCCCCCTGACACTGTTTGGCTCAGTAGTTCTCAGAGAAAGACTGAACTATGAGGAAATAACACGGTACCTGGTCATCATTCAGGCAAATGTAAGTGCATTTCATTTTTCCAATCTGTGTTTGTCTGCCTGCTCTTTTCCCCACAGACCTGCACGACATAACCTTATATATGATACTGATATGAAAAGATGAAAACCGACAGGTGAGGTTTCCATTTGGGACCACTTATAAAGAAGGTCTGAAGAAAAGATAAATATCCCCCATGTGAGTGGGTTTTGCAGTCTGCTGCCTGGAGTGTTGAATTATTCTTATGTATTTATTTTTCACAGTTACATTAATCTTACCAAACCGTGGAGTACTGCTGCTCATTTGGGTTAGGCTTTAGTGACCAATAAATGCTTCCTTAATTATCACTAATGTCTATGTTAATGTAATAGTTTCCTGATTTTATTTAACTGCACTTTGTATGTTTTATTCATCAGAGTGCTTTACACAGCTCATCCCACTCTACATTCAAAACAAACTGAATGATCTAAACTGAGGCATGACAGAAAAATTGTCCTAAGCTGCTAATTAAACTATAAAGAGGTTTGTTACAATAAAATGCAGCAGCAAAAACTGTTTGCTAAATATTCTAGTAAATATTTATCCATGTCAAGGTCCATTAACTCTAAAAGCATTATTAAAAGTCAACAGTACACTTAAAGATTGATTGCTTTTTGACTGCTTGAAAGCCTGATGTATCCACTGCTCATCTGAATACAATAATGAGAGCATTTTAAGTGGCTGTGAATTAACTGAGACCATGAAATGGTAGGAAAAAAACATTTTAAATAACGACTATTTGAGACTATTTGAGAAAATAAAGTATTTATCAAATAAGCCCATGGTTTAATCTTTATCATTTATTTATACAGCACAGTAATGCATGTAAAAAAATCATCAATGCTATTTGTTTTTTTTTACCATTTTATGACCAATTGCAGAATACCCAACCTTATATTACTAAATAAGTTTGTCTGCAAAATAGCTGAGAACACAATGAGAAGAATGATAGGTCACACTCATATCTTTACTTGCAGCGTGTAACTAAAACCTGTTGCCAGTTAGCTTAGCTTAGCTTGAAGACAAAGTGAAAAAAGCAGAAAAAGTTGAATGTGAAAAAAACAGGAAATGTATACCATTACCTTCACATTTAACTTATTTTAGTTGCAAAATACTTAAAAAAAAAAAAAAATAATAAGAATAAAAGTTAGTTCCCCAAGGTATGCTACCCTATGTTAGCTGTGTTACAGATGTTACAACTTCTAGTTATAGACTGTCTGTAAGCTGATCTAAAACTTACTCCAACTATTCACAAATTCAAACAGTTCACAGAAATAATTCAATAATTTATTGAATTGTGTGCAGCTTAACAGCAGAATAAAAATACAATGTACACTTTTAACCTCTTTGGTGGCTGTTACTTTTGAACCTACATCTACATTTAATTTCATTGCATGTGCTGCACATTAACCTTCTGCCCTGTTAAGAATACTACCTTACAAAAATATGGATGTGAAGGTTAAGTGAGACACTTTGTTAGAAATAATTCCATAGCAGAGACCTCAGATTACTTTTTCACCTTTAACCCACATACAAAAAGCAAAGCACTACGTACAGCAGAGATATAGCCACTCTCAGTTCAACTGTGTAAAACAGCTAAAGTTTGATAAGGTTAATTACTTCCCTGTTTTCGTCAAGTTTTTAGTTAGAAGAACAATTCTAGACTTATTCCTTCCTATTAGAGGGAAACAAATACTTATATCTCCAACATTTAATTTGAAGTAGGTGGGAATCTGAATGACTTGCAACCAGCTGAAGTAGAGGATAATATCCTGGAGGTAGTTTTCCCCATAAAAGGTGGACATGTGATGGCTGTATTTGTTATTCTATGCAGAGTTTCTGAACGTTTCTGCAATGTAATTATACAGTCAGCAGGATTTAAAATGGCAAAGTTTACTATTTTTATTGACCTGAAAAAAAAGAAAGAAAATACAGCGGTTATATAGGCTGACATGAGGAACAGCCCTACCAAGTAAAGTTGAATTAATTAAATCATGTAACTTCTCTCCAAGTCTATCATTCTAGGTTCTATTAAATGAAAAATACAAAAGCAGATAAAAAAAAGACACAGGAACGCTGATTTAAAGCTGTGATTGCACTCTGACTGTGTGGAAATGAGGAAATGCTGCTTTAGTTTAAATGCTGAACTGGAATTTGGTGCATCAGCTGAAGGACTTGCCTGAGGTCTTACTCTTTTCATAATATAAGCTTTTCCACTTCATTTAAAAATGTTGACAGGACAATAGATTTCTTCTACCTTTCTAACAAATACAATAACAAACACACACAATAGTAATCTAAATTCAGGATTAGCTTCATTGTAACTTTGACACATTTTCTGCTTGAAACATAAAAGCAGTCATGTGCTGTGATGAGAGTGTGATACTGAACAAATTGTTGTGTTTATCTGCTCTTGATGAAGTATAAATAGACTCGGAGACAGTTAGTGAAGTAGACACCAGCCTTTGAAGGCATCGAGAGTTCCCTGCTGCTTTTTGATGTGATTTTCTGAAAAATATTCAGCACGACTATGTTGTGGTCACTTTCGATTTAGGACATGGAAATGAAGTTATGCAAATGTCTAAATAAAGTGCAGTATCATCCAAAAGTTAAATATAATCTCTTATTTATGTTTCCAGGACAGAGCCCCTAACCCGAGTGAGCGGCGTACAGCCACCACCACTCTGACTGTGGATGTGCTGGATGGAGACGACTTGGGTCCCATGTTCCTACCATGCACACTGGTGGGAAACACTCGTGACTGCAGTCCAATCACATACAAAGCCAATGTACTGGAGCTGACAGAACCGGTGAGTGTGTGCCTGTTATACATATGCATGTGTGTTTGTGCTAATTTTTACAAGTACATGCTCCTCACTTGAATTTAGTGAAATGGCAGATCGAGAAACCAATATGTGATACATCAGTTTAAGTAGATATTAGATATTTGGGTGCCTGCATCAGAGTTTGTTGGGGTTTTTTGCTGTGAAAGTGACAGCTATGAAAGATTTACTATTCTAATTGGCAGTTTCTACTTGCGTTGGTGTTGCAATCTGGCAGTTTGTGTATAAGATCAAAGGCTAAAGTCATTAAAAAGCAGCACTGTTCGTTTTTGTCAAGCTTAAGAAGATGTTATGTAGATTAAAAAAAAACAAAAACAAAAAAAAACAATGTTAAGAAACTTAAACCTTTTCAGCTTAGAACATCATCAAGGTTTCCCTCATTTACAGTGTTGTTAAGGTTTAGAAATATACACAATGGAACACAACCAAAAGGACAACACTTAATGAGAACGATGTTACTTACATTGGGGTTTTTGACAATCATCTTATTTAACAACAACATTGCATGGACATTGGGGACAGTGCCTCTGGATTGGCAGACTAGGGTGGTGGTTCCCCTTTTTAAGAAGGGGGACTGGAGGGTGTGCTCCAACTACAGGGGGATCACACTCCTCAGCCTCCCTGGTGAGGTCTATCCAGGGTACTGGAAAGGACAGAATGGCTGTTAGTCAAACCTTGGATTCAGGAGGACCAATGAGGTTTTTGTCCTGAATGTGGAACACTGGACCAGCTCTTTACCCTTGTGAGGGTGCTAGAGGGGGAATGGGAGTTTGCCCAACCAGTCCACATGTGCTTTGTTGATCTGGAGAAGGCTTTTGACCATGTTCCCCAAGGTATCTTGTGGGGATACTGCGGGAATATGGAGTCAATAGCCCATTGCTATGGGCTATTTGATCTCTGTATTCTCGGAGTGAGAGTTTGGTTTGTATTGCAAGCAGTGAGTTGAACTTAGTTTCCAGTCAGGGTTGGGCTCCGCCAGGGCTGCCTTTTGTCACCGGTTCTGTCCATTACTTTGATGGACAGGTTTTCTAGGCGCAGCTAAGTGGCAGAGCGTGTCAGGTTTGGGGGGCTTAGGATACCATCTTTGCTTTTTGCAGATGATGTGGTCCTATTAGCCTCATCGAACACTGACCACCAGCTCACACTGGGGCGGTTTGCAGCTGAGTGTGAAGCAACAGGGATGAAGATCAGCACCTCTAGGTCTGAGGCCATGGCGCTCAGCCGGAAAAGGGTGGACTGCCCACTCCAGGTCGGGGGAGAGTCTCTGCCCCAAGTGGAGGAGTTTAAGTATCTCGGGGTCTTGTTCACAAATGAGGGGAAAGTGGCGCGAGAGACTGACAGATGGATCGGGGCAGCGTCGGCAGTGATGCAGCTGCTATACTGGTCCGTTGTGGTGAAGAGAGCTGAGCCAGACAGCAAATCTCTCAATTTACCAGTTAATCTACGTTCCAACCCTCACCTATGGTCATGAGCTGTGGGTCATGACCGAAAGGACAAGATCACGAATACAAGCAGCTGAAATGAGCTTCCTCCACAGGGTGTCTGGGATCAGCCTTAGAGATAGGGTTTAGAGCACAGACATCCAGGAGAGGCTCAGAGTAGAGCTGTTGTTCCTTTGCATCAAGAGGAGTCAGATGAAGTGGTTTGGCATCTAGTGAGGATGCCCCCTGAATGGTTCCCGCAGGAGGTATTCCAGGCATGCCTAGCTGGGAGGAGACCCCAGGGTAGACCCAGGAAATGATGGAGAGATTATATATCTTGTCTGGCCTGGGAACGCCTCGGTATCCTCACAGAGGAGCTGGTAGAAGTGGTCGGGTACAGGGGCCTCTGGTCTTCGCTGATGAAATTGCTGTCCCTGTGACCCAGACCTGGATAAGCGGTAGAAGAGGGATGGATGGATCTTTTTTCAGAGTCCATACTGAGAGTTTGCTGAGAGGACACTAAAGATTTAATTTACTCAGCATTAGTTGAAGTTATATATAGAAACAATAATGTGCATCATTTGACCCTGCATTTGTTCCATTTCAACAATCCATAATCCCTGAAAGATTTCACTGTGACGTCCCTTACAAATACCGAGTACAGCCACCAGGCAACGCTCAGCAGGCAGTAATTACTTTACTCTAATTGCATGGGGCTGTTGGTTCCCGTATTTGTAATTTACATTTTTTTTCCCATATTGAGGTTTCTTTGAACCCAAAGAGATCAGTTGTACTCCAAATTAATGTAAATTATTTTGTTTAAGTTTAGGCAGACAGCACCAACACAATGCTATTTGTTCTGCAGTGCAGGTTGAGGTAACACTTTGCTTGTACATTTTTACTCATTTACACACGTTTTTGAGTGCAAAAGCTGCATAATTTTTTAGGGATAAGGCTTTGAAACTGTATTTTCCAAGATCAGAATTTACCTGTAGGACTTGAAGCCCTAAAGAGGGGTTATTTTGCTTTCACACTTTTTAAACACAGATCTAAAGTAACAATGCTGAATGTCCATACCAAACGTGCAGTTTTCCAAACTGCTCTACATCCATATGTTGAAGAAATCCCTGAATCTGTTTGGAAGCTGCTCCAAAACTATTTGTTTTAAATCTAGCACAAGATCTTCAGGACACTTGCTGAAATGATGGTGGTAACCGTAATTGCATAAGGGTCTCCCAACTGGTTCAGAAATATTGCAGGGGCCGACCTGCAACAAACACCAAGGTCTTGCCAAGCTGGCCACTCAGACAGAGGAGGGATTGTGGCGAGGGGGACCTTAAAAAGACAGTAGCTATAACACAGTGTTTCAGCAGGGGCCAACACAAGTGTTTTCTAAAACACTTGAGAAAAATAGGGATTTGGGGATTTTTGCTACTGCAGGGTTACCATTGGTAGAATATAAAGAATTAGAAAAACAGTCACAATAACCCTCTTTAAATTCATGCATGCATTAAGGTTTTATGGGCTTAGCTGTAGCAATACCTCTCAGCATAATTCCAGAATATGTGTAGAAAACTGGAATTATTTTGTCCTTCTCTGCATCCATTCAACCAAACAGATCAATGAAACCTATGTTTACCATAGACTGTATAATGAATGGACACCGTGGCTCTGCCTTTTACCAAATTGTGAGAAGATTTCCCTTTAATAGTGCAGAAAAAAACAACAAATAAAAAAACTTCCATAGAAGATGTAAAGAACAAGTCTTATAGATATTTACAAGCGGCAGGATACAAATAAATATGTTGACAGTCATAAATGAAATGCACATGTACGGATATCAACACTACAGTAGAAACACAAATATACTGTTTTTTAATACTTATATATCAAACTATCTCTATAAATATATATATATATATATATATATATATATATATATATATATATATATATATATATATATATATATATATATATATATATATATATATGTATATATATATGTATATTTATATGTATATATTTATATGTATGTATATATATATATTTATATGTATGTCTATATATATATATATATATATATATATATATATATATATATATGTATGTATGTATGTATGTATGTATGTATGTATGTATATATATGTATATATATATGTATATATATATGTATATATATATGTATATATGTATATATATATGTATATATATATATATATATATATATATATATATATATATATATATATATATATATATATATATATATATATATATATATATTGGTATACTCGTTTAACTGGGAGCAGCTTATATTTCAATATTTTATCAGCTTGACAGAAATAGCCCATCCAGAGCTTATTATGTTTTGGTTCTGTTTTAAAGTTTTTAGATTATATCAGGTGTTAATAATTTTTTTTTTTTTTTGGGGGTTATTAGTGTATGATAATGTGACTTTAATTGCTGTATCAGAACTTTTGGTGGATCATTTGTGACCAAGATGAGGAACCTTTAGAACTGCTCGGACAAAAACAAATTGTGAGATTCATGTAGATGGTTCAGTAAATCTCCTGTACATGACCTTGTGCTGTTAAAAAAAAGTGAGTCTGAAGCACTGTGGTGTGTATTTTGTGCTTACACAGCTGTATCTATCATTTTGCATTTGTATCCCGAGCATTTAGCTGATGCTGTTATCCAGAGCGACTTACAATACCACTTTGTAAATGAGACAAAGTTGCTGCGGGCAAAATCCTCAACTCTGACAAGTCAGCAAAGCATTCATCCCTTAACACACACTTAAACACACACATACACACACGCACACACACACACACACACACACACCCTTGATCGTGACAAGCTAGATATGCTCATGCTTCTACACCCACTTCAACCACCCACATACAGTCACTCACATACATATCACTGTCAGTCCAGCAGAGCAGCCATGCCTAACTGGACATGGTGTGTTTTCTCTTTGTTTATCCTGACATCTTTGTCACATGCACACTTCACTCTGTCACACTGAGTGAACTCTTTCTTTTCCTCCAAGCCTTGCTCTCTTTGTCCCTCTGTCTTATCTGCTCTCACTCACACACACATGCACACTTTGCAGACTTAACACGTGCACACTTATTCTTCAAGCCATGATGATGAGCTATGGGAGTAAATCAACTTTACACCCCTTGGTTTGAGAAGGAACAAGTGTGCACAGACAAGGACAGAGTTTACGATGGAAAGGTGAGCATAAAGGAAGAGGACGAGAGAGATGTAAAACTGCAGACGAGCAGAAAAGCGATGTTGGGAAAACACCAGAGGGGTTCTAACAATTTTAGGTGTGTTAAGAATACTTGTCTTTCACTCTTCAATTTGCTCTCAGCACACGTGTTGCTGACTCTTGAATTCACTTTCTATGACTCTTCAACATCACAGCAGTAAAGATGAAAAAAGCATGAGTCAGACAAAGAGAAGTTTCAGACTGTGATTCATGTTTTCCTGCAGGAGTTGGAACAAGCAGATGTTTTGAGACCCGATGACTTATTTTTCACAGCAGAAATTTTCACTTGTCGCAGCAGGAAAAGTTCAGGTGTACTCAAGATTAATGACACAACCTACTGCTACAGATCATGTATCTTTGACATTTGCTGAGCCAGTCTATTGCACATACTGGCTTGTTGTGGCATGGATTAATTAGCCATGCTAACAGAGCATATGTTAGTTGTATTTGGTGCACCTGGGCTTCCCAGCCTTCCTTTGGTATATGGTTTGATTCAAGTAATATCATAAGAGGAGAGCTTATTTACACACATTTATTTGCACCCTGTTGTAGAAGTTGTTTATGTTTTCAAAGGCTCTTAAAGGAGAATTACAAAGTTTTAAAAATCACAGTCATGGAATCTGTCACCAGTGTTTCTCAAATCATTTTAGACCAAGGACCATTTATCCAAAAAAAAAACCCATAATGGACCACCAAGCTAAATAAGCCTGGAACAACAGCCCAGATAGTCAAACGATGTAATATAAACTGGCATCATACATGCACTGGCTAACAGTAGAGATATACAAGATGAGCTGAGGCTCTGAAGCGTGTGTCTAGTAATGGAGGGGGCATTTCTGCAAAGCACATATCGAGGCTTGCATCATCTAGGGGAGGAGCTGAAAATGATGTCTGAAGCCTCGCTGTCCGGTTGTACCATGTGACTGCTTTAGAAACTGGTTCAGAACATAGAGGTTCAGGTCTTACGCCAGGCTGGACAGCAACAAAAATCCCTCAGACTCCAAAATGTTGGCTTTTGATAGAGAGCTGTGGTCACTTCTGAGTTTGGATACTCGAGTTTGGACAGCGTGTATAGTTTGGAGATAGTTTGAAACTATTGGGGTACTGTTATTTCTGAATGAAAATAAGCAAAATCTTTCCATTTCTGTTCATCATTTTCCAAGATACACAAACGTATCCATACCCTCTTCCTAGCTCCACAGTTTCATTGTGCTCTGCCTGGTTAAGCCCATGCCATTTTCCAAAAGTGACAGAAAACCATTCTTACACAGCATGACATATCATTTGGAAAATTTACACACACAGAACACATTCAAAAGATATATCATTATACTGTACACATGATAATTTATATAGGGAAAATATTTGGTTGTACAATCTTTATGTAATCCACAGTCATTACCAAGAGCCATAACAGACAAAAGATTAATGCATCACACATTACGTGGTTAAAATACAGCTGCCTGTGATTATTCACCTGACCAGCAGGTGGTTTTGTGTGCAAATGAAGTTTCAAGAAATGAACCCTTTCTCAAACCAATTGGCTCAAGTGATTCAATGAGCTTCATCTCACCATCACTAGCTAATAGTACTGGCACTATGTTAGCTTCCACGGTGTCCACAATGCTCAATGCGGCTGGATCATCTTGCTGCTGCTCCTCGTGGTCAGTGTCGGAGGTTTTCTCTTCCTCATTTGATTTTCTTTTTACTGTCCCCATCTGGAGCCACTGATACATGATGATTTGCCTGTAGGCTCGTTAATGGAGTAACATTAGCTCGACTGTTTTCTGTGGGGGGAGGTCAAGGAAACTTATTTGAGTCCCAGCAAGCTTGTCTTTTTTTTCCATTGAACATTAAAAAAAAAAAAAAACCTCACTGTCATAGTGGACCACAAGGAGGCGCTAGCAGACCACTCGTGGTCCACGTACCACAGTTTTAGAAACACTGCACTACACTGTAAGCCACTAACAAATACCAAGTTTCCATGGTTCAAGTTCAGGTAGATGCATCTTACATCTCTTGAGTTAGCTCAGATTTATTAGTTGTGTCTGATTTTGCGTTGGACAGTTAGTTGAAATCATTCTCTGATGATACAGTTTCATTAGTTAAAAAGCTTCCTCTCTTGCAGATCTGTTTATATTTTAGCTAGATACAGGACACATTCTTTTAACCTACAGCTTCTCATTTAATGTGTCTCTGCAATGGCTATAAAAAAAGGTTCCTGAACTTTTCAGCCCACAACCCCCTGCTGTTTGAAAACACTAACAGGCAAAATCAAAAACAGACAAATAAAAACCACTGGGTCATGGCATCCTGAGGCATTTTTGATTTCTTCATCTGATGATTTCCCTCAGAATCTGAGAATTAACTGTGCTGTGCCAGTTTTAACTTTGCCTTCCAGTAACAAGAAGGCTCAGTTCAATCCATACTGCTTTAGCAAGCCAAAGTCTCTATGACAACACCACGCCGGCTGACAAAGTTTAGTCCTAAGAAGAGAGATCTGTGTTTTTCTCTGCTGAAAACTCTTTTTTGGGTTAATTTTGTAGTGATGGTGGACACTGGAGCTGAACTGACAGACCCTTTATTACCAAGATGTTCTGTATACTTAATTCTGATTGGTCAACACCCTATAAAAGCAATGATTTATTCTGAATAGCGACAGCAAAGAGTGTGAGTGCCTGTTGATTAGGGATGCATGTTGTTAGGATTTTATTGATACTAATACCAACACAATACTCCTAGTTTATTCTGACATTTATGGATACTTTTAGCGATATTACTATATGTAATTTAGTGTGAATAATGATGTTAAAATATTAACTTTTTATTACTGCCAGAGGCAACATTATGTCACATCTCACAGCAGGGAAGTCTTTTCACAACACCTGCTTTTTAAGCCTGAAGCAAGTCAACTCATTTTGCAGTGCAAGGTACAGTCAAACAAATTAGCAGCACACCATGCATACAGTGATGCTGATAAAGTGCCTGAAAAGGAGCTGTCCATGTAATGCTTCAACAGACGCTAAACTCACAACTCCAAGTGCTTCTCAGAAGATAAAAGAAATAGATTAAAGAGAATAAAGAGATGACCAAAGCCCTTGACTCTTGGCTCACAGAGGTAGGTGGAGGACAGCTGTGAGAGTAGGGGTTGTGTGTCTGCCTTACCCCACCACCAGTAGAGAGGGTCATGGTCAGTAGGGACAAGAGAAAGACCTCTGTAAACTGCCACTTCTTTTCTGAGTCTTTTTATAATTTTTGGTGGCCCTGTGACATTCTTCTCTTTGTTCCACACTCATCTTCATTTTCCCTCGTTTGGCGATGGTAAATGGGAATTCCAGCTTTACCGGACTTGTAGAGGCTACTGCTTGGTTCACGTTCCCTAAAGGAGAAATGTTATTTACAGTTACAGACATAACGGTAACTTGTACTTGTGGAGCTCATAACTACAAACTTAACAAGTCTACTCACCATGACTTGCCGTTGCTGAAATAGTGTTGTGGATAAAGCTGGGAAGTTGCACTGAGGAGGACGCATTCGTGTTAGCTACTTGACTCAATAAGAAGTCAAACGTGCCACTCTCCTTCAGCATTAGTCCATGAGCCCCTTGCAAGTGTTCATTAGGTTGTCAGTTAGTTTTCAAGGCTGACATGATGGCTAAAGAAAATCATCTGCTGCCAAAGGCGGCTGTGTCAAAATTACCCGACGCTTAGCTGGATTAAAAATACTGATAACAGTATCATTTGTCAGGAATCTAAGCGGTACTCCTGTACCGACTCAGTTGATGTATGGCTAAGCTACGCCCCCCACCACTCACTCGGACAAATAATGATCATTCAGTGTCAGGCGCTATAGGAGGTGTCACAGTATGAGACATTTCACAGGACTTCTGATGATTTTTGAAGACAGAAAGATCACATATCATCTAAAAGGCATCAAAAGGGTCTAAACTACTCATTGGAGGGATATATGAATCAATTTACTGTTGAGAAGGTCCATAAAAAGCTTCAGTTACAAGACAAAATTTACAGGTCCCAGAGCAAACCTGATAAACCACATCTGGTTACCATCAGCATCTCAGACAACAAGACAGAGGATCAGCATCATTTACCAAGTGTCTCTCCATTAGTTTATTGTTACAGTATTTACATTGAATCATTCAGCAGAACGTTTGTCAACCTTTGTTATCTGGACTATATATATATATATGTGTGTGTATGTATATATGTATATATGTGTATGTATATATATGTATATATATATGTGTATATATATATATATACACAGATAAGCTAATGAAGCTAAGCTCCAGAAGCTAACGTTTGTTTAACTAGAGCCCTTTGGACAACAGCTAACAATGATGGACGATCACCAAAGAACAAAAACTAGAACAAACAGGCCAATGAACTCCCAACAAACAGAGATATGACAAATAGTCCAGCTAGGAGCTAACGCTAGGCTAACATTAACTAACATTAGAGAAAATCCCAAACTGTCCAGCAGACTGCTGTGGCAGTTCTAGAGTTAAAGATAACTTTATATTTCTTTACAGCAAAGTAACAACATGTTGCCTAAAATACGAGTTTGACTTACCTTAGAACAGACGTAAACATCCTTGTTCATTTTATTCACGTTAAGTTGTTGTTGTGGTCTGCACAACTTTATCCAAAGAAGAAACTTTTCCCAGTTGAGATTTGGCTTAAGGAAAGGATAAAAAATGCACTCCGTCACCCATCCTCTCAAGATACCTTGTGTTGGAGTAGCATGTACCCCATGAAGACCATGTGACCATTTTCAAGCTTAAAATCTCAAAAAAACCTAATAAATACTCTTGTACACTGCACCTTTTTTTTTTTTTTTTTTTTTTTTTTTTTTTTTTTTTTTTTGTGTGTGTGTGGGGGGGGCACACAACACTCAGGGCTCCTGGAGTTAGGGGAGGTAGGGAGGGGACTACCTCACCCTCCTGCCCTTTTTGTCCTCCAGTTTTTAATTACACCACATACACTAGATTGAGGGAGGGTGAGGATGGGAACAGGGGGCCGTAGGAATGGGCTCCAGTCTGTCACAGGCTGGGGCCCTTCCCTGCTCACCTCTCTCCTGCCTGACCTTCCCTCTGTTTTTAATGCAAAACAAACATTCACCTGTTTTGGATGGGCGGGGGAGTAGGGACCGGTGGGCTCCCACTCCGCCAACCTTCCCTCTCCTAATGCACAACTTCACAATTAGGGACACACTTAGTCATGGTGAAGGGATAATGCATCTTTGTCTGGAAGCAAAGATGCATATTAACAGGGTGGGACAAGGGGTGGAACACTAGTTTAGGCTTGGTAGGGCCAGTGGGGTCTGGCCCTGTCTGGCCACGATTCTATGCTGGTGAGCATGTTTCCATCTGGTGGGTCGGCATCGGGGGCCTCTCAGTGCGGCTGGCCCCGAGTGTCTGTGGGGGGTGGCTGGGGTGGCTGGGGTGGCCCCTTGGGGGCGGGTTGGCCCTGTGGGGTCGTACGCCCCTTGGTGTGCTGTGGTACCGGGTCCCCGAACTAGCTTGCTCTGGTCTCGTTATGGGTGGCTACCTGTGGGGTGCCGCTCTGTGTTGGTGGATCCGGGCGCTTCCCTGGGCCCGTGGGCGGTGGTCTCCTGTGCTCCTCTGGGACGGGTTCCTCAAGGGGGGGGCGGAGTGTGCTCCTGGCCTCAACACTGCACGCCCTTGTCCCGCCCACCCTAGGTCCCCAGAGGGCGCTCGGTCCTGGGACATCTGGCTCCTGGGCTGCTGGGGGGCCCCGGTCCAGCCGTGGGGGATGTGGGGGGGCGGCTGGGTATGGGAGTGTGGGGGCTGTGGGGTGGGCCGGGTGGATGGGGGGTTGGTTGGGGGTGGATGCTGGGCGCGGACCTTCCTCCCCCGCGGCCCCCTTAGTGTCACCCTCGGTGCTTTGGGTGATGGGGGTTGGCCCCCCTCTGGGTCCGGGGGCTGTTGCTGGATTGGGTGACGTCCGGGGCCCTGGTGGTGGGTCTTGGATGTCCAGGCCTCTCGGGGGTGTCTCTGGGCCCCTAGGTATTGCAGGGAATGGTCAACCTGGGACTTCGGTGATCACCCCACATACATGCCTGCATAAGTACGCATGCTCCTGTTGGGACTCACCGAAGACAGGTGGTGTGTCCCATCAGAACATGCTGAATCACTTCTGGCACTTCTTCACTCTATCGTGAAACGCATGCCCCCTCCGTCTCTCGTATCTGCTGGTTCATGCACTTCTTTTGGGATCCCACTTCTCTGACATTCCCGAGCTTTCTTACAGTTGTCACTCCTTGAATTTTACTTAGAACAACACAGCACTTGGACTGCTATTTAATATCATCAACATTACCTGTTTGCCCTTTTCCCTGTCTGTCCTTTCCCCCTCTTTGTATCCTCGTCTGTCCTCTTTCCTGTTTGTCTTGTCTCGTCTTATCTGTCACTAATTTCCCCTCCTTCACACTGTGGTATAGCACGGCCCTCCCCTCCAGCTCACATCGGGGAATAAATAAAGTTTAATTTGATGGAGTAGCCTACAGGGAGGGCTGGTGATGGTCACTGATGGCAATGAATCATAACTATCTATGCTTCACTGCAATAATAAAAACAATGCATTGGTCTTTAAACGTTGGCATTGGACACAGTGTTCAACTATAGGACATATGCAGACAAGGGGGAAAAAAAAAAAAAAAAAAGAAAAACCTAATAAAATTGATGAAAACTGACTTTCTGCAATGCATACAGTGGTTGTCAGAGTGTTTGAGAATAGCTATACACTCTGTCATCATGTTTGAGGGCGGGAATTAGCCATAGGTCAATTAGGAACCATGACCAAAAAATACTGGTTCTCGGTTTGCATCCCTACTGTTGACACTGTGGCAAAAACGTTGGTTCTCATGGTCTCACCACTGGCCATCTGTGAATTGGAAGGTTGGGGGTTTGATCCCAGGTTCTGCTGTCCACATGCTAACATGTCCTTGCTTGAGACACCTCACCCCAAACTGCCTCACTGCTGTGCCATCAGTCAGTGAGGTTAATAACTACTGATAGGACTGTATAAAAACAGGTGAATGGTGTGTATGTGTGTGTGTGTGTGTGAATGTGATTAATAATGTAAAAGCTCTACAAGATGTCTGATGTCTAGAAATAGCACTACATTAACAGTCAGTGTGTCCTTAACCAACTCTCATTTGCATTAACACTCACTCGTTATCTCTTACTTTATGTTTTCCCATATATGTAAAGATAACTTATCCTTCCATCTATTTAAATGAGGGGGGGATGACATATGGATTGTGTATGATAAGAAATTCAAAGTAAACTCCTTTCTATCTTAAGAGGACATCTATTGTCATCCAATGAAATTCTGCCGATGCCAACAACATACAATCTTCCCACTGGCTATGCCTGAATGCACCTCTTATTTTATCAAAGCAGCTGTCTCTCGGGGCTCTCTTTGAATGATTAATCCAACATGAGTCCTCTAAAACATTCTGCTTAAATGAAACTCTAATACAGTGACTTTAGTTAGCTCTCAGGACTCACATTTGTACCCATCAAACTGTCATTGGAAGTAAAAGAGGCAGCCTGAGGGCAAGATGACGGACAGTTAAACCCAAGTACAAAAAAACCTGCTAATGTCAGGTTTTAAAAGAAAGATGAGGTGGTGAAGTGAGGAGAGGAATGAGCACAGAGGAGAGTCAAAGCACTGTTATAGTTTGAGTCCTAATCAGACTGATAAGATATGACAACCTCTGAGCCTCACAGCCAACACTGTCTGTGCCTCTCTCTCCCCAACATACACACACATACACACACATACACAAACTCAAAGATGCTGGTCATTTATGCCAAGGAGTTGGCTGTCAGGCCACGTTCGCACAACCACTTCAAAAATGTTTCTGCCTCTGCAACCCAGAAATGTATGACTGTGAGGGGGAAAATAGATTATTGAAGAGTACAGTCAACAACCCAATCATTTAGTTTCTATTACGTCACACTGGCACTTGATTGGATACAAGTTTGACAAAAAGAAAAAAGATGAAAAAGCATCACAGACTCAAAGAATAAAAGCCGTAACTTAATTTTGTGGCTACACAGAGTGCAACTTAGCAGCGCTGCAGCACACTGCATGGTGGGAAACAGCCATCGGTGATGTTTTTATATGTGAGTGGGGAGTTCTGTATCTCTGATGTGCCTTGAAGCACGCACACTCCTGTAGAGCTCAGCAGTTGACATAAAGCCTCACCTGACCACTAGACGCCCTCTGGGACTTCCCACCCCCCTCTCTCTGCTCTCGGGATCAGCCACCTGCCTGCACAGCTGCTGCTCATTTGCTCATTAATTCCCTGTATACAAAGCAACGGCACCTTGCCTGTACCCACATTTGCCAGGTGGTATTGCCTGGTCGCTGTTACGTCTGAGTCACTTACGTCTGCTTGCCTACCTGTTGCTGGTATTGTTCCTGCTGATTCTGCACTGTTTGCTGTCCTGATTTTGCACACTTGCAGGTTTTTCTTTCTTTTTTTTGAGAGTAGGTCTTGGTAGCTGGATGAGAAGAGGCTTTTAAAGTTCTTGTTCAGGTTGCTTTCTCTACACTGGGGTCCTCACTTTGGGCCTGTGTCAAAGCTAACTCAGCTCTGTTTGGATGGTTTTGTTCAAACTAAAACCGACTCTTTGACTTACACTTCCTGTGTCAAGGCATGAATTTAAAGATACAGATATTTTAACCTCTAAAATGAAGGAATTTTAAGGTAGTGATGTTATACTGAATATCAGCACGACCGTGATTCACTCAAACCAAAGATGGTTTAAGCGAGGTGATACTGAGTGTAGTAGGATGACCAAAGGTGTCCTACTTTTAAAGGCCCGGTGAGGACTATCCCTTTGATTGTAGTGACAGCTCTGGGTGGAATTGTTTGTGTTTTTCCAGGATAAAGACTGTGGAAGAATCCCAATTGTACCCCTTTAGCAGGGTACACGCATAACGATTTTCTCAATCTTAAACGATTTTTTCTCTGTTAGAGAGCCCACACATGAAGATCAAAAATCATTGAACAGTTTTGATCGTACTGATGTGCTCAGATAATCTCAACACAGCTCACCACACATATAACCATTCTGACCCACCACTGATCTAGAATCTAGTCCTCCAAGACAGAAATCTCAAGTGACCTAACCCGATCAAACAAAAAAGGTAGAAGAAGAAACGGCAACACATAGCAACAGATAGCAGCAACTGGTAAACACCAAACACAACATGGAAGAGGACATGGAAAAGGGAATGATGGAGGTCTTGGGACTTTTTTTGACTAAATTCCTGAACCAAAAAGAAGAAAACACCGTAGAAAAAATCCAGGAGATGGCGGTAACATGGACTTTCCTCAAGTTGTAGCCGATGACCCAAAAGGGGGAAAGTAGTACATTTCCACCAAGCACTTTATGGTTAACTGCATCTCAACAACCATGTTGACTGTGGAAACCAACAAATCTTGGTGCGTCCTCAATGAGTTGTGTTGGCTGCGTTACAGCTCTTAGAACGGTTTATTTTCATTTAGCTTTAACAGATTTGGGTGTTCAGAGCACAAGAGTGAGCAGCACATCTCCAGAGAATAACTGGAGATGCATGGTGGAACAGCAGCTATCGTAGCAGGTTTGTAACTTTTCATCTAAATCTATGAACTTAAGCTTGAGTGAATTGGGTTTTAAAAATGTTTGAATTATAAGTGTGTATAATCCCATGCACTAGTAGAATGAAGTGGAATCCACCAATGAATAACTCATATCTAACCTGCCCTTCCTGCCATCCACTCGATATACATTGCCATGCAGTGTTAAAGCCATTGTTATACTGCTGTTAATGTTTACAAATCTATACGTGGAAGCTTCAGTTGTGACTCTCTGCACAACATAAGTTTATCTGAGCGGAGGTGAGTGCTGTATATTGTACAGTCCACCATACAGTCAAAAGCCAGGTTTTAAAGGCAGACTCTACTCAAAGAAAATTGCAGTGCTTGAAGTGCTTTCTGTGAGAAGCCAACACATAAGTAAAGAAAGGTTGAGCATCTCAGCAGGTACAAGTGCAAAGGAGACTGTTCTGTGTTATTTCTTTTGAATTTTGAAGTGTCTTTTTGAAGGAGGTGGATAGACTTTTGATGGCGTGAAGGATTGGGTCATTCAAGGTTTAGATAAGCCTTTTCGAGGAGAAGATTAAAGTGATTTTTTTTTTGAAGCCGAGTTAAATGTAGAAGAATAACTTCTGTCCAGTTTTGACCGGCTTTGTCAAGGTGTTTTGTTAGACCCAAGAGAACTGTACGTGCTACATGCCATCTTCTTTTAAGTGAGCCTCTGAACCAGCTCGAGTTTGAAATATTTTGTTTTCTATCTGTTATTGCAGTGAACAAGTAGAATCTAAGCAAAACATGGGAGGAATATCAAATCTGGTTCTTTTGCAATTGACTTTAACTGGAAAAAACAATTATTTACTAGCCATGACACACTAACGAATATATTTGGTGTCTAAGATAAAAGTTATAAGACAATTTGGGAAAAGGTTAAATGTATTTTTTTTGCATTTTGTAACCTTCTGTGATAAAATAACTCAGCAACCCCTTGTGAAAACACCAATAAATGTTGTGCCTGCATCCATTTGGACCCAACGGTGACTTTGTAAGGATGTGAATGGTGAAGGGTTAGTGACACGGGGCCTTGTGTTGCTCTTATTCTTACAGACAGAATATATCAGTAAGAGGGTGAAAAATGATTTAGGTTCTAGTTCTCCTGGTGGTCTAAGCCTTTATCAGCATAACTTAAACTACTGTACTATGAAGCTAGTTTTTCTCTCATTGAGATAACTTTAGGCTTAACCCTGGATTTTCCAGCCTATGACGCTGGTTCACTTCTCTGAAATCACCATGGTAATTTATGCTGAATGGCTAACATGCTTCAGAGCAGGTTAAGACCTGGATTACAGATCAATGAGTATAAAAGCACCACCTCCTATCAGCTCTCTTGGAATATGGCCTCCCCATTCTTAGGAGATCTTGTCCATGTTGGTGCATGGATCGTGAGAGAAGTGCTTAGGAGAGAGAGTGTGTTTTTAGGGATAGATGCAGTCATTTTGATGTCCCCGATGACATCCTGGAGGAAAAATGCAGATTTTCATTGGATGGACTGAACTACGTTTGTCAGCTGTTGGAGCAATACGATGCACATGTAACCCAACGCAATTGGGCACATCTGAAATAATGATGTTAATAATAATGGTCACACATGGAATAACTGCAGAAACATGAATTTATGGAACACACAACTACTCATGCCTTCTCACCGTGAGGAATTAATATTCCAACACAAAATGTGCTCACATGGGGGGCGGAGCCTCAAAGAACTCAATGGGAAAACATAAACCAAAGCTTGGACCCTGAGGAAGAGCTCTGCTCCAAACGTTTGTGTAATAAAACTAAAGTCAAACTGAGTGATCGGAGTGCTGTCTGTTAATGTAAAAATTAGTGAGATTAAACGAGTCTACAGGGTTTCTCCAGTTTTCTCCAGTGAGCGCGCTCTGATCAAGACTGGAAAACCCTGGATTCACTGAGCGAGTTGATATCCAGCTTCGTAATTCAGCTTATCATGGTTTTTGAATATCAGGTTAAATCAATCCAGAGAACAGAGAGGAACCCCGGATGTGTTAATCCGGCTTTGTAGTACAGGCCCCTGGTCCAAGCCTGTGCCTGTTTTTTCAAAGATGAAATGCTGCCTACATTGAATAGTAGAGATTGCCTCAAACCCTTACTGGTAGATGATTCCAAAGGAGGAGAGTTCAACAGCTGAAGGCCCCACTTCCTGTACTACTTTAAAGCGTTTACTTTGAGCAGACCTGCACTCTGTGTCAGAGTATAGGCAACTTATCCCAACATTTATCTGTAACAGTATAAAAGTGACTCAGTCATGCACAGTTAATGTGTCCTTTAAATTCATACCCCTAAATGTATGCACACACAGCAATATAAACCTCAAACCAAGACTCACCATGAGTCCTGTATAAAAACTAATGGCTCACTTTTTTCTGTTACGACCCTCTTATGTTCTCTCTCAGTGCATGTATAGCTCCTTTTTTCTTTAGCGTGGTGTGTAAGGCAGTTGTCATTGTTAATAACGATAATCGCAGTAACATCTCAGAGTTCTGCGTGACCCGGCTGCCTTTCTCTGCCTCTTCTTTTGTTACATCAACATCTTTGTCTTCCCTCTGCTCCTGGCAACTCCAATATATTAGCACTGTTTTTTTACTACACCTCATTACACGCAATAACCTCCCCTCTGCCTGTGCCCCCTCCTCTGTTCTCCCTGTGACACACACGAGGAGATATGGCTCTACGATGGCTAGTAGATTTTAAGTGCTGCTTGACAGGTGCTGCGTTTAAGCATTGTATAACAGCAGGTGTGTGGGTGTACTGTTGTGTTCATTGTGTATATGTGAGTTTGGGTGGGTTTGCTGATCCACAGGGAATACATGCAGTATTGTGGACACGCTGTTCTTGACATTTTACAAGTTTAGTGATTGGAGATGTTATCCTATAGGCTTGTAATGGCTCCTCCACTGGGGATCATGGAATCCAGACACCTCAGCAGATTACTCTAATATAACTCAACATTATAGCCTGCCTACAGTGCAGCTATGGATCTAAACAGAGACTCTCCTCTGTGTTTGTGTATAAGGCAGACCTTAACTTTGGCTATCAGGGCACATGGATAGAAATCATCCTCAGTGGAACTCTTTTATAATTAGGGCCCGAGCCCACCAACCACAGGTGCGGCGAAGGCCCTCTTGAAACCTTAAGTAGCATTAACACCTTTAATCCCAAATTTCGTGCCTTCAACATACACCAAAATTCAGTAATAGGAAAAAATCTATGATTCCAGTGGTTTTGTGCAGACACAGGCTCCATAGCACCACCTGGGTGAAAAAAAAACAGGCTACTTTGAGCTATGGAGCTGGTTTTGGTGTGCATAACCATCAGCCCAAGACCTACAAAAAAGTCTCTTATGACCATAGTGAATTCCAAACAGGAAGTTCGGAAATTGGAGTAAGACATCCAATTTTGACGATTTATAGGGTAAATACGGTAATATAGGCTATTTGATGGAACTTGACCCACATTTTTTTTTTCAGATCATTCTACAAATTTTTTGTGTTTACTAGTCACATTGATGATTAAAATTTATTAAAGGATTTTTTTGTAACTCAGTGGGCGCGGCCACAAGCAATGGCCAAAATTTGTTTTTTTTCAGCAAAATGGAAATCTTAATAGCTCTCATATACAATATTGGATCTGAGCCAAAATGCACACACACGTTCAGAGTCACAGCCTGAGTGCATCTGTATGCTTTTTTTCTCCCAACATGTTCTTTTCCATTCTGCTCAGTTATGTCTTTCAGCCCTTCATTAATCATCACCGATAGACGCAAATTTGCAAGAGCCTTCTTATCTCCGCTAGCTGCCTTAATTTTATTATTAGATCATTTTAACTTTAAGTGTGGCCTTCTACACTTTAAATAGAATTTAAAGTTAGCCCCAGTGTGTTTTTGCCAACTGTGAAATTTTCTATACTCAGCAGCTCTCTTGTTCGACTCTATCTTTCATGCTGGCATGCTTAGAGCGTGTTTCATCATAAATAAAAAGCAGAAGAAAAGCTTTTTAATGCCTTTGAATAACTAAATCAGAGTAACAAGCAATTATTTTTTAATATCCCTCCCTGTATTTTAAGCTTTTTTGTTTAAAGCCATTTCCTCTAAGCTGTTTTGTTGCCAATTATCCTTGTAAAGAAAGCTTAATTAAAAAAATATGTAAAACTGATGTGTTGTGACACAGTTTGAAGCTTGCACTTCTGGTTACAAATTGAAAGTTGTTTTCTAAATTGATTTCATTCCCCCCGTCTCTGTTTTCTGCTCCTCAAATTTAAGCGTTCCAATTAAGATTTATGTTGCCTTATGAAGTCGGTGTAATTCCTCTCTTTTCCCTCCTCTCTGCTCTGTTCCCCAGAATAAGGTGAATCCTTTCAACGTGACTCCGCCTATTCAAGCTGTGGACCAGGACAGAAACATACAACCTCCATCGGACCGGCCAGGGATACTTTACTCCATCCTGATTGGTAGGTTTTTGTTGAAGCTTGTGTGTAGATTTTTAACTGGTTATGAAACAGACAGTGATTTATGGGTTTTCAAACACAAACAAAGACCATAATTCAA
Source organism: Labroides dimidiatus (assembly GCA_030710495.1). NCBI lineage: Eukaryota > Metazoa > Chordata > Actinopteri > Labriformes > Labridae > Labroides > Labroides dimidiatus. Next base: position 17,165,468 of record CM061164.1, on the reverse strand, counting down.
AAGACTGACAGTTTGTATATTCTCACTTTTAAAGTCTGAAAGTGCTGAAAAAAAAAAAAAAAAAAAAAAAAAAAAAAACTCTAGCCACTTTGCTAGCATAGACGCATATTTGATATCACTGTAATTCTAGTTTTTGTTTCATTTAATTGTTTTTTTTCCATTAAAACCTTGTATGAAATAAACGCCTTTTAGCATGTAACTTTATCCTCTTGGATCAAAAATTGCACATAAACACAAAATTGTTAATTTTTTTCCCAAAAGTTTACCCACATCCAGAATACATCGCATTGAAATCAGCCAGTTTCCAAAGAAGTTGTTTTGAATCTTGCAGAGATGAAATCGTCAGCCCCTCAGTGCATCATAAATACCTGAAGTTGAAATTGATTGATCACAGCAACACTTCAGCACCTCTTCATTATTTCCCCGAAATTGTAAAATCCACAGTCACAAAAATGTTAACTCATGAAGATCTGCATAGTCAGTAAAAATGTATTGACATGACTCAGCCTGATGATTATATTTCCCACAATCCTGCAGTGAAACCTTATCCTTCTGAGTAGGAGGATTATGAGAGCGGGTGTCACAAAGGGGGTAAAATTTGTCCTGCAAAAGATTTTACGACGGGGAAAAGTGTATCTACAGCGCTTATAGAGTTTGTTTTTGCGGAACCTGTAACGGTATCCAAAACAAACAAAAAAAAAACCCCATTCCCCATTTCATTAAACATTTCACATTTTTTAATACAAACACACAGAAGAAGATCCTTGAAGTAGATAAATAAATGATCAGCCTGGACGGAGAAAAGATTTCATCAACTTCTGTATTTTCTCTCAAGGAAAACAAAATAAGCACCTTTTAAAGCCGTGCTTATTTTGTGCTCCTTGTGCTTTAGATGTGTTTACCGGTGAAAATGGGGCCTCTGGGAATGTTTGATGGGCTGGAGGGCTTGAAATGTGAAGTTTTTTTTTAAGAGTTTTTAAGATTTTCTGATGAAATGTTCACAATGTATTGTTTGTCAGTTCGTATTCTTGTTAAAAACTTAATATTGAATGGTGAAGGAGAGGAGAAATAGATAAAATAAGGAATGAAAGAAATAGAGTAATATGAAGCTACAATCTATTACAAATACTATAAGACTGAAAAATCAATGCTTAAAAATGAATGAAGTACTTTAAGGTATGGAAGCCAGAAGTGGACATACTGCCATACTCTTTATTTATCCTTTAATAATAATAATAATACATTTTATTGAAAAGCGCCTTTCAGGACACCCAAGGTCGCTGTACAGAAAGTATAAAAAAGATACAGATATAGATAAAAGACAACATACAGTACAATAAAAAAATGAGGGAGGAGGTCCATGGGAAACAGTTTGAAAAGAGTAAGCAAGTCTGAACAGATGAGTTTTGAGTTTGGATTTGAAGATGGGCAGGGTGGAGGAGTTACGGAGTGCAAAGACGGGCAGTGGGCACATTGAGATGGAGGGAAGAGGACGATCTGAGTGAACGGGATGGAATATTAATTTGCAGGAGATCGGAGAGGTAAGGAGGGGCGAGGTTGTGGATGGACTTGAAGGTGTATAGAAGGATTTTGTAAATTATTCTGATTAACCGGAAGCCAGTGAAGTTGTTGAAGGACGGGGGTGATGTGGTGGGATGAGGGGGTTTTAGTGATGATCCGGGCAGCAGAGTTCTGGACCAGCTGAAGTTTATGTAGGGACTTTTGAGGGAGGCCAAAGAGGAGTGAGTTACAATAGTCAAGGCGGGAAGTGACAAGGCTATGGACGAGGATGGCGGTGGTGTGGGGGTTGAGGGAGGGGCGGAGCCGATTGATGGAGCGCAGGTGAAAATATGCAGACCGGGTGATGTTATTAATGTGAGACTGAAAGGATAGTGTGCTGTCGAGGATGACACCCAGACTCTTAACCTGAGGGGAGGGGGAGACTAAAGAGTTGTCAATAGGGAGAGAGAAAGTATGAACTTTGAACTACAATAACAAGTTTCCCCCCTTACAATTCTGATATATCAACACTGGTTTTCAAGGCCCTTGTTTGGAGAAGTGATGCTCCGTATACTTTAGGCCTTGACCCTCATGTGGGCTGCCTAAGCTTGTTTTTCAAGCCCTTATCCTGCATGTCACTTTCCACTCTCTCAATCTCCTGGTTGTCTGCTCAGATATGTGCGAATCGATCTACAATTACATAAAATGATCCAAATATTTGAGACGTGATCCACAAATGTTTGGAGTGATCCACAAATGCAGAGGAAAGTATGCAGTTGGGAATCTTTGTGTGCATTTGAGGAACATTTTACACAGTTACAAAAAGCATTTGCTACAGTTGGAGCTCTAAATAAGTAAATTAAAAACTGCTAGACTAATATAATGAGGTAAATAAGATGAGGTTCCTTGAAAAGCACCTGAAAATGACTCACTGTAACGGGAAAAATTGATCAATTAAATGCATCGATGCATGTTTACTTAAGGCTCCCATATAAAATAATAGAAATATTCTGATAAATTAGGCAGTAGTTCTCCAAATGAATTATAAGCCATAGTAAAAATACTTGGTTTGTCATTTTGAACACTTTCAGATCGAATATGAAAAGTACTGCATTGCTTTTTACAACATTACTGTCTGAAACACACCACTGCACATTTAACTTTGGGAATGTTTCCCCCAAATCCTCCGTGCAAACTTCAAGAAGAAGACAAGCTCTCACACAAACATTGTGATGGCACATGAAGGGAGACTCACGCTGCTTTGTACTTATGTGCCTCCACCGCTGAACTTGATTTCCCAGCTGAGCAATGCAGCATTCCAAAGCACAGTGTGCTGCGTGTTTGTGTGTTTATGTGCGTGTTTTCTCCCCCACCTGTGGCGAGCAGAGATGAGAAAACCGGGACCATTAGCCATGCCTCTACCCCCTCCCCCTCCCTGTCTCCTTTATTCTCCCAGCAGACAAACATACATCGATTCTTAGACCAATTACCTTTCCTTTCTCCAAAACACACTCGGTTTTAATGTATTGTTTGTATATTCTGCTGCTTTACCCTCACTGTCTTCTTTTGCCTTACTTGCCTCTCTCTGACTCTCTTTTCATCTCCTGCGTCTCTCTCTCTCTCTTTCACAGGCAAACCAGAATCTTATGCAGAATATTTCAACCTTAACAGAACCACGGCCGAGCTCCTGCTACTGAAGCCCATTGATAGAGAACAGCATCGCAGATTTGATCTGGTTATCAAGGTGAGAGACGCTGCAAGAGCAGCCAATGGGAGGTTTAAAATTAATCTCTGTAGTTTGGTCTTTAAACACCTTGAACACTCAAATGTCCATCAAGTAGTTTAGTAAATCTGTAAATACAAACTGAGACTAAAGGGACTGTGAGGACTTTCTAATTGGTCCACAATTTAAAATGAGATTATCAGCATCAATATAGGTTATTTTTAAATTTCTTCGCTCCCCAATAGGGTCAGACAGGACTGGATTGATTTATGGCATGCTGAAGTCTCTATGACAACACCTTGCCGCTTGACCAAAGTTTAGTGGTAAGAAGAGAGATCTGTGTTTTTCTCTGCTAAAAATGGTTTCTTGGATCAGATTTGTAGTGATGATGGGCACTGGAGCTGAACTGACAGACAGACAAAGGACAGAAGAGAGGAAGAAAGCTAAAAGGGGAAAGAGATAGAGCACAGGCTAAAGGCTAAAACACAAGCTAAACTGTTTGTGATAATGTTCATTCCAACCCACATGCAGCAGTTATTCTGCAGTGATCTGATCAAACTTGAGAGTGTGTCAATCAAATGAAGAGTGAGGTGACTTTAGCTCTGATTGGTAGATGAGCAATAGCTAACATTATACGTTAGCCTACTGATACATTAAGCACTACAATAGTCAGCTACTAAACTACAGTACAAACTGACAAAATTGCTTGTTGTCACGTTTGAAACAACAGCGCTGTGTAACTGTTGGTAAACACCTTACCTCATCACGTTGTATCCATAGACTGTATATAGAATGGACAGCATGGCTCCGCCTTTTACCATTGTACGGTTTTGAAGCCAAAAAAACTAAAAGACTAAGAGAAAATCTGAGCGGAAGTGGGTGACAAAAATATATTTTTTTTTCTGTCAACAGTCTAATCTCTTCTTAACTCTCCTTCCTGATGTATTTTACTATTCTCGATAAAACAGCAGCTGTCAATCATTGTTAAATGAGACGTAAAACCCTGTTTTTAACGTCTAATAACTAATGAAAAAGAAACTTTTCGGAAAAAAGAGGACTTGAACCCAATGCAGCCCAATAATATTTTAATATCATCACATGAGGATAGCTTGCCGACGAGGTGTATTAATTTTTTAAAGTTTGACCACAGCCCATCTGGAATGAATAGAGAGACAGAGTTTATCCTATACTACAGCCAGCCACCAGGGGGAGCAGGTGGCCACCTCAGTATGAGCTGAGTGAGATGACATCCATATTTTTTTTACAGTATATGGTTGTGTCCAGTAAAAAGTTGTCTTGAACAAAGAAAAGTAGTGTTAAGAAGAAGATCTGATCTCCATTCGTTTCCAAAACAAAGACACGCCTTGTTTAGAGTCATGACATCACGACAGTGTGCGAGCGATTCCTGACAAGAAGTGTCGTAGCAATGCACTTTAAACATATAGTCCTCACAGACCCTGTTCTTCCTTAAACCACTCCACCCATCTTTAAGGCGCTTCTCACTTCGGATCAATTCTAGTATGTCCACCCTGCACTTGTTAAATTCTACTAATTAGAAAGCATTGAGACAGTGTCGTAGTCTGTGAAGGTGTTTTTGTCTCAATTAGTCTGCTAATGGAATTGCACCAAGTAGGTTGCATCAGTTTCTGGTCTGCTATTATCTTAAATGTTTTTATTTCTTCTTTAGGGTGTTAGATAGAAATAGCTGGCAGGGGTCATATGTTGCCAAATTTGCAGACCTGAATTGACAATTAAAACCTTCACAGATGGGTTGAATTTATTTGAAGGAGCACAGAGGGAGGTGAAGTGATGCTGTGTGACGCCATCTTGACACATAAAACACAATAATGTCATTAAGTGTAAAATACACTAACATTGAATTTATTATATCTAGTGTTGTTCCTACTCAATAATTTCAATGATTTCCATGAATCCAAAAGAGATCAGTGTGAAAAAGACATCTGAAACCAAACCAACGGAGTCGACACCATGTCTAGACCTTCTAATGTTAATGTACTAACAAAGACCCAACATTAAGACAAGATAAGAAGTATTATCTTATCTCTACCCATCATGAGCAGAGCACTTGGCAACATTTAGCAAGTTTTTAATAGAAAGAAAAACTTCCTTAACAGGCAGAAACCTTGAGATGAACCAGACTGATGTCAGGCAGACATCTGCCTCCCCTGTGTTGGGATTGGAAAGAGAGATTAAGAGAGCAGCAGTCCACAGCAGCAGGCAAGCAAGCAACAACGGTCCAGAGGAACATACAACACAAGGGAGCTCAGGGACTCCAAGAAAGTTGCACGGTCAACTTTAATGAGACATTAAGATTTAAAGTTATTAACAGACAGAAGAGGAGAGAGAGAAACAGGAGCTCTGTGTGTCAGTTCACCTCAGCAGTCTAAGCCTGCAGCAGCAAAACTAAGAGCTGGTCCAGGCTCAAACCAGCTCTGACTGTAAGCTTTATCAAAAAGGAAAATTTAAAGCCTGATTCTAAAAGCAGAGAGGGTGTCTGCCCCCTGGACCCTGACTGTTGAAAGATACAGGAGAGGATCCTTATAACCAAGGGCTGGAACCCCCACACTGCTTTTAGAGACTGTAGGTGCAACAAGCAGGCCTGCATACTGGAAGCACAGTGTTCTAGAGATAGTTAGAGATAGATAGTTTGCTTTACATTCGTAGATACACTGGGAATAAAAACGCCTTATAGCTCATTCAGCATACCTCTAATGGAGCCAGTGTACTTACATAACACTTGGATGCAAACAAAAAGAGGGTAAAACAAACAGCTGCCAGCTCCCACCAAAAGATAGCATTACAGCCTCCTTTTCAGGGGATACTTGGTCTGCTACACCTAATCTGTCTGCACTGGCATTCCCACCAACCAGTACTTTATCAAAAACATTTCTAATCTACACGCTCTGATTCTTTTTATAATGTGTCACAGATCCATTTTTAAAATACAGGATGTAGCAGCAGGTTGGATTTCATAAAGAGGATCATCACGTCAGCAAAAAAAAGCAGAGGATCATTTCTTGCGTAACTAACCTGGGAGAAGATAACACACACACAAATACATGCAAATTGAATCAAGGATCAGCAGGTTGTGTCAAAATCACCCTCCTCTGCACAGTTGATGGTCCTTTAGTTGTGATTTTGAGGAAAATGTACTATTTCCTTTCCATGAAATTAAGATTTCATGGGAAAGGAAAAAAAAGCAAGCCTTGATTTGACAGTATTTTCACTTGTCTCTGGAAAGAAACTGCTTCAAAAAGTGACAAACTGGCAACTTTTGTTTATTTATAACCCAAAATGTAGAACTAGGATGAATCATTCTTGCTTGTGTTGTATGTTGCTTTGGACAAAAGTGTCTGCTAAATGAAATTGTAGAATTGTAGAATCAGTAGTTTGACATTTACCAGCTCTCTGTTGTCTGCCATCGAGGCTCATATTATCTGAAGCATTATCATTAAAAAGCACTTCAGTGGCAGGAGTAATAGCTGGAGTATAACAGGCGGCTAAAATGGACAATAACTCTCTCTCTCTCTCTCTCTCTCTCTCTCTCTCTCTCTCTCTCTTCATAGGCAGAGCAGGACAATGGTCACCCCTTGCCAGCTTTTGCCAACCTCCAAATCGAAGTCCTGGATGAAAACAACCAGGCACCCTACTTCCTGGAGGCCAGTTACCATGGATACATCAGTGAAGCATCACCAGTGGGTACCACCATAGCGACCAATGCAGATGTGTCTGCACCTCTGGCAATCATAGCACTGGACAACGATGTGGAGGAGGTGAGGGGAAAACATGCAGAGCTGTTACCAAACAAAGATGTTTTGACACTTGTGGATTTATAAAAATTAAATCTTTTATTTTATTTCACTCATACAAAGAGAAGATATTTAACTCTGTATTACGCTGGAGGCAGGTATCTCTGAAGACCCACTTTATATGCAATATCTATTTCCTTTATAGCTGGCAGCTGGTGAGACGCCTGTAGGTATCTGCCGAGTGTTCTGTTCCCTTGAGTGCAATGATTGTTCTGTCTCTTGGGTTGCTTGTGGTTTCCCAACAGTTTATCAAATTGTATTGTACTTTTACTTTTTCCTAAATTCTGCTGAGATTTTATTAGCTGTAGCTGGCTAGCTAGTGAAAAGTGAAAAACAAGCTTTAGATTTTTAAAAGCTTTGTTAACTTGCCAGTTACTAAAGTTACCATAAGATAACATAGATTTTTAAAGTGTTAGCTAGTTGCTGAATCGTGCAACCAAAAGCCCTGCCAAGATGTTATTAGTATTTGCTGGGTAATATTTAGAGCAAACATATTCTAAGTTAACATTATGGACCCAACTGAATCTAGCAAATATACGACCTGACAAAGGTTAGGTTGCTGTAGTTGGCTAGTTGATTAAGCTAAATTATCTTGAGAAGCTATTAGCTGTAGCTAACTTATTGGGCTTTACAAGCCTTAAGATTTTTCGGTGGTTTTACCAGCTAGCCACTGGATAAAGCAAACATGAACTTTTTTTAAGTGTGAGCTAGCTGTTAAATTGAGAAACTAAAAGCCCTGCCAAGAGTTTACAAGCTTTAGCTAGCTAATCTTTAGAGCTTACACATGCCAAGCTAATATTTCACAGGATTTGTATGCAACTGAATTTAGCAAATATATGCTCTGTCACAGGTTAAGTAGCTGTATCTGGCTAGTTAATTAAGCTAATTTATCATGTACAACTGTTAGCTGTATCTAATGTATATTCCGAAATAAGCCATATTTATATTTGATAGTTTTATTAGCTAGCTACTGGATGAAGACAACATAAGCCGTACTTAGATTGTTTTAGTGTGAGCTAACTGTTCAGCAGAGCAACCAAAAGCCCTGCCACTAGTTTATAAGCTTTAACTAGCTAATCTGTAGAGCTAACATAAGTCATGCTCATATTTTACAGGTCATAACATGTAACTGAATTGAGGAAATACATGCTCTGCAGTTATTATAGTCTTGGCTTATTGTGGCTAGCTAATTTGGCTAAACAAGACTTGGATTTTAATAAGCCTCATGCGCTAGCCAGGGAAGCATTTTTTTTTTTTTATGTTAGCTAGCTGCTGTATTAAGCAACCATATGCTCTGCCAAGATTCATGTGCTTTAGGTATCTAATGATAAGTGCTTACATAAGCTAAATATTTTTAGGTAGTTACTAACAAGTGAAATGAGAAATTTTCATCCCTGCCAAATGTTAAGTAATTGTAGTTGCTTGCTAGTTAATTAAACTGACGTAATATTGATTAATTACCAGCTGTATCTCGCTTCTTCATGAACTGTGTAGGTATTTGCTCTGTGAATTGAGAAAGTGATACATGTCAAACCATAAAAAATTTAGGGTTTACTTCTTAAATACACACAGGTAACTTGACAGCTTGGCATGCTGACATTTGCAGTGAGAAGACGTAATTCATTAAACCTTATACACACTACAAAAACATCTGCAACACATGAGGAAAGCCACAGCTTGACAAGTCTGGTATAACTTACCTTAATGCAGGGCCAGAAGAGTTAGCCAGCAGTCATTTGGTGCTTGTATGCATCTCTTATTATGTTTTACATTTCAATAATAAATCTTCTGTTACATTGCTATTCATGGAGAAGCAGGAAACAGAATTACTGATTACAGGCGCTCAAAGCGATATGTAAACAAAGGGTAGCAGCATTGTGATCATCAAATATATTCAAGTGTGTTTATAGAGCACATTCTGAAACACTTACAGCTGATCAAAGTGCTGCACAAGCTTAAAAAACAGCATTTAAAAGACAAACTGTACAAGAATGAAGAACTGAGTCACAGAAACTCTATTTGATGTTCCTCTAAATGTCTACTGTGCCTTTCTTGTAGTGTGTGAAGTGCTCTGTCTAATTCTCTCTAAACCTGACTAGCAAAAGCATTTACCTCTTAAATTGCCTCTCAGTGATAATGTAAGAATTTACAGTGCCACAGCATTGTTATCGCCCATGCATTCCCAAGAGCTTACTTTGTTTAAGATGTGGCATGGCCTTTTTGACAAACACAAGCTTTGGATCATTGCTTTCCGAAAGTCCCCCACAGCAAGGAATGAGCTTAGTGCGGATAATGTGTGTGTTTTTGTGTGTTCTTGACTCGTGTGTGAGTGTGTTTGTGGCTCTTGATATACATTATTTTGAATATTGCTAACCTTGTCTTTCCTGCAGCATTAAGTACCAACAATGATGATGAGTCCTAATTGCTTTTATGTGGCGTCCATCACCTTTATTTATGGGCGTGCATACGATTGTGTTGGTGTGCGTTTGTTTATTTATGACTCAATATACACTCCGGCTACATCGACAATATCAGCCCCATCCTGCCCTGCTGAGCCAGCCCTATCTGCAATGAGAGTTCACACACTACCATAACGCATAAACAGCAAAGACACACACACACACACACACACACACACACACACACACACACACACACACACACACACACAATAGATGACTGTGTGGGAAATGTCAGGGGAGGACTTGAATAAGGACTGCCTCTTTATCAGTGAGTGCGGTGTGCACATACACACACAGATTCATACATACACACAAACACAGCCCTCTTACGAGTATTTTTATGTCATGAGAATCCGAGAGGAGGAGTTTTTCATTCACGTTTTCCTGTCGAAGCACAGCTCTGTGCTATTTTGCATGTGCAGGCATTTCATTTGTTGTGTATTTTTCACAAAAATATCCGGCTGTGTGTTGGTACTGAAGATTTTATATGTAGACACAGCTTGAAATAGCACTGCCTCAGATATACTCTGTACATTACATATGTATTACATATTTATTCACCTAATTTCCTAAGATTACACAACAGATGAAGGTGATTAGTACTTGATTGACTCTCAATGAGGACAGATCACTGATGTTTCTCTATACATGTCTTTGTATTTCCAACAGACCAGAGATCCTCAGCTCCAACTATCCCTCGACAGCTACTCCAACATTTTCTCGGTGTCCTCCTCTGGAATCAGAAGATATCTGACACTGTTGCAGCCTCTGGACAGAGAAACACAGGATTCCTATACGTTCACGGTAAACTCTAGAGGCTTTTGGGCAATCAATTCCATTTAAGATCCAAATGGATTACAAATTGCAGGAGCAGTTTTAAGCAAAGCACCAAAATGCAAATTGACTTAAGCAGCCATTTCCAACCTTGGAACACTACAGGCCTGTTTTGAGCCCACTCTGACTTTAAGCGGGAAACACACATAAGGATTGTCTAAATCTGAGGAGGTTTCTGTCAGAGAGCCCACACGTAAAGATCAAAAATCAGTCACTGAACAGTTTTTATCGTACTGTTTGTGGATTCTGTCCCACCACCGATCTAGAATCCAGTCCTTCAAGAAAGAAATCTCATGTGACCAAACATGATCTAACAAAAACATAAAAGGTGAAACATAGCAACACGTTGCAACAACTGGTACACACAACATGGAAGAGGGAATGATGGTGGTCTTGGGACCATTTTTAACAGAAAATTCACAAACCAAAAAAAAAAAAAGAAAAGAAAAGACTGTGGGAAAAAATCCTGGAGACAGCGGGAACACAGACTTTCCTCATGAACTTTCCATGTCAGGTCAGCCATGCTTGATTTTGTTTACGTCTGCTTCCTCATTCCTCAGTCAGCTCGCCTCCTATTTGGCTACATTCAATTCCACATCACAATTCACAGTCATGACTTGGGAGTCGTCGGCTTTCCCCACACACATGAAGATTTTTGATTGTAAATATAGAACAAGTTTAATATTTACGACTGTCGACCCCGACACGTTTCATAGCTGATTATCGGGACAAATTCACTCTGAACACACCTCAGACCACAGGATAATCTGAGAGGATAATCTGATAAAATGGAAGAAAAACAGCCTGATAATCTTACCCTGTTTAACTCCAGCTCTGAATTAACACCTGGTATTAAGAGCTTGTCTCATAAAAAGATCAAGATTAGTGTTGAAGAGAGCCTATGCCGTTTATTCAGTCACATGTATTCTAAAGATTTTAGCAATAAAATATGTTTGAGAAGACTAAAACTTAAGTTGCTATTGCAACAAAGGAAATTATATTTACAGTGTATTTTTTTCTCAAAAGTTATTTTTCTCAGGCCTTTATCCAGAAACTGTTTTATTAGCCTTCATATTAGTAGAATAAGATTGTTTGGGGTTTTAACATCTTAGAAATTACTTGATTAATTATCAAACGATGTTTATTATAGATGTCAAAATAAATCTTTAAATTGATTGATTAATTGGAAGAAAAAAACAACATTTTAAAAAAAATGGATCACATTCTGATAGTGTACAACACTGATCCCACAGCAATCAAATCAAAATCAAAAGCAGCTTTAAAGAGAGGTATTATGCTTATTTTAACCCTTTAAAGCCTGATCCATAAAAGAAAGCTAGAAAATTGTTATTTCTTGAAACTAAGATTTTTATTAACCAATTTAACAAAACCCACAAAGGAAATGTTGTTAAATCATTTTGTTTATGATGTTTTTTGTATCATATTTGATAAATTGGGCAGTTTTGACAACTTTGTTATTAAGGCTTTAAGTAAATATGCATGCATTCAATGCAGAAATACTTGTTTTCAAAAAATGAGTAACAATTAAGATGTTATTTTTACCAATTAGCAATGATTTCCCTGAAAAAAAATTGTTTGGATAATTCCAGCAGCAATTTTGAAAAGGGCCAAAATACAACTTTAGCTGCCTGTAGTGGAATGACGATCCTCAAGGGGGTAGAAAACATTTCTTTATTTTATTTTTTTCTTAACAGGTTTTTAATGAAATAATTTATCATGTTGATGAGATAGAGGTCTTTGAAACTCATGCATCAAATATGATACGTTCGGCAATAAAGGGTTAAAAGAGGATATAAAGTAACAATGCTGGATGTTCATACTAAATGTGAGCAGAATTTCAAACTGCTCCGGAATCTATTTTTTTTTTTTTTTTGTCATTCATCAAAGAGGGTGATATGTTCTTTTTTTGTAATCTTTATACTGTCCTTCTGGTACCTCTGTAGTAGTTTTATATGATTTATGCCTCAACAAAACCAAACAAACAAAAAATCCCTTTGTATCTCATACTTGTGTTTCAGAAAACCCTTATTTCAGCCTGTTTGAAACGCTTCGTTTAGCTCTCAACTCCCTCTCTCTTATTAGGCAGTCCACTAGAGGCCTGTTATTGGCAGAGCTACAGGCATACCTTGGTGTTTAAGGCCCGTCTTACCAGCGTATCATGAACCACTTGAGAGATCGTTGTGGGTTGACATCATTTCAGAAAGTCTCTAGAAGCAGATCTCATGCTAGCTTCGGACCATTTTGACCAGTTTACTGACAGATTCAGGGATTTCTATGACATATGAATGTGTAGCAATTTGAAAATCTGCTCATGCTCAGTATGGACATCCAGCATTGCTACTTCATATCCATGTTTAAAACAGTGGAAAGCATAATACCCCTTCTTTGAGTAAATTATTGAATGCAGGAAAAAGTGTGTACAGAAAAGAAAATGCATGTTTTTTTTTTCTGCATTCAGGTCAAAACTCGGCTCTTCTTTAAAAAATAATCTTTTGTACAGCCTGTCTTTGTTCACCTCCTTCCATCAGTTTCCCTCTCTCTGCTTGCCTCTCCGGTGCCTGTTTTTTGTTGTTGTATCCCTTTATTCAACTTCACCATCTTTTTTTCCTCATCTCTTTTGTTGTCCCTCTCTCTCTCTTCTCCCTGTCCTCTTAATCTCTCTTTCTTACCTCAGTGCAATCAAATCCAGCAGCGTCTTTATTGCCAGGCCACCGGGAGGCTGCCAGTTGCCAAGCACAGTGTATCAATCTATTGATCTGCAGCATTCATACAGCAGTCAGTTATCTGTCAAGTTCAACGTAGTCACACCACCTGCGTGTGTGTGTGTGTGGGAGTGTGGGTATCTGTGTCTGTGTGGGAGTGTAGCATATTGAGTGAGCCTGTGTCCTTTTGTATGCATGCATCTCCTTAGAAGTTAAATAAGGAAGAAGCAGAAGGTCTGGAATATTGATTTAGAGGCAGAGGTGTACAGTAATCATCATGAAAGCTTTGCTGAAGAAATTAAATTCCTGAAGAAGAGAGGAAGAGGGGAGAGAGAGAGAGAGAGAGAGAGAGGGGTATAAGACATGGAGGATGGTTTTCATTTCAAGGAGTCAATCAGCTTCTTGGCAGATGAGCAAGGGGAGAAGATTAGTATCAGCGAAGAAGCGCCTGATATGCACCCTGGATACTACACTGGATTTTTTTTCCCCCACGCAAATGTAAACAGCAAGAAAACACAAGTGTTGCTTATTGACAAGGGAGCAAATTGTGATGACTAAATTCTGCTTGAAGAAATAGGTTGACTTGCTCAGATATACAAGTATGAGCTTCATAGCAAAGAGTTTATTGATGGTACTCATCATGCTCTTCGGTCTGTTTGCTTGATAACAAGCTGCAGCCAGCTGGGGCCTGTCTTAGAGAAGCACAAAAAAAGGAATTACTAGCAAATAATTCATTAATAATTAGGCTTAACCAAGCCTAAGGGTGAAGAAAAATACTGTGGGTTGGTTGGTAGAGCAGACACATCATACGCAAAATCTACAGTCCGATTTGTACTGGATGTAGAATTGGTTCCTAGTTCCAGCGATATTTGCTCTAAGTCGTCCCCCACTCTCACTCTCCCAAAGTTGTCCAATCAAACACAGGCCCAAAACCCAGAAAATAATGTTAAAAACGAAACAGAACATAGCCTTCAAGAGCTACAGTTTGTAACAAACACCAGTGGAAAAGTGGAAAGAAATCAAACTGTAAAAGTCGGTCAAGACTTTTGTTTCTGAGATATGAAAAATTGAACAGTTCTCTGAATTTTAAACACTTCTTTTTTACCAGTGTGTAATTTTGATTTTTTCTATCTTTGTTATACACAAATTAAAATGTATCTCAAAGAAAGTAGGGTTTTTTTGTCCATTATGAAGCAAACAATGAAGTTCAGGATAATTACAGTCAAACTCAAAATCATCCAACCCCTCCTACAAATTAGTTCATTAGCGAACTAAATTTGAATAGAACAATTTAGATAGCTCAATTCAACTAACATCTGCATACACACTAAAACAGCTGGGTTATTTCATCTACTCAACTGCTGAGTTATGAAACATTTTACCCCTGATTTAAAATCCATTAAAAGCACCTGGGTTCTTTGTGCTTCGAACATTATCATGTCATCACATTGACAGGTGTGCTCCACCACAAATTCACACACGGTTCCAGGCTGTGTGCACCTAGCACTCACGTGAATTAGCACCTTTTTGATTAAAAATGTATGTATGTAGTATGTCTTGAGGATGAATAAAGCACATATTTGAGAGATCACTCTGCCTGCAATGAAGCATGGCGGTGACTCAGAGATGCTCTGGGGCTGCTTTGCTCCTTCTGGCCCAGAAACCTGAAATGTGTGGAGTAAAAGACAAACTCAATCAAGTATCTGGAAATCCTAAGAGAAAATGGTCTTTCCATCCATGATGGAGCTAAAGCTTGGGCATTGTTGGACCTTCCAAAAGGACAATGATCAAAAGTTTAACTTAAAGTGCACCAAGGCGTGGTCTTAGAAGAAGTCCTGAAATATTATAGGGATGGCTCCCCAAAGAAAAGTCTGTGTGATGTGAAGGAGGCACGCAAACCAAAGAATATTGGTGGACTTGGGGCCATTTCCCATGTGGACTTAATGAAGATTTTAAGGAAAGTTGCCATAAAATTGTGTCTGTCTATGCATCACATGTGCAGCAGGTCATAACAGCAAGAGTATGCTGTTTTATGTTGGGGTTGAATCATTTTGAGACTGCGACACTCACTAAAAGTGGCATTTTTTTTGTTGAAACTTCAGACAAAATTTGCAAATATTAGATGTCAAGCTATCAAAATTGTTCTTAGCTGATTTGTTTAATGCAAACAGCTGAAAGTTTTCTACATTTTTCTAATAAACCTAATTTGCAAGTTAAACTGTAATAAGCTCGATGTGATGGAAGGCAGAGGTGTTGTTCTCCATTTTCTTATCTTTACTTAAATATTTTTTTCTTCTGTTTTCATTTTATTAGGATTTAGACTTGAATCAAACTTTACTATAAAACTCTTGGTCACAAAAACAAAGCAAAAAGAGCAGAGTGACACTGTGTATTGTAAAGCGAGACACAAATATCAACAGATCTGTTCATGTTTCATGTCAGTCAAACTTCATACCTATTAAGGTTACATGGCATCATCAATCAACTCGAAGAAACTGTGACTATAGATGTCAGGGTATTTCGCAGGGGCACAACAGTTTAAAGAGTTTTTCAGCTGCTTTCTTAAAAACGTCTTAGTAAGCTAAAGAACAGGGTTTGATATTGGAATAGCAGGGAACAACTGCTTCAAAGAAACAAGGAAACAAGCGGATATTATCAAGATGTCAAAAAACAAACAGAGTACACAATCCTCCCACTACAGGATTCTTTAAAGGTGGCTTTTGGCAGCTCCACTGAACGTAATATTTTCTACAAGGAAGAACCTTTTATTTCATTGCCTCTTGTCAAAACAACAACAAAAATAAACACAACATAATCTTTCCATTCTTTCCCTGTATCTGTCTGTCTCTCTCCAGCTTTTAGCGTCAGACGGCGTTCAGCAGAGTATTCCTGTTACAGTGACGATAACAGTGCTGGACGCTAACGACAACACTCCAACTTTTGCTAATGTTTCGTACAACGTCAACCTGTTTACGGATATGATGCCAGGAGAAACTGTTTTACAGGTACACACTGTCCACAATCATGTTTTTCATATTATGTAATGTAAATATAACTGTGTAGTGGTAAGACATAATGTTTACATGTAAGCCTGTTGTGTTTGTGGTTTTCTACCCAGCTGTCAGCAGTTGACTCTGATGCAGGCCCTAATGGTCAGGTGACCTACAGGATCTTAGCAGGTGACCAGGGACATTTTGTCATTGGATCCAGGTAAATTTATGACTTAAGTTGAACATTATTTGGAATTTTGTTCTTATGTTAAATAGAAAGTTTAACATTTCAGGAAAAAGTTGTGCTTTAGCATCAGGCTAAAGAGGGTAAACTGCTAGCTTAGACAGGTTTAAGCGCACAGTAAGTGACCTACTATTGCCTTTTAAAACTGTCTACAGGAAATGTTTGAACTATCAGTGCTTTCTTGCATGAATGATGAATATAAATGGCACAACTTCCTGAAGTAAAACCAAAACAATAAGAGATGGCACATGGGTCAAAGTACAATTAAAATACAGCATGTAATTGGGGATTAATGTTTTTTTAGTTTGTTTTTTTTTTTTTTTTTTTGTATTTACGGATGCACCCATATGGCCGATATTAATATTTCTGTTATGGTCGATAACCAATATTTACCGATGTCCATATAAGTAAAAAAAAAATCAAGTTTCTGAGATGATAGAATTTTGTACAGACTGAAAATCATGCAAACTGAATTTTTGAATGTCTTCCTTTATTTTCAAAAAGTGTTTGACTTTCAGATAAGAACATTACAGAGCTACCATAAACAGAAGTAACCAACAGTGTTACTTTTTAGCAACCCTCACAACTTGTGTGTAATTAAACTCTCAACTCACAAAACTCCTTAGAGAAAGTCTGGATCATACATTACAAAAAGGATCAAAAATCCAAATAACATCCTGACAAAGTTACCTTAACAAACTTACAAACAACAACTAGATGGATATAAACATCAGTTGTTAATATCAACCCAGTTTTACTCGTTGGACGATACCAGTAGGTTAAAAAATGACAAACATCAGCCGATACTGATATTAATGCTGATATATCGTGCATCCCTAGTTCTTTTGTTTGTTTTTTGATAGCAGAAGGAGCCTGAAGTGTGTGCCCAATTTTGGCTTCGCTTTTTTACAATGGGAGGAGGTGGCGTCATGTCATCCATATTTAATCTGTGATGATTAAACAGATAATGTTTCTTTTCAGACTACATGACACTGACACTACGTGCCAACACAAACATAGTTTCAAACTTAGAGTCTATTTTTGGTTCTTAGCTCTTGCCAGTATGCAGAGGATGTTCACCAAGTTCAGCACCCATCATATGGAGACACTGACAGATGACTGTTGCTGCTGTAGTGACTCTGCTAACTTCCCCCTCTCTTTCACAGTCAAGCGTAGTCATGGTGTAAAGCCCCTCATATTCAACTTAATCCCTGTATCTGTCTAAAATTCTGAGTCTTGGTTTAATAACTTATGTGACGGACCATTTCTTGATGCAGTGCAGTCATTAAACCTCTCTCTTCGAATTAAAGGGGATATGCACATTTGTCAGAATGACACACAACTGTATATCTTTGACTAATTTAAGGAAGTTTTAAACATGAACTTTATGTTTTTCTCTATGCTACTAAGAATTGGGCATGGTGTTTAAAATCCAAAAGGATAGACACAAGACCAAGATTGTTAACTATAAGATGCTATCATAGGATTATCATATAATACTCATGTATTATCACACTGATTTAGCTGTAATGACTTGTACATTTGGTAAGGTTTAGTGAAATATCTTACATGTGCAGAAGCTGTGGCATCAGTTTGCTTTGCTGATATCTTGAGTTAGTTTGGTAAATCAAATTAAAGTGTTCCTCGATACCAAGTGAGCTCTCTTTACAGCACAGGGGTTATTACCATGGCACCGGATGTCGAGCTCTCTGTCGGACGAGGCTACGCTTTGACTGTGGAGGCTGTTGATAATGGACAGGTACCTCATAGAAGGTAAGGGCTTTTCTCTGTCTGCTTTGTCATTCTCTGTCTTTGTCTGACTGTCGCCAAGACTTAAAAGGTTACCAGACTCCCTAAACTGTCAGACTTTTTTTTTTAAAGAGAGGATATTGTTCTTTTTTTAAGCTTTATACTGTCCCTGTGATATCCTTTTAGTAGCTTTACGTGATTTACATTCTCACTCTGGTGGTTTTGAAAACCCTTATTTCAGCCTCTGCTTGAAACACTTCATTTAGCTACTGTCCCTTTAAGGCCCTGTTTACACAACAACATTACACCCGAAAAACACAAAAAATGCAGTGAAAAAAAATCAGTTTACAGTGAAACACTGAGGGACTGAAAACACTGTAGTATGCATGCAAGGCATGTAGTTGGCGATATAACTGTAGAGTTTTTTTGGTAGCCCTCCACTGGAGTAGAGCTTAGTGTATATATTAAATGCATCTTCACTGACTATAAAAGTGGAGCAACAGATGCACATTTTGTTGAAAGGCAGTCAGCAGATTCAGCACAAGCACAACACAATAGCCCGCCACTGAGCCTTTATTGTTGTCCAGTTTGCAAATGGCAACTTTGCGTTTCATCCTAAAATTGTTGCTGTGTAAACGAGGCTTAGGGTTCCTCACTGCGCAAACCCCTTTCCCTTTGATTGGGCAGTTCTCTGGAGGCTTGTCGGGGATAGAGCTATGGGTAGGCCTCAGTGTTTGATGTCCATTCCTCCAATGCAAATGTAGTGTTTGGAAATCTGCTTGTGTAGTTTGGTCATACAACATTGTTACTTAATATCCATGTTTGAAATATTTTTGGTTTTCTGACCTCAGTTTTTTCCTCACAATTTTTCATTTTGACAATAGAGTAAATCATAGTTCAGCTCTGAGTAATGGCAGGAAATAAGTCTGGGGAAAGCAAATGTACTGCTGTGACTTCGAATGAAAGATGACTGAAGTATGTTCAAAAGTAATGAAAGGATGCTTCACTCCTACTTACCCTTTTCACGAGCAGTGGAGAGGAAATTAGACTGTCTGCTGTTTAGCAAATGCAGGAACACTTTGTATCTGGAATAAATACAGCAGAGGGGAACAGGCACTTAATGTTGACTGTTGTACTCTAAATGATAAGGACCGATGTGATAAGATGACATTTTTGTGTTTTCGCCTCCCTCTGGTTCCCTCTGTCTACAGATTAAATCACATAATTTTCAACATTTCACAAACAGTTCAACAAATTGTGAACAAGCAGCCGCCCTAATGTATTGTAAACTCAGTGTTTATTGATTAAGCAGCTACAGTCTGGCAGCTGCAGTTGGATTGTAAAGTTTTGTTTGTGATATCCAAGAACGGGCGCAAACAGCCATTGAACTGTTCAGAAACGCCACAAGGAAAATAAGACCAAGTGGCATCAATGAAGACAAAAACACAACAGTCTGAGCTGCCACCCCCGCCTGAATGACAGTCTGTTTTTTGCTGATACTCAAGGCACACTTGGGTGTCTTTCTTTACGACTTGCCCTTTCCAATATTTCAACAAAGGGATGAATTAGCCCTGCAGTGTCTCTGTAGAAGGACAAACAAAGTAAGTCAATGCTCTCCAGACGGACCACTCACTGCAAGCACTTATTTGTTACAAACACAAAGTTAAGTTTCACAGAGATTTTTTTTTTTTACTAACATCAAAAGTGATGCCCACACAGCACGCCTGAGCATTACAGGGAGGTTGTTGAACCTCTCTGTTTTTTTTACTCGGCCTGAGTGTGAATGGATTATAGCCAACATGCAACCAGCTGCTGCAATACTGAAAAAGTCTGGAGAACAGAAGGTTTGCTTACTTTTAATGCAAGCTAAGTGCTTCCCAAACAAAACCAACTTTTATAATTACATGTATAAATAGTGACGTGGATATAAAGAAAGGTTAGGGTTGTCCCTTTTGAAACTCTGTTTTACAGGCTATATCTACATTATGACAAAACAACCTCAAGCATTCGATTATTAATGGCAAACTATATAACAATCCGGAATTTCTCTTTGGGGATTAATAAAGTGCATTCTATTCTATTCTATTCTATTCTATTCTATTCTATTCTATTCTATTCTATAAGACAAACTTCAGTGTAAAAGGACATCACTGGCAGCAGCAGCTGACACAGCTTGTGCAAACAAAGGTTGTCAACGTTTTCATTCTGGATAAGGGAAAAAATAATTTGTATGTACTAGTATCCACCTTCTTCCCGACTACCCATAGTTCTTAGCGGTTGTTGGTTTGCTCTTCAGGTTGAACGTTCTGTTTACGTTCTTGGGCGACTGCGGCTCAGTGGTAGAGTAGTCGTCTCTCAATCGGAAGGTCGGGGTTCGATACTTAGCTTAATCTAACTTGAGTCCAATCTATGCAATTAAACATAAATGTCTGCAGTCACGTGGTGAAGTGTCCTTGAGCAACACACTGAACCCCAAATTGCTCCCCCTGTTGTGAATGGGTATGAATGTGTTAGATAAAACTGATGGTCCCTACAATAGATGGATCGTTCGATCGATAGATCATCAGCGTATAAATGTGGTGTGGATGGGTGAATGAAACTAGCAG
This sequence comes from Labroides dimidiatus, assembly GCA_030710495.1. Lineage (NCBI taxonomy): Eukaryota > Metazoa > Chordata > Actinopteri > Labriformes > Labridae > Labroides > Labroides dimidiatus. The sequence continues at coordinate 17,144,807 of CM061164.1, read as the reverse complement.
TGTAAAGCACTTTGAGTGGTCAGACAGACTAGAAAAGCGCTATATAAGTACTGGTCCATTTACCATTAACCATTTATATCGTCATGGAGACCACAAAGCTAATGCTGTTAGCCTAGCTGTCTTAATTGCTCTAATAACTGGCTTTTAACAGCAAGAAAGTGACAAAATGAACAAAAAATTAATGATTTCATGCGAGGTCTTTTGAGCACAATAGCACAGCTGTTAGTGCTGTTGCTTCAGAGAAAGAAGGTTGCCAGTTTGAATCCTGGTTTGGGCACAGTGTGCCTTTCTGTGTGGAGTTTGCATGTTCTCCCTGTTCATGCATGGGTTCTCTCTGGGTACTTTGGCTTCCTCTGACAGTCCAAAAATATGCTCATCAGGTTAAATGGTAGGTTAACTGTGAGTTTGAGCGTGAAAGGTTAACTGTCTCTGTGTCAGCCCTGCGATTGTCTGGTGACCAGTCCAGGTTGTACCCCACCTCTTGATCTAAGCCAGCTGGGATAGGCTCCAGCCACCTGCAACCCGAAATGGGATAAGGGGTATAAAAGATGAATGAATGAATGAATGTTTTGAGCTAGCTTGCCAGCGGCGGTCAGCCATATCATTGCAGGGCAACTGGAAGTTGATAACCGCCAGCACTAAATGAATATGTAAGTTTAGGCAAACAAACCTGTTTTCTCCAGAAGTTGTCCAAACAGTCCACTGTTTGCAGAGGTGTAAAGAGTGTTAAAATGTTCTGCTCAAGTACAAGTAGGGGAGAACGGGGTTAGTTGTCACAAAGGTTGGTTTTCACATTCATTGTATCCTTACCACTAGAGGGTGCTGTCTCTCAAACTGTGGTGCAGAAATTTGCAGAATTGGGATCAGAGCTTGCCTACATAGTCCTCTCCAAAGTAAGAAAGCTGAAGTTGAGGTTGGAGGAATTTTTTTGTTTTTCATGTGAAATTTTAATTATTCAGCTCCTCGTTTTTTTCTTCTTGGCTTTTACACAACGAGTTTATAACAAAGCAAATTTTAACCTTAAAAATTGTGGAGGGAAAGTTTTAGTTTCAGTTGTTATTAGCTAGCTAACTAGTTGTTAGAAGGTTGTTAGCCTTAATGCTAGCAAGAAATTCCAGTTGGGGTTGGCTGTCACATATATCTGTATATGTTATATGCAGTAGGCTGGTTCAAAGATGTGTCCTGTTCCTGTTAAGATGCGTTAAGTTATGTATTTGTCAACTTGTCAATGGAATTAAACTTTCACATTTAGTTTTGCCTTCTTACCTTCTCGAAAATATTTTTCCCTTTAAAACAACTTTGTGACAAATAATCCCAGAGTGCATTTCAACCCTCTCCTTAATGGGGTTGGTTGTCACAATGTGTCAGAGTGTCTTTGATGGTTAATAACCTTTTTGTTACAGTGAGTTGGAAACACATTTCAAGCAAACATCTTAAGCTTCAGTTTAATGAAGGAATGCTTACTGAAAGATGTTTTGATAATGAACAAGTCACACTAGAGAAAAAAAGAGTGACAACTAAACCTGTTCTCCCTTACAGTTAGTTTAATGATTTTTACTTTAAGCAGAACTAAAAGTACACATTTGCAATTACACTTAACCCAAAGTGAGAAGTAAAAAAAAGTACTTCCTTTCCCTTTGAAATGTTTAAAACCTCCAAATAATAACATTTATCCTTTTTTTAAAGTATAACTTATATTTATAATAATGAACTTTTGTTCCCTCTCTGTTTTCATATTGTACTTTATAGATGGCTTGTACATCCAGACTCAGCCTGCTTTGCAAAGAGACCAGTGTTGATCTAAACTGGCAATGGTTGGAAAGAGGTGTCATCATTCAAAGTTTATGTTTCACTAATGAATTATCGACCTGGGAAGGACGAAGCTGTTAAAGTATGTGTTGTGAATTCAGCACAAGCACGTTTGTTCTTCTCCTCCTCGATGTTAATTCCTCTGATCACTGGATGATAGATGCCAGCCAATCAGCTGTCAGTCACACTGTTGATGGACATCCTGTTGCTTGTTACAAGGTCCTCTTAGTTTTAAAAGTTTATTCACACTTCAAGACAACCGATGAACACCATCCATGAAGTGATTTACAGTATGTTGGCACGGTTTGACACTCTTGATACAGTAGGTAAATCAAATGAAGATGATGGGGGCTGTGATTGGATGTCAGGTGTAACTTGATGGATGTCATTGTGATGGGTGACTGTGTCAGAACTCATCTTGGATCAGTCAAGTGTGGTCTAAAGAATTAATATCTGGATATGATTTGTCCTACTTGGGAGAAACTACTTTTAGTTTAACAGGCAGGATGTCCTCACTAATAATGGACAGCTAAGTGTGAAAACAAAGTAATTTCGTGAGAGCTTTCACCAACTGAAGAGCAGTCCTTTCTAAAAAGTCCTTGTAAATTGCAAGTTTTTCCTTTCAGTTGTCAGTCCTGCGTTAGGGAACAATGTAGTAAAGATCAGAATCAGAAATACTGTATTGATCCCCGAGGGGAAATTGCTCAAAAAAGAGGAAGTTTATTGAGTGTGTGAGTTTATTAAATGAATTAAGCTGAACAGCCACTCACTGAGAACTGCCTCTCTGCCTTTAATGTTGCTCGATAAGCTGTATTGATCAAACGGCAGCTTAGCTTCCAGTGCCACTGCTCTCGGTACATTAACATTGACTCAGCCGTTTTTATAAATTCTTCCTCCTTTCCATCGCATTTCTACTAGTAGTTTTAAAAAAAGAACTGCTAATGTGGCACAGCGCTTTCTCTCTTTTACATACGCTGTGTGCTGTAGCACTGCAGAGCCGACTGCAGTTGAGAATGAAGAGCTGCTGCGTTGTTTGGGAAGACCAAACAGAAGGACGTCAATGCGAGAAAAGATCCGATTTGATCAGCTTCATTTGAGACTTCATTATTTCGTGATAAAATTCTGTGCTGAACACAGATTCCATCTCCTGTGCCTCAGCAAACAACCCGGTTTGACACAGAAGATAATTTATGTGTAGACAAACTGTCATGTTTTATTCATATGTATAGAAATGTCACAACAGCAATGAGTTGCTCAGACCAACTATGTTTGTCAGTCATCATAATTACTAGATTCTTCTCTCATCTTGTGCGCATCTCCAGCCTTGTAGTTGCCAAATCAATACTGAATGTGAACCACTGCAGATTGAGGTGGTTCCAGTGATTGGCTCACAGATTGTCCCCAAATTTCCCTCGACCCCTTGTTTATCTCAGCTCAGAACATAACCTGCATTACAAATCAATATCTATCTGTCTGCTGCCCGATTTATTGAGACTTTAGGTCAGGACTCAGAGTATGCCGGCTGTGTGTCCTCTTTCCTCTAACAAGTCATGAGTGACAGTCTCCATAGAAGAGTGGAACTTTCAGATACATTTTTCATACCGATGAGAAGAGCCTTTGCATGGCCTAGATAGATGAAGCCTATGAAGCAGTTAGCAGTCTATGCTCGGGGTCTCTTTTTTACTTTATCAAAGTGTCGGATAAGAGAGAAAAGAGAGCATCAACAGAGAGATGAGATAAGATAAGATGAAAGACATATGAAGATAAAGAGAGAATCTTGTTCTCTACCTGAACAAAAAAAAGACAAAACGCTGCGAGGACATTCAAATAAATTACGCATATCTCATATCGTTTATATTATTGGTAATGAGGATTTTCAAGCATTTAAAATCATCCAAACCCACAAGACAGCTGCTGTGACACATATAATTAAACTTCCTGTTTGACAAGAGGCAGGTGTTACAGTATCTTTTATCATCCTTATTACTTCTAACAGCTGGCTCATCTGTAGTCTCCCAGTTGCAGCATTTTAGAAATATCAGTGTTGACACACCTACAATCTTTAACACAGCCAGGTGAATTTCTGAATGTAGACTCACCAGAAGATAACCCTACGAGGAGCACTTAGATATCCAAAGCAAATACGACACAGTAACAAAGAAACATTTCCTCTTTCGTGTTGGTGCCTTAGGACCAGGGCTCTAAATTAACTTTTTTGATCAGCAGCCAATGTGGCTGGTAAGTTTCTGGAGTTACTAGCCAATCAGAATCTCCACTAGCCAATTTTTTTCACATAAAAAAGACAGATGTGTATTATTTGTGGAAAATAAATTGATCATATCTTCTGATACGTCTCAGGGCAGCCTGGTTACCCACTGTACATAAAACTACAGTACAATTACCACAGTGGGTGATGGTGCTCATGGGAAACAGAGTCTTTATCCCAGAAAAACAATACTGATTCCCGCCAAAGGTATCAGTGCAATTAACACCAAATGAATAGTCACAGCAAGCTTTAAGAGTTAAAAAAAAAACTAGCTACAACTTCAAGTTCAAAGTTAGCTATTGACCAATGCTGGTTTTAAAAATGAATTATGCCATTGGCGTGATACAACATAGATCTAGAGGAGCTAGAGGCAAATTTTTACCTCAGTGGACAATAAAGACTCCCTTCTTTCCCAATGATCAACAGATAACAGGCAGTAGAAATATTACCTCTAAGTGGTTTAATCCCACTGACAACAATAGTTGACCCTTTTTTTTTTTTTTACTTCTGGTAGCTGCTGTTGACATGTTGGTTTTACTTTGAGGAGCTAGTTTAGTTTTTAAATAAAATGATATGAAACATGACAATAATAATATTAAAAACATTAAATTGTGAAAAAAATGTTCATATTATGTACTAAGGAGGTCTAAGGACTGAAATGCATGCACTTATCTTGTAGGGAAAAATAACAGATTAACTTGGTCTTATCTCTGCTTGTATGAATTGGACCAATATGAATATAGATATAGATACTATGCCATTGGTTGTTAAACCAGTGGTATCCTGATTCTGCAGCACATTAAATAGTTAATGTCGTTGGGATGTATTTATGTGGAATGTACTTAGCTTGAATCCAACTTGAGTCCGAGCTATGCAATTAAACATAAACGCCTCAGGTAAAATGCTGCTGTATCAAACATACAAAGTGTATTTAAATGAGCCTTGGTTATAGGCCAGAAATTAGATTTGAAAATCAGCTCTCCTGCTGCTGCTGCAGTCCTCCTTTGGGTCAAGTCAGCACAATACTGCTGTGCACACAAAACAGATACGACTGTTCGCAACCTGCTGTGCATCAGTGCAGTTACACGCACAGACTGAAGAGGAATAGCAGTGATGCTCTAGACCAGGGTTATTCAACTTATACTCAAAAAGGTCCAGTTGGAGAAAGCATATCAAATTGAAGCTCTGGAACATCATAATGTGTACGTGTACACACACACAAACACACAAACACACACATACACTCTGTAGGGAACTCTCTGAGAAAGAAAGAGTTCAAATTAAAGCACTTAATGATGCTGTTTTACTTGTTTCCATAACTGGTCTAATAAATTTGAAAATTTGATAAGCACTGTGTATACATACATATATATTTTGCAATATTTATAGTAACCTAACATTTAAGTAAATAGAAACATTTACAGTTGATAGGTATCACGTTATTGTCTCATTAAATCTGAGAAGGATTGGATTTAAAAACTAGAGAAAATAAATAAAAACTTTTTTTTAAATAACTGTTTGATTTTTGAGCATCAGGCAGTGGTTTTGTGCTCCTAGAGGAAGGAATGAACATAAATGAATCGGTTCACTTTTATTTTCTTAGACTGCACCATTCGTGGATGTTCTTATCTCCCTAACTCTGGCTCACTTGTTTTGCCTTCTACCTCTGTATCACTTTTTTTATCTCCCTTTCTCTTTCTTGACTGTACCAGTCCATCACCAATCACCACATACTTCAAATACTCAGATGACACTACCATACTTGCACCCCTAAATGACAGTAACTCTGTTTCAAGTTATCTGGACTCTATCTCCCACTTCACACAACGGCGCAAGGACAAAAACAAAAGAACTGGTCATCGTCTCCTCTTGCATTCACAACCTGGTACACAGCCCCATGCACACTCAAGTCTGCATCAACAATGAAACAACAGAGATGGTTTCAAATATCTTGGGCTCACCCTGGACAATTTAATTTCGACCATACACAGGACATCCAAAAACGCTGCCAGCAAGAATGTCTGTCATCCATAAACTCAGAGCACTCTCTGTTGCCCCCCACCTTCTGTTGTTACTGTATCAAAACATTATCCAACCAATTATCCTCTACTGTTCCCCCTGCTACCACAACATGCTAACCACCTCCAACAGGAACAAACTCACAAACATAACACACAGATCCTCCAAAATATTCAGCCTCCCTACACCCAGCCTGTCTGAACTCAACAACAAAGTCATCACACACAGAGCACGCACCATAACACTCGACCCCACGCAACCCCTCTACTCATTTTTCACACTGCTACCATCTGGATGCAGATACAGGTCCATAGCCTGGAAACGGGCATGTTTTAGCAGGATCTTTGTCCCTTCTGCCATTGCTCTCCTGAACAAAGCATCCCAGTAACTGTTGTGTATATCTATCTATCTAAAACCCCAGTTCCAATGAAGTTGGAACGTTGTGTAAAACGTAAATAAAAACAGAATACAATGATTTGAAAATCCTGTTTAACCTGTATTCAATCAAATACACTTCAAAGACAAGATATTTATTGTTCAACCTGATAAACTTTCTTTTTTTGTAAATATTCATTAATTTTGAATTCGATGGCCGCAACACATTCCCAAACAACTGCGTGAGCAAATAGTACAACAGTTTAAGAACAATGTTTCTCAACATACAATTGCAAAGAATTGATGGATTTGATCCTCTACAGTCCATAATATCATCAAAAGATTCAGAGAATCTGGAGAAATCTCTGCACGTAAGCAGCAAGGCTGAAAACCAACATTGAATGACCGTGACCTTTGCCCCCTCAGGCAGCACTGCATTAAAAACCAACATCATTGTGTAAAGGATATTACCACGTGGGCTCAGGAAGACTTCAGAAAACCATTGTCAGTTAACACAGTTCATCACTACATCTACAAGTGCAAGTTCAAACTCTACCATGCAAAGACAAAGACATATATCAACAACACCCAGAAACACCGCCGGCTTCTCTGGACCCGAGCTCATCTGAGATGGACTGACACAAAGTGGAAAAGTCTGCTGTGGTCTGACGAGTCCACATTTCAAATTGTTTTTGGAAATCATGGACGTGGTGTCCTCCAGGCCAAAGAGGAAAAGGACAATCTGGATTGTTCTCAGGTCAAAGTCTGAAAGCCAGCATCTGTGATGGTATGGGGGTGTGTTAGTGCCCATGGCATGGCTAACTTGACCATCTGTGAAGGCTCCATTAATGCTGAAAGGTACATACAGGTTTTGGAGCAACATATGCTGCCATCCAAGCCACGTCTTTTTCAGGGACGTCCCTGCTTATTTCAGCAAGACAATGACAAGACACATTCTGCTCGTGTTACAACAGCGTGGCTTCGTAGTAAAAGAGTGCAGGTACTAGACTGGTCTGCCTGCAGTCCAGACCTGCCTCCCATTGGAAATGTGTGGAGCATTATGAAGCACAAAATACATCAACAGAGACCCCGGACTGTTGATCAACTGAAGTTGTACATCAATCAAGAATGGTAAAGAATTCCACCTCCAAAGCTTCAACAATTAGTGTCCTCAGTTCACAAACACTTATTGAGTGTTGTTAAAAGGAAAGGTGATGGAACACAGTGGGAAACATGAGCCTGTCCCAACTTTTTAGGAACGTGTTGCAGCCATCAAATTCAAAATGAGTGAACATTATTTAAAAAAAAAAAAAAATAGGTTAAACAGGATTATCAAATCATTGTATTATGCTTTTGTTTACGTTTTACACAACATCCCATCTTCATTGGAATTGGGGTTATATCTAGAAAAGCTGTTGCACTGAAAAGTCCATACAAGGTGGCATCTGAGTCTGGACTTGGACTGAGGTCCACCATTTGGTGATCCCTGCTTTAGACTATGCTGTCAGACAGTCATGCAGATGTGGGACTGACGCTTAGCCAAAAATTGTCCAAAGTAAGCTTAGGGAATCTGCAGCAAAGACAAGTGGAGCAATTTGATACTGAGAGTCCGGAGAAGAATAAACAGGCCGGTAAATTGCACTCAGGGACAAAGCAATTCACCTAAACACTCATCTTACCCAGTAATGACTTTCCGGGCTAACAGATAACTCTAAATGAGGGGAGAGAAGGAGGTTATTTGTGCTTGGAAAAGGGTCAAGTGGTGACTCAAATATGAAGAGGATTAAACGAGCTCCGAAGTGCAAGTCTAATAACCTAAGTAGTTTGATGATTTTGTAACATCTCTACAAGGTTTTTGGTGTGAATTTAGAAGAAGGGTTACTGTTGGTTGAAAAGAAAAGACAGCCTCCATTGGTAGACAAGCTACAGTAAAAACCAGAGCTGAATAATCTCGAGTTCTTCAGTTGAACTTTGCATCAATAACACTCTGAATTGTTTAAATTAAACACTGGCTTTCTCTCTGTCTTGTGGCTCACGTCTTCCTTTTTTTATTGTTGAAAACGTAAACAGATTTTGCAGGCTATTGTTTAAACCTAAAGTTCTTTGGCTTTTTCAATCAATGATCCAGTTTGAGTAGAGATAATCCCTTCTTGCTTTCCTCGCTAAAACTCCTGCCAAGTAGGAACAGAAACTAAATCTCTGCCATTTGTTTGCCAACAATTCAGGGTGAGTAAAACCTAACATCACTCAAATCATGAGGGGACGAAACTCCAATGATAGGCACCTACAACACTCTGTGATTATTATTAGGGGTTGCGACACTCGATGTGAGAAATGCCAGAATGCTTGATTTACGAGTTAGAGAACACTTGAGTTCTGTCAGTTCTTCCTCTGATGCGGCACTTTTAGATAAACAAGATAAACAGAGAAAATACTGAGTTGTTTTTACCCTGTATATCGAGACTTTTCTACAACTTTATTCTTGTACGTTAAATGAACTGCCTCTTAGATCTCCTATATTACTCCCTTTTTTATCTCAGCCTTGTACATCACAATGTAGCTTTGACTTTAATCTCATAAATTGGTACTTTACTTCACCTTTTATGTCATATATTAAGACTTTATTTCTATATTTATCTCACTTTTTCTTTTGTGTTTATATGCATATGTTAATTGAATCTTATCCTCCATAAAAACTTGTTAACGATTGTCTTTTTCATTATAGTTTTGTTTTAGTTGTATTACCTTCCATTTAGGTTTAGTTTTTTTGTTAAAGTTTTTGCTTGATTGTGTTTCTATTATGGATTTGTGCGAGTAGGATCCCCACCAGAACCAAAAAGACATTTGTCATTGGGTTATTTATACAGAATTTCAAAATATTTAGATTTAAACTGAACATTCTTACTGAGATAATTATAATACAAGATAAACATTTCTATCCTCCATTAGCTCTCCCTCATGGGCCTTTACACATGAAACACCTTAAGACATACATGAGGCAAATGTTACACCTTTTGGCACTCTCCTTGTTATCTAGTTTCTGGTTTAAGAGGCTTTGTCGTAATCAACAACTTACGCCACCAAATTCTGCTGTTGTTGCCTGGAATGCAGGACAAAAATCTTGCTTCACTCTCTCCCAGAGCTCCAAAGTTGCTGTCACATCAGTTTCTGGTAAATGTCATTGTTCTCTAACACTTCAGAACAAAAAGTCTGAGATGAAAACTAACATTTTTGCTACATTGTCAACAGTCAGAGGTCATATGTTTACTTTACCACTAAATAATGTGAAATGTATATATTGATGTGTGTGTGATAGGTTTGTATCTGGAGTCACATTTGCAGTTGAGAGTTGATTGCTATTATCATGACATGACCACCCAAAGTTAAACACCTTTAATGTCCCACAGTTCTTCTCAAGTGTTGAAAATTCAGCTCTTGGGGGGCATTTTATGGACCGTCAGGGAACATTGAGAACTCACTGTGAACTGTTTGGCGAAAAGAACTCCAGGTTGAGGATATCCTTTTTTTTTTTAGCTCCCTGCCCTTTGTTCCCAAAGTATTTGAAGAGACCTATAGCTACTTTACTGAAACCATGTGGGGAATAGTGTTGTCTTACTTCTCCTGCCAGAACATTGTCCTCCACATTTCCCATATTCATATTGGCTGCTGTAATGGGATCCACTGGAAACTAATGAGGAATATCCTTTCTTAGTGAAGGGAATTCTGTTAATAGTCATGGCCTGACGGTTATCAAGGGGAACATTTTCTCTCAATGTGACCATCTGCTTACATCCCAGATGTCCTCTTTGTGACACCGCCACATGAAGATGTGGGTTTTCATAGCAGGCGTAATATCCTGTGGGGACATTAAAGCTGCACCTCTTTCAAAAACTGAACACGGACATTTAAACAAATGTTCTGCAGAGGTTTGGGATGTTTGTCACCTTTAGAGGAATCTCAGGACACACTGCACAGTGTTACCAGAGGTTGTGTTCTTCCTTCTGGTTGATTAGTCCTGACGGAGTGCTGTAAATGCCAAACCTCTTTCTGTAATGTTCACATGATTTTAAATGCTTCAAGGAAAAAGTGTGATAAAGCTGTCCAACATGCTGCAAAAACTGACATCAAAGCGTCTCATTTGTAGTAAAACAGTTGTCTTAGACGTAGATTTAATATGAGCCACATTTACCTGACAAGCCCCATAAAAAAGACAAAATAATGAGATTCTCATATACAGCATGTTATATTCATACAGTATGGGATATATTTTTTCTTCCAATGAGATTATATTGAGTGTATATTTTCTATTTTTTAAAAGCTCTGTAAAGCAGATGCTGACAAAATAGTTTACCATGATATCAACAGAGGAAAATCAAGTATTGTTGCCAACTCCTCAGTACAGGAAGTAGCTATCCGCTGTCCCAGAAGTTCCTAAAGGCACTGAATGACACCATCACCTAATTTGCATAACACGTCATTTGCATGTAATTGTCGCTGACATTGCTGTGCATTTTAACACGAACGGTGAACTGAACCACTCAGTTTTTAACTCGTGAACGGGAATGTGAGCAAAGTTCACTCCAGGGGCAGTGACAGCCGCTCACAATCCAAGAGGTGCCGACAAATGCCGAGCACAGTGTTTTACAGCAACAGAAGTCAGATCCACTACAGCACTCTGTGCGTTCCGCATGGCTTATCCTGCTGATAGTGGAAAGTTCACACAAAACGGTGAGCAGCTGGAGTGCATGTGAGAACGGTGGTGGCTTTGAACATTTGCTGGAGTTTTATGAACAGATCATAAACACAGAAGCTAATGGGAGAAAATAGCATACAGGGATTCGTTCATTTTGTGAACTGGCTTGAGAGATGGCACACAAAGCATAGATGGCTCTACTGTAAAAAACTTACAGCAAAAAAAAAAAAAAAAATTAAAATAGTTCATTTTTTGGATCATGAACTAAGTGTAAAAAAAATATATTATTATTATTATTATTATTATTATTATTATTATTATTATTATTATTATTATTATTATTATTATTATTATCAAAATAACAACCCTCCTGCTTTATCCTGGCTTGGAGCGAGCACAAATGACCCAAAAGAGACATGTGCATGCGCCATTTATGTGTATCCAGCCGCCTGGTCTCTGGCTGTAGCTGGGAGGGTCTGGGTCCACCTGTGAGTGGTAGGGGTAGGAGAGAGACCCACAACAGCACCTGCTGCTCGTTGAGAAGCATAAGATCGGTATGTGTTTTCACGTCAGAGTTTCCAAACACTAGAAAAGTCGCTAGATTTGTTGCTAGATACTTTTTTGAAAAAGAGTTGCCAAAGGGGTCTGAAAACTTGCCAAAAAGTTGGCAACACTGAAACCAGCACTGTTTAAATGTCATTGAAATCTCAAAGTGACTCATCTATATTCAAAAAGCATTGTGCACATAACTGCTTATTTCCAAAAAAAAAAAAAAAAAATCTTCTAGAAGACTCCATCATTGAGATTTTTCATTTCCCTTTGGTGCTTTTATTTCAGAGTCCCCATTGAGAATCCTGGCCCTCACATCTTGTTCTGTTCAGCTTCATTGTTCATTGCCCTTCATTCTTAAATGTTCTGCAAAGTAGAAATGGACTCTGTTGTCTGTTGGTATTAGCTTAATTTACATTTAGTGTATTGTGTGTTCTCCTTCCGCTGTCAGTGTTTTCTGAAAAAGGACAAAAGCTTTGTAAGACGTTGCAAATATATAACCTTGTCTTTTGTGGGCCATCAACATGACTTGCTGTTTTGAGTTTAGTATTGTTGATTGAAACATGTCTCTGAAAACAGCCCTTTAAGGGGCTCAACAAAAGGGGAAAGACTGTGTGACGTAGAAAGTCAATTTACAAACTGAAACATTATATTGTTCTTTAAATTAATTTCCTCTTGGCTTCTTCACCCTTTAAAAAGAAGTGCAATCTAACTTCCTGTCAAGCCTTTGTTTCCTCCTGTCAAAGAAACATTGTCTTAGTTGGTATATACATGTCTATATATCTCGATTCGTCATCTACATTTTCACTTCATTCATTCTAAAAACGCAGTTCTGAGTGTGTGTGTGTGTACGTGTGTGTGTGTGTGTGTGTGTGTAATTAAATGGTGCTAAGTGATGTGTTTCAGGGACTCATCTTTAAGTGGCACTTCAGATTCTGCAGAAATATGCTATACAGCATAATTAAATACGTAACATTGGGGTTATAAAAGGGAGCATCAAACCATTTTTACATGATAACCAAACATAATTATGCCATTCTAGATATACTTATATCAGTTTGTTCAGATATATTTTTCTGAACCTTTCATACAAATCAAATTCAGTTAAAGCACTGTATAGCCCTCTAGTTATTTTAAACAAGAAAAAAAAAGGAACAAAAATGTGCTACGTAGGAAATATGAAGTTTACACAACCCCAATTCCAATGAAGTTGGAACGTTGTGCAAAACATAAATAAAAACTGAATACAATAATTTGCAGATCTTTTTAAGCTATGTTTAACTGAATACACTTTCTTTTGAAAATATTCCAAAAAAGCTGTGACAGGGTCAACAAAAGACTGGGAAAGTTGAGGAATGTTCCAAAAACACCTGTTTGGAACATTCCACAGGTGAACAGATTCATTGGAAACAGGTGAGTGTCATGATTAGGTATAAAAGGAGCATCCCCAACCGGCAAAGTCGTTCACATGAAAGGATGAGGTGAGGTTCATAACTTTGTGAACAACTGCGTGAGCAAACAGTCCAGCAGTTTTAGAACAATGTTTCTCAATGAACATATGCAAAGAAATGATGGATTTCATCATCAAAAGATTCAGAGAAACGTGTTGCAGCCATCAAATTCAACATGAGTGAATATTTGCATAACAACAATAAAGTTTATCAGTTTGAACAATAAATATCTTCTTTGTAGTGTGTTCAGTTGAATATAAGTTAAACTGGATTTGCAAATCATTGTATTTGGTTTTATTAACCTTTTACACAACGTCCCAACTTCATTGGAATTGGGTTTGTACTTTTGCAGTGACCCTATTAAATAAGTAGTTGACACGGTCATGTGCATTGGTGTGAACTGTGAAGCCATTGTTTTTCAGTACTCTTCCAAAATGCTTGTCACCATTATAGTCGGATTGTTTATTTGGATTGGGTTAAGTTCAAGTGCATTTAGTTTATAGGCTAGTTTCTCTCTTAGAGTCTTTGAACTGATGATAGGTTCTTCGGTTTTATCTTGGTGTGGCTTAAAAAGTGGCACGACACCCAAGTTTCAGTATCTAACTGATACCACCAAGACACAAAAACAGAAAATAAAAGCTTCACTCCTTTTGAGTGTGCTCCAGCCCCCACATAAATAAATCTCTAAAACAGCAGGATAAGTTTGTCAAACTGAGCGCGAGAAATCTTATCCTCAAGAAGGCGTCAGTGGTATCTTCACCCTTCACACTGTTGTTGACTCCATGCTCTTGTTGATTAGTTAAACACAGCATGAAGTGCAAAGACACCAACACAGGCCGACCACTCTTTACTTAAATAATAGACCATCCACCCTGCCTGACACTGCTTTGTTACTCGTTATCCTCTTGTGCTGCCCTCCAGCTCTTTACCTCCTTCTTTTTTCCTCTAATCCCTCTCCAACACTTTCCTGCTACTTCTCCTCCTTTATCTGCTTCACTGTTTCAGGCTGTCTCTGTGTGTTTCTTCTTTCTGCCATACCCAATTCTCTTTTATCTTTTCCCCTTCTCTCTCTCTTTCTCCAGGTCATCAATTACTACGGTCTATATCGAAGTTTTGCCCCCAAACAACCAGAGTCCTCCCCGTTTTCCCCGCCAACAGTACAGCCTGGAGATCAGTGAGGCAATGAGGACAGGAGCTACGCTGCTTAATCTGCAGGTACCAGCAAAGTCTCATCGTTAAAAATGCACAAACAAAGCCAGATACCAGCCCTTCATCCTCCTCTGCTGCTTGCTGCTTCCTTATTGTAACATATCCTACTCTTTCTTTAAGCTGTAATAACCACATATTATTTATTTTGTTGTATACAAAATAATTCTGTTGTTCAAAATTTTGCTGTCATTTGAATCTTTGCAGTTAGCAACTGATTTTTATCCAACTTGTCTTACCATTGGTAGCCATTAACCATGGTATCTGTTTCAACTGTTTAAACTTTTGTGCAAAATTTCACACAGTTTATCAATTTAAGTAACTTACAGTTACAATTTTTATGCCACATGTTCAGCTATCTATGTTAATAGGCTAGACATTAGTTCAATCATGGTTCATCTAAATAGCTAACACTTTAATTTCCTCTCCATACTCTTGCTACTCTTGTCAGGGTTTCATGATTGTTTGCTACTCCAGCTGTGCTTATTCATTATTGTCATGCTAGCCAACTAGTTCAACTGTTAATAATTTATATTGTGCTAGGTATTTCAATAATAATCCAAAGCTGACTGGTTCAACTTTGAGAATAGCATATTTGCCTAACTTTTTAAATAATCCACTGTGATTTAAAGCTAACTTTAGTAGCAAGGGTTTTTTTTGTTGTTGTTTTTTGCTTTTTGATATTAGCTTGCCAGTTCAACTGTTAAGGTCACATTACGCAATTTGTTAATTAATTTAATTTGTTACCCCTTGTATCCTTATAGAATATCAATAACTGTGATGATAGCTAAATAGTACAACTTTAAATAGTTAATGTCATGCTAGGTATTCACTGTGAGTTTATTTATCAATATAAACATGTTGTTTGTTGTTTAGAGTTAGCTTGGTAGTTCAAACATTTAACGCACATTAAGTTTAAGGTTTTAAATAGATCTTTCACATCTGGTTACCTTTAAAAGATGTCCATTACTTTCAGCAAATAGGTAACAGTAGCTAACAACTACTGATAGTCAACCATAAATGAAGAAAAAAAAAAAGTTTAACGAAAACTTACTGTGACTTTAAGCTAACCAAGACTACAAGTTGTCCCACATGTAAATGTTGGCTTGCTAGTTAAACAGTTTAAATCAAATGAGGCTAAATGTTTCATTTTTATCCTCTAGCTATAGTTAAAAGGTGTTCATACTTAATGTTAACTAACAAGTTCAACTTTTAATAATCCATATCATGCTAAGTTTATTAATAATAATAATTACATTGCACTTGGCTATTTTTATTCAGCCGAAGCCATTTTGATAAGAGCTAACAAGTTCAACTTTTGAAGCTTCTAAGCTTTAAGCTAACTACATAAACATGTTGTTGTTTCAATGCTTGCTAGTTCAACTAGTCAAAGCATGTTAAGCTAAATATTTTATTTTTTTTCCCAGAACTATGTGCCAACCATTTCAATAGGATTATTGTTACTGTCAAGCTAGCTAACTAACTTGCTTGATATGTGCTTTATCCAGGGCAATTAGCCATATTTACGTCCAAACACTAAACCACCTACTGTCCATGAATTAATTTAAGCAAATGTTTTTGGCATTGAAAAATATAGAGATAAATAATGTGAATGTTCCTTTTTTTAATGAAATGACATTTTTTTCCTTCTAAGTAATTTACTCCACATCACAGTGTTACAGACATGCTTATAATAATGTGTCTGTGTTTTTCAAAATCTTTAAGGCAGTGGATCGAGAGAAGGACCCCATCGCGTACAAAATAGACAGTGGAGACCCAGATGGACATTTTGAACTTGAGTAAGTGCTCACAGTCACACAGCTGTTATATTATCATTAAGCTTTTAGATGTCAACATTTGCAAGTAAAGAAAAGCACCACACTGTTTTTATTTGTGTGAAACATCTAAAAACGTGTCCTTTTGTATTTTTCTGTTTTTGCTTCAGTCTGAATTATATCATTCAGTGTCCAATGAGGATTTCACATAAACACACCCACACTCTCCAAAATGCACACATTTACCATAGACACAGCCTGTGAGAGCTTTCATTGTATTTATTCATTTATTGCTCATTAAAAATGCATTGCTTATACAGAGGAAAGATCCTATCTTCAATTCTAGAGGGATGAGCGAGAGAGAGAGAAAGAGAGAACAAAGGGAGGAATAGTGAAAGACGGATGGAGAGAGGGTAAAATTATAAGGATGAAGAAAAAGAATGAAGTTTTTAAAAAGGGTAAGAAAGAAAGAAAAGGATAAAGTGGATAATGAGGAACAAAATGTCAGAAAGCAAGGAAAGAGACAACAAAGAAGAGCGAGAAAGTTGAAGATTTAAAAGCAGGAAAGACAATGACTCAGTGAAGGAATTTATGCAAATAAATGAACACAGCTGAAGATGGAAATTATTAAGAAGCTTGTTGGAGGATGTGATGGTTTTGTGGCAGATTCTGCATCAACTGTAATGGCCAACCTCCACTTTTTACTGCAGGAGCAGAAAAAAAAAGCTCTGCAGTTCATCTTGGCACATGATGGAGTGATCTCACATGGCTTCTGTGCAGAATCCGGCTCGCTTAGATACTTCAAAAACACATAAAAAAGCATCAAGACAGGCTTGCTATTTCTTATTTTGCAAGGTGGATGGCAGTGATGGTGCAAACACTGATGTACCAAGGATACAGAATACTTTGATATATAATTAAGTGGACTGGTCTCAGAGCAGGATACAGGAGATGAGCTCTGAAGAGAATTTCCCCCATTAACTTTAGAATAAATTTTAATACATTTGAATTAGTTTCTGTCTGAACAAAGAGATTTTTCTGTAGGTTTTCTGCACACAGTGTTGCAGAAGTTTGTTTGCATTGCAGACATATGATGGTATCATTTCAAGATTTTGGGTGTGTGTAAGAAAATAACTTAAAAGTGAGTGTGGGATTTGTGTGCAGCTTCAAATTAAATTTTTCTCCCCTGTGAACTACTTAACATGATGTACTGATGCAACAAACGACACACCTACAAGCACCTAATCTCACAAACACGCTCAAAATTTGGAGAACGTGCATTTTCAGATGGTGTTTGAACTCTGTAAGTAGCCCAAATTAAAAATACTTCAGTCATTATGCGAATATTCACTCTGAAAGTGGAAAAAAAAAAAAATGTCATCAGTCAGGGCCAGCATCAAAGATTTTTGCTGGTTTTGATGGTCAGAAGTCTCAGGCAGCTGAAGTTGCTGTTCTTCTGGAGCGGTTTACTCATTTTTTCACTTCTGCAGAAATCTGCTTTTTAAATCAGACTTTTATCTCTTTGCTTCTCGGACGAATTGGTTTGAGAAAATGTTTTCTGTAAGTTACTTTGAGCTGAGATTTAATGACTGTGGGACCCACACAGAAATTCACAACTCCCTCATGTTTCATGTTGAGCTAAACCAAGAAGCTGCTAACTAGTTATTCAGACTTTTTTGCTTGTTAAAGTAATTCATTTCATCTCGGCCTATTAAACATGTAAATCTGCATTTAACACTAGAAGGACTATACCTTTGGTGACTACAGAGGGGTCATTTGATCCCCCTGCCATGGAATGTGGTCTGTCCAGTATGCTAATAATGTGGCCGCTTCTTGCTGGGAGTTGAATGCAGATTGTCAGAGGAGCTGCTCTGGGGGGAAGGGGGAGAAGAGGTGTGAATCACAGTTTTACATGGATTTCACCTAACCAAGGGTCATTTCCCAAAAAGGAAGAACTAGGTTTTCCAGCAACTGTAACTGTAACTTCATTGCGTCTGACTCTGATCTTCCTCTTGAAAGCTTGAATGTTATTGTTTTTTTTTTTTGTAAATATTCTGCATTGCTTGATGCTGGATAACCACATATTTATCTTTTTATGTACTGGGTGATGGTGCTTGGATTTCTTTTGTGGCTGTCCTCAGTCTGAACCACACCGTGCATACTGCTCATAACGTAGACCGTCTTCTTCGGGTTGGCTGCGTACACTGTCAGAGTGCCGTCAGTCATTGAAAACACCTGAGTGCTGAACTCATTGCATTTAGTCTCTCGAGCTGAAGGGGGAATTTCTCTGCGAATCTTATTGAGTGTTCAAAGAAGGGTAGTTTTCCGGCTAAGCAGTTTTTTTGCAAGTGTGATGGAGGTGAAAAAATTGTCCGTCGTGACAGTTCTGCCCTGGTCCAGAAATGGTCCCATCAACTTCATTACCACACTCTCGGACAGTCTCTCCTCTTTGGGACGACCGGGTTCTTTGCCAACATATGGAAAGATATTGCAGATATATTTTGATTTCAAGTCGCAAAACTTGATACCAAACTTATCTGGTTTTGTAGCAATATATACATATATATACTAATTTTGATGTCATTCAAATAGATCAGATTCAGAATCAGCTCAGCCTCAGAGTCACATCATAAGAAGACCAAGGCCTCATTTAGATTTCACACCTTGCATTGTACTCCCAGCATGTGGCTGCCTGCAATTAGTGGCACATTAGAATAACAACAGGGACTGCTCAGCCACCGCATTCCAGGGCAGGGGATCAAATGACCCCTCTTCAGTTCTTAAAGGAGTACCCAAAAACTCCAGTCTTGCTAGTGTTAATCTGTGTGTATCATCAACATTCGATTGCTGATTCTACTTTTGATCTATTAAAGCTTGAAATTCTTCTTTTATTTGTGAAAAGACTCTTACCTATAGATTTTTTTACGACATCACTGACTGAGCTATTACAACACCCAAGAGAGTGTTCCTTAATGTCATTTTGCAGGAGGTAATGGGTATGAGGCATCATCTGCACCACCAAAGTACCCATAATCACAGTAAAAATATACTTCTGGGTGTTAAGGGTTTTATGGAGCAGTTATCAACACTTGCCAACTGTTTAAATGTGCTTCCATAGTGGTGTTTTCAAAGAAGGGTATGCATTTTATGTTGAACTTTCCCTGTGTTGTAAGACTTAGTCACAAATGGCACAACTTATTAGAGAAGAACCAGGCTGAATCATTGGATTCTGATATAACAACCGATGCAAACATGATGTTTTTCGTCTTGCAAAATGTGACTCATCTGTTGTAGTGTCTTTTAAGCTCATTCCACGAGGGCTAACAAGGCTGCCTGTGTGTTTATTTTTCTGCAGCTCAGGCTATTTGGTTCTGGACAAGCCTTTGGACCGTGAGTCTCTGGATTATTATACGCTGGTGGTCACGGCTTCAGATGGACATCCAGAGGGGGTAAGAAAAAAGAGCAGCACAACAAAGACATTAGCTGGTTGTTAACTTGAGCTCTTTAGCATTCCCAATGGAGATAAAATGATGGGCTGCTGAGGGCGAAACTGAATCCTTCACAGTTTAGAAGCCAAAAAGAAAGAAAAAAACAACAACTGTGGGGTAACATGAAGAGGGAAATATTGGTGGTAGTTTCTCCTAACACATTAAAACACAGAAAAACACTTGAAATAACTACGGTACTCAAATAAAATAAGAAAGTCTCGAGTTCACTCAAGTTACTGGATGTGAAAAACAAAATGTAAATAGGCGCCAGTGCTGCAACTCTGGGTACCATTAAGCGTTTGAAAAGTCTCTTCTAACAAAGGAAATGAACAGGGCTGAATTCGCCTTCAGCTTTCTTTACAACTTATTAGAATAAGATGTGATGAGAAAAGTCAGTGTGGAAGTTTAAGATGAACACAGTGCATTAATAAATTCTAATTTATTCACACCAAGTCAGCTATATACAGTTATTCAACATCAGAACATTCAGGAAATGTAAACTCGATGTTCAGATGACTCAGTACCTGTGGACAAGGCAGAAATCAGTAAAACAGATTTGTGCTTTTCAAACATTTAAAGTGAATGGTTCATGTGACTGTTATCTCATCTTGAAAACATCTTCTTTCATTGCTTTTACCAGCCCCAGGTTGTTATGTGATAAAACTGCCAGACAGTGTCTGTAGGTCATCGTAAAGATGTTTGCTCTTTGCCGTCAAATAACAAAAATGCCTTCCACAGTAACATAATAACATTCCAAATAACAGGAGAAAGCATCAGTGCCAGTTGCCAGTAAAACAGGTGCAGCACTGTGAGATTCACAACAAGAAAAAACTTCTATAGCATCAAAGAGTTCTGAGAGAAAAATCCACAAAGGAATTAAAAATAGATTGCGTGCATACTTTTCTTGGTAAAGCTGAAATGGACCCGTACTTATACAGTGCTTTTCTAGTCTTTCAAACTCAATCACAGCTTGATCAGCTGCTTCCAGCTGGTCGGATGAATTTTTGGCATGTTAAATCTTTAGTCTGCTGACAGCGTGCTCCTGCACAGTGAAAGCATGGCCACAAGCCAATTCCTCAATTTAAATGTTTTTTTATTCTGGCTTTAAAAAGTCAATTATTTCCTGATGAAAATAATAATAATAATAATAATGGTTGACAGCGTCTGAAAGCGTCTAATAGCGTCTTTGCAATGGTTCATGGGAGGATGCAGACCCATTACTACCTCACCTCCACCTGGGTTCTTAGTACCATAAATCAGTGTCTTTTCAATCCAAATAGCTCCACATGAGGACATTTTATCGAAGAGTGCCCCACTGTTTTCTTAGAATTGATGATTATAATCACACAGTAAAGGAGAAAATATGTTAAAAGATGTGCCAGCTTGAGTCCTGCAGCTGGTATCTCTGCATTGCCAAATAGCGATGCAATGTTCCATTTACAACTAAAAAATGAGTTTTTAACTTTCGGCTGTTTTCAAAAAGCAAATCAAATAAGAACAGTTTCAATAGCTTAACACCAAGTAATATTTGCAACTGCTTTCTCAGATTTCCACAGAAAAAGCCACTTTCAATGACTGTTCCAGTCTCAGAATCCTTCAGCCCCTACATAACAACATCTTTAGTACTTAGGAGAGCTCCCTTTGCTGTAATGATCTGCTGTCAGCAACTTCCAGTAACACTCCTCAGGAACCTTAGTCCTGTCCTCATGTATAACAGCCCTCAAATCAACAATAGTCTTGGGATTCTGTGCTGCAACCACCTTCTTTGAACCCCATTGCAGATTTTAAGGGGTTCAAATCAGGTGACTGCGACAGCCAATCTAGCACATTGAAGGACTTCTTCTAATACCAATCAGTGGTGGTCTTTGAGGTATGCCTTGGGTCAAGGTTGTGTTGGAAGGTCCATCAACTTCCAAGCCCCAGAGCATCAAAGAGATACCGCCATGCTTCACCGTCAGGCAGGGTGTTCTTTTCAGTGTAGCTTTATTTTTCTGCTGACAGACCCCTGATCCTGAGGCTCGAATAGTTCCAGTTTTGATTGATCACTCCACAGAACACAATCCCTAAACTTCTGGTGCAAATTTCTATGGTTTTTGAGCATACTGGAGTCAACTCTTCTTATCCTTATGGGTCAGTAATGGAAAGCACCTTGGAGTTCAAGCAATTGGATCTAAAGCATTTCATATGCCCCTTATTATGCAATCTGAAAAATCTGCTGCCACCAAGTCTTGCTGCAGGTGTCTTTGCAGTAACTGTAGGGTTTTTGACCAACTACTTCCTCAGGAATCAGGCGGCAGCGGTTGATAGCTTCCTCCTTTTGCCGCAGCCAGATAGTGTAGCCGTTGTTCTTATTACTTTAAACTTTTAAACTATGTGCAACAGTAGATATGTACAAAACAACTGTGCAATCTACTGCAATCCAATGCAACATCACTCCTACAAACACACCTTTAACAGAGCTTTACATCAAGGGTTGGGAATTAAGTTTTTCTGAGCAACTCAGTTGCCAGAATCACATCTTTAACAGGCAAAAACTCTTTCCTACAACAAAAACCTCATTTTCTCATCTATAACTATTTTTTTTATTTCATCATATTTTGTCAGTTCACGACTTTTGAATAAATGTTGTATATATATATATATATATATATATATATATATATATATATATATATATATATATATATATATATATATATATATATATATATATATATATATGGGGCCAGGTATTATTGGAGGCGAGCCAATTCTGGCCTGCAGCCAGTTGTTGATCCCTGCTTTAGACATTCAGTTTTTATTAACATACATGCCCTGCAAAAAGGGCAAAAATAATGTATATAAATGTATTTTTATAGTTTTGTCCTGTCAGTGCAGATATTATTATTTAACAGCTACAAAGAGCTCCTTTCTTGTGACACAGAAACTTTATCTGCAGATTGCAAAAGCTATTTTGAAAACAGCAGCATGCGTGCCCTTTCTCACTTACTTAATTGATCACAGGTCACTAGAATCACTTTCTCCATTCCCTTTGTTTGTGTTCTTACTTTCTGTCCTTTTAAAAAGTCGACTCTTCAGACTCTTTCACACGAAAGCCAAATAAGGACGACGGACAGACCCACCCTGTCCTTATCACTTTCCTACCTCTCTCTTTCCTTTCTTCTGTTCTCTTCTGGTCTTTTCTTCAACATCCATCCTATAGGTCTACTGTCAGGAGAGTGTGACTGTCTTCTTCTTCCTCTTCTTCTTCTTCTTCTTCTTCTTCTTTCTGCCCCCTCTTTCCTGCACATGTCAATTAAAACAAAAGGCAAAGTTCAAGGTTCCTCCGAGAGGAGAAAATGCTGATTTAAATACTCTGACCTTCTCTCACACACACCCACACACAATATGACAGGAGAGACTGAGTGGGCGGAAGATGGAGAGAGTGAGCAAGAGAGTGAGATGAGAGAGGTATTCAGGGGCCCTTTATTACCTTAACTACTGTACGGTGTTCATACACAACACTATGAAGGATCCTGGCACATACACACCTAAAGACCTGCACACACATACTCACTCAGCTGTACTCTGGACCTTGACAATTAGCGTATTATCTTTGTGCCCCTCAGGTCTTTAAGCCAGAAAATGGCTAAAAGTAGTGTGCACATTTTTCTGCTTGACGCTCCATTATATTGTGTATGGGAAGGAAAAAAAGGAGTTGAGACTTGTGGCTGGAAAGAAGAGAGAGAAAGAGAGAGGTGTATGAGAGGAATAATTTGAGCTACACAAAGAGACAAGAAGGGAAGACAAGGAAAGGAAGAAATAGAAAAAGGAGAGCAGAAGATTGGGGTGTAGTCGCCGTACACAGGACCATTAATCAGCATCACTCTGCAGGCCTTGGGTTGTCTTTATATGCGTGCACACACGCACACACACGTCTGTGTCCCCCATTATTAAATGCCCCGTTGTGAGAGTGTCAGACTACAAAGTGCCTAATTGGCTATTTGGCCAGTGAATCCATCATACTGCCACACATTGAGGACCCTACAAGCCTTTGCAGTAAACCACCTCCAGTGTAAGGGTACAGAGCATTGTTCGACTGGAGTTAAACTTTGGTGCAGTACAGTTTGTTGTCATCAAATGGACTGTACGGTACTCAATCACTGCATGGTAATGGGATTCACCGCATGGAAGAATTGAGGTTACCCCTACATTCATAAAATGACATAGTACATTAGTTTCTTCATATATTTTTCCAATGGTCATAAATAAAAGGTGGAGCAAGAAGTTCATTCTATTCACAGTGTTTTGGAACATCTCTACTGATTACTCGAGCCAGAGCCCAAGTTTCCCTCTGAGGGAAGTTTAAACTTTGTGGAAAAGTTCATTATTTCAAAAGAAAATTAACTGAATTCATATAAAAATGTACACAGCTTGTCTCAGCAGTTTTCATAGAAAATACTCACAGTAAGAAGTGCAGAGCATTTCCTGCTTTGCTTCACATTATGTTTTAGTCAGAGGAAGTCGAGTCTGCAGTGAAAATGAAAGGAACAGAATGTAAGGAAACGGAAAGAAGGAAGGGAACAAAATGTGTAGTAAGGTTAGTTAGTTAAAGGATAAACAAAAGGAATGCAAAGGAAAGGGAAAAGAATGGTGAGGTAAGGGAAGATAAGGAAGAGGAAGGGAAAGGTAGGAAAGGCTAGAAAAGTAAGGGAAGAGAAAGGTAGGAAGGAAAGAAAAAATTAGGGGAAAAGAGAGGTAAGGAATAGAAAGAGAAGTAATGTAAAAGAGATGATAAAATAAGGAAGAGAAATGTAAGGAAGGAAAGAAAGGGAAGTGGAAAGAAAGTAAACGGGGAAGAAAAGAAAAGGACAGGTTGAAAAGGAAACAAAGGGAAGGGTAAGGAAAGGAAGGGAAGGACAGAAAAGGACAGGAAGGAAAGGGAAGGGAACAGGGGCACAGCCACTGGGGTGGCACCGGTTACCCCTGGAATCTAGTTGGCCGCCCTGCCTGGCCACCCCAAGCAGAGCTGTCAGTCAGGTTGTCCTCCTGGAGTGTCAAAACCTGAACCTCATGGACTACAGAAAACCAACTATTTGGACTATTAATATCTAAAATATGTAATTTTTCTGGAAAATAAATTGATCATACCTTGGTGCACTGTTTTTATTACGATCTATTTATAATACTTGGTAAAAAAAGAGGTTATTTTCACTGTGTCACCACGCAATGGTTTGTGCCCCTATCTGGCTCCCCTAAGAAAAAAAACTAGATACAAAGAAAAAAAAAAAAAGGGGGGGGGGGGGGGGGGGGGGCAGGGTATGGTTATGAATGAAAGAAAAGGATGGGAGAGGGTTTCTCAGATATCAGGGAAGCGCAACCAGTGTCTCATTTCTTGTATTGAAGTACTTGCGTAAGTCGAGTTGTTATTGTTTCACTGCTTCCTAAAGTATCAGATTTATAAACATAATTCAGTGGGGATGTGGGGTAGATAGGGTCTCAATCCTTATATCACCATTAATGTTTAAGCTGGATTGTGGTAGGATTTTCTTGATTGCACTGTACATCTATAAAAACACAAGAAGGTTGTATTAATGAGCTGGCAGAGTAAAGCTCAAATGAAACAGATGTGGCTTTAGGTGTACTCAGACTCATGCTGTGTTAGATAGTGGGCTAATGAGTGTTGCCAACAGCAGTACAGTGAATGTGACTTTCACAAGGATTAAACTGCACTGCTTACATACTGTACATCACAATCTTTGGACCAAATGGTCATCATCTGGTGATGAAGTATGTCTCTAAGAAGCTTGCAAATCAGCATTTGACGTCCATGAATAACTCTGGGCCAAGGCGTCCCTTTTCTAAATTCCGCATTACTCTGATTCCACTGAGCAACTTGAGAAGTGACCATGTGCTCAGACTTAAAGTGAAATCCATTTTCTCCCTGCAGATACAGCTGCATAATAGTTGCCATCATTTCTTGACTCAGTATATCCCCAAGGGTGGCGTCTGTTCATTTGTTCCTGGTGAGACTCAGTGTCACTGTGAATTGTAGATGCCTCACTGGCTTACTGCAGGGGTAAGAACCTGAAAAAGAAACCGATTTGGGGGAGAGGGGTTTACCAAGCAGAAACGTCGACTTTGAAAACTAAAACCACTGTAACCACTGTAGAAGTGCTAAAAAAATGCAGTTTCATCTGTGTCCACTTGAGACCAATCCTAGTACTGTATTTTCTGGATGGGAAAAGATCACTTATTCATTCATGAGGAATATCGATGAGGAAATATCTCCGCGGCTCCGACGGCTCTGTGCGCTGACAGAGGCTCTGCGTTTCCGGCATGGACAGCCTGAGAGCTCCTGGTGTTTAGGGTCTGATCACTTGCGTCTTCTTTGCTCTCTGTTGTTGACAGTTTTTCGGGATTTGAGTCACAAACTAGTGTCAAAACTCCTGTAACTTTTTAAAAGTGAGGACATTTATTAGATGGAGCTCACTGAAGCTCACACTGCACCGGTCTCACCGGCAACACTCACAGGAGAGCAGGAGGGGTGGAGTGGGCATGAGCATGGTAAGTGATAGGAGCCGCACGTAGAGAAGAGAAACTGAAACCTAACTACGGTCACAGATATGAGGCACTTTAGGAAAAATATACAAACCTGATATTCAAATATTTTTACCTTATCAAAGTTATACGTAAATAAATGAACTTATTATCCAAGGTGATGTATGTATGTATGTGTTCCCACATGATCCACATGAAACACACAACAGACGGCAAGCAGCATGGTAGCCACACCAAATAAGCAGCTCGAGCTGGAAGATCCCCCGCTATCTTTTAAGTTTCCTGTATGGGAACATTTTGGTTTTCCAGTGAAACACAACAGTGGAAAGAAAAAAAATTTTTTTTTCCCAATTTTGCATCGTTTTGGTTATGGCTAGCTTAACTGACAGAGGGGGACAACGTAGCTGTTGGCTTGGAGGCTCAAAGCCTTCCTCAGCCTCTTTGTCTCTTGTTTCAAGTCCTCATTTCTAAACAATGGATGCCATCACCAAAAGTGTATCCATGTTTCATACAGTCTGTGGGATTTTTTTTTAAACAATAACCAGGTCTTAAGTTTGTGAGGAAAACATCATGATTAAGACTTGTAAACTCTGTTTTTTTCCGATTCAATAAATCCTGCTGCTTCTTAAATGATCAACACCACTCAACCAAAACAACTCCCATACGAAAATTCAGGTACCTGCTCATGAATCTGCAATTTCGTGTACAATTTGTAAAAAGAAATTACAAACACAGTCACGACGGAACATCTCATCCTGTGCAACAATACGGCTCACTGGTTATGATGTCTTCAGTAGTATTCTTCCAAAAAGAGATGCGTTTGGCACAAAAGGATAAGTTAGTCGCAATAAGGCTACAGAGGATTTTCCTTGGCAGTGTGAACACTGCCAGCATATCTTTTAGTTGCGACATCAGAGAACAAGAAAAGCAGTCTGGTATTTTGGGTCTTTGGTAGTCGTTTTGAGCTGGCAGTCATCAGCGGATTTCCCACTACATGTGGCTGATGAGCAGTTGTCAAGACTGGCAGGGATTACCTGAGGAAAGTGGCACATTTCACTGAGAAGGAGATGAATTCACAGCTCTGACTTTGTAACCTTTTGTTACGAGGAACGAGCATAATGATAATAAACATAATAATATGTTTGATATAAAACTAAAAAAATAAAACTAAAACCTTAAACATGAGTTTGTGGGAGTTGAACTTTGGCAGGTGGCTGTGGGTTCAGCATGATAATAAACTCAGAGGTGAGCTGCTATTGAAAAATGATGTGTTCACAGTCGTCTGATGCAAAAACGGAGCTCACTGCATCTCTGTTTTTCCCTTTGTGCCCATCTGAGTGTGTGTTTGCCAGCATTTTCTACAGCTTCCCTTTTTATTATATCACAGCTTATTCTGCTTTACATATATTGGCATTTGCACGAACTGTTTTGTCAACTGTGAGCTCTCAACCTCAAATTACTTGCATCATCGTATGCCCTGCCAAACTCAATAGCCTGTTGTCACCTCTGCGATTGTCACTCTCCCACACACACACACCCCCACACACTGCTTTTTCTCTTTTCATCCCGGTGGTGTGAATCAGTTAGCTCATCCTTATTTTCCACCTCCCTCCAGTTGCCTTTTTTGAAAGTCAAATCTTCTGTCATTTTCTCTTTTTTTTCTTGCTCTTTCCTCTTTCCTCATGAAAGTCAAACTGAGGAACTGGTGACCCCCCACCAGCTTCTTATTTTTGCTCCTTTGACCTTCCTGGTAACATATTTGTGTTTTTTCGCTGTTGGTTTCCAAACTGTGAGAATAATTTACTGCACTAATAAGACTGTAATTAATTCCCCCTCACAAATTGACAAACCTACTTGAATTTTTCTGTTAATAAATTAAGCTTGTTGCATTTTCAATCTCTGTTGCCAAAGACTTGGGATTTTGTCATATTTACCAAACTAATTTCATATCAGACTTTTTTTTTTGTAGCTTCATAATTGTCGCACTCCACACCATGCAAAGATATCCATTGATGTCTCCTCACTATCAGGGGCTGCATATCTAAGTCAACCCTGTTGCGATAATTCTATAATGCTCTACTACTCAGATGTAAACAGGCACAGAAGACAAATGTCATCCCATAGGGTGTATTCACACCTGTGCCCAGTTTGCTTTGTTCTGATTCAGGGGGCAAAACTCGTTGTGATAACTTTAGATCAATTAGAACAACTGCCCCAAATGAGCCAGTTGTGAAAACGCCCATAGTTTTAGTTAGGCAGTATTTTGATTTAGAAAGTTTCCAAAAAAAAAAAAAAAAAAAAAAAAAATTGGTGGTGCTAGCTCTGCTAATGTTAGTAACACTCAGCAAACCAATGCTGTGTGTTCTGCACCAGTGTTCTGCTGCAGACCAGATGTGTAAAAAAAAAGGTGCTCAGTTTTGACTGTCCTTGGAGTGTTTTCTTACCTTCAGAATAGTGTGTTAGAAATCAAGTTCCAGACTAGACAGTAGTCGTATAATAATATCCATATTGTGCACACTTGTTTTGGGACTTTAATAGAAAAATCCCACTGAGGTCAGTCCAATATGGCTAACTGTTATCCTTTGATGCCTATGCTTCAAGCACACTTGTGAATACATATTTAAACTACTCATGCACCATTTAAACTAAATCATGCTATTGAATACAAAGTTGCGGACCAAGACAAAGCCTTTCTCACAGTTTATAAGCAGAATCCCTTTAAAGGTGTCAGTCACTTTTCAACCTCATTGATATATTCCAACCTCAGGTGTTTTTTTCAAAGATTTCAGATGGTTGACAGAATAATTATCCAATAACAAAAAAGTTTCATCAAAGGCTCTGATAATATTTGCAGGCTAACACATACTATTCACCCTGTTTATAGATTGCTATTCCCTGATGTTGAAATTACATTTCATTATGTTGCATGGCCTTGTCAGTGACGGTTTGTGGAGTATTTCAAACATATACCTGTCAATTTGACTGAAACACGTCATGATGACTCAGTTCTTATTAAATGTGGTGGAAGGTTTCTCAGATTTTCGGCAGAAAACATTTCAGATTATCTGTTCATTAACTACTTACACAATACATTGGTAACTGTTGGCAATTTTCCCAGTTGAAATGATAAAAGATTACAGTTAATTTCAATGTGTGCAGACGATATATTAGTTTATATGAATGATGTCCAAATTTCTGTGCGTTTAACAACTGTATTTTGAAGTTACGATTTCCAACAGACATTGGGTCAAGTACATGGGTTTTTATGGTGTTACTTACCTTTGACAAATTACCTTTATATCTTAGACAAAAACAAATGAAAGAAGACATAAGATTGAGACTCTTCTTCACTTTGGACTCAACTTGGTTATTGGCAAACCCATTCCTGTAATTTATCAGTTCATCTATTCTACTTGGACCCAAAACAGGATATTGACAAAACAGCAATCTATGCTTGTGAAGCTTTATGAGGCTGGGGGATGTGCATGTCCAAATCTTCATCACATGTTAGCACCGGGTATTTGTATCAAGAAATCTTTGCTGTTTCATGGATATAGACAAAGCTAATGAAGTCTGCAAAGGCTCCATGTGAAACATTATATTTTATGTTGCTCACAGAATGTCCAAAAGAAAGTGTCATTTCTCAAGAATTAATGGCACTTTCAGAGATGGACTAATTGAGTTGAATCAAAAAAGAGGGAAAAATCTCAACAGATCATTATTTGTATTTATTTGCTGCTTTGTGTAAGATGCAGGCATATAAGTCAAGGGATCAAGAGGAAAAATAAATAAATAAAAATACTTGAGTGAGGGATTAATAATATGTAATTCATTGACTGACCTCCAACTCTTATCTGGTCTGCAACTGCATTAAAGTTAATAAATCGTTATCACTTTACATTAACATAAAGTTCATGTTCAAACTGAGCTTAAAAGAGCAGAGTTTTTTTTCCACTTGTAAAATCACCCCTCCCTCTCATTCATACATGGTTCCTTCCACTTGGCACGCCTCCTCATAAGCCAATCACAGGCAGCCATTCTGTTTGTCACTTCCTGGTTTGGGATTTTAGAACTCAAGCATGGCAGCAGAGGACAGGTGAAAAACAAAAGCTATCTTTCACATGTTTACCTATAAAGTAGATGATTTATGTAGTGATGCGCAAGTGAAGCTTCATGAAGCTCTGAGGCTTTCCCTCTAATTGTGTCGAAAATTAAGCTTCAAGGCTTCAGGCTACCTGAGAACAGTGATATCTGGTGGTCCTTTCAAGCCATAACAACCCATTAAGAGCATGACTGAAGCACTGACACTGTTTCAAACCATGTCAGCAATTAAAGTTTAGAAAAGACTGGTTGGTCGTCTTAATCTGCTGATGTTTTTGTTGACGCTGCACCAGAATTAAAACTAAGGTCTTTGTTAAAAAGAGTAAGGTATTTGTTAAAAAAAGGCACACACTAAAAACATCCCAGATTCAACCAAAGAATAAGTATAAATGGCACAATATGAAGGGTAACATGATGCTTAAGGTTTATTTAGAAAGTGAAATTTAAAAACTTGATGAAGAACCATTGCAAACAAGACCAGAAACCCTTCCTGCTGCAGCTTTGAAATTAAACAGTGTTGAACTTAGTGTTGAACATGTTTTTGTTTAGTGTTTTAGTCCAGCATTCTTAAAGAAATCTTTTGTCAGAGACTTGTATGGTCCACCAGGACCACATTGATTCGCTACTAGAGCTACTAGATTTATGTAAAGTAATAACCAGTTTGTTTCTTTTACTTCAAGATGTGGGCTTTGTAGATTCTCTGTGTTATGCATTTTTTGAGTTATGCTAATGGAGTTCATACTCACTGTGGTGGCTTGCTAAGCTAACTTTAGCATAGGCCTCTCATCCTGATTAATGTAAGTCAGAAGGCCAAATGCTATGCTGTGAGTAAGCAGTAATTTAGTAATCATTGTCATTGGTGAAAAATTAGAAAAAAGATTTGGAACTGTTAAGTGTTTCAGGTGTTTTTAAAGTGACAGATCAGATTTTGACTACAAGCAAATACAGCATGAAAAATTGAGTGCAGACATCCTCGGCAACTTTGCTTCCCTTTCTCGTGATTCTCATGTCTTCCTTTTTGTTTGAACACATACACTGATAAAAATTTCCTGCCCAATCTACTTAAAAAAATTGTCGCAACTTTTTGCATAATTTATTTAGGTTTCAAAAACTAAAGTTTTCTTTGTTAAGAATACTTGATTATGTTTGTACATGAAAAAGAAAACTCAAGTAATTCAAACTTAATTTTGTTAATTAAATCTAACAAAACTAGACTTTGTACATATAACTTATATTTTCAAAACAATAAATAACATTTTTAAGTAAAGCCAACTTGATTTTAGTCAGTCATCAAAACAAAACTTGATTTTGTATTTGGTACATGATTTTTTGATATTAATATTAGACTTTTCCTTTAAATGCAACTTAATTTTACTAGTACATCAAGCACAATAATTATAGTAGCAATTACTTATTTTTTTCAATATTTTTGATTAATGTTATTAAGTTGACTGGACGTAAATTATTACATAAACTTTACTATATGCTATATTCATTCATGACTATTGTTTTTCATATGTTCTAGTGTTACATCAAAGTAAAATGCAAAATTTAAATGTTTGTTCCTTACAATATTGCAAAACAGCAACTTTGATACAAATATGTAAAATTAAAAGTCCATTAACAATGCCTTTGAGAAAAAACAAAGCCACTACCCAAAATTAAAAGGGGAAAAATCATGACAAAGATTCTTTCAAAGTCTTGTACCATGTCTGTTTTATTGACAAACTACAATACATAGACAAGGATGTAAAATCTTGACAATATCAGAAAACCGCCTTTCTAAAATGAAAAACTGCCTGCCCTCCTGCCTTGGCCTGAGATTCATCTACTAGATGTGATTCAAACTCATAATGAAAACTGCAAGCATTTTTAAACATTTTGACTGTCTATTATCAAGACCCACAATGTGTGTCAGCCTGAATTAAAGAGGGATGAGAACCAGACAAGGCAAGTTAAACATCAACTGAGATTACATAAATAGATTTTTTTCTTTCTTTTTCTAGGACATCTGTTTTTAACATACCTTTGACATGTTTCGGCGGAAACTTCCGCCTTCTTCAGAAGTGTCACATGGTGGTTGGTGTGACACTTCAGGTGCAACAAAGTTACAAACCTTGCAAATCCATCCCATAAAAAAAAAATCAAAGAAAACAATTTCTAGATGCTGTATCAAAGGGCATCCAGGAGTCATTTGGTGGATTCTCTGGTGGAGATTAGTTGACCGACTGTCCATGTATGTCAGATATGTGTGAAATCCAGTTGCATTCAAGGACCATGGCTTCTGTTCAGCAGAGTCAACCTCTCCATATGACGGTTCATCTGACCTCAATTGTGGAAAAAAAAGGAGTGTCTCAAAACATATTCATTTATATGAATTATTAACATTGGCAAAACCATTTTTTATGATAGACTTGTGCCATCAGTTTCACCACAAGGTACATCATAAGAATTAACTAAACAATGTAACACTAGATTTTAATTTATTTATGTGCATTTTTAATGGACCATGAGCAATTATCAACATCAACTGATGTCAGAGTGAAACAAGCATTTTGTGAGCAAAATGTGTGTTAAAATGTTTAATCAACAAAGTAAAAATGACAACCTAATGTGGAGTTAGAGCTGGGCAAAGAAATTGTTTAAATAAAGTAATTCAAATTATCTTCTGCAGAAGATTTAAAAAATTAAAAATCAAGATTTTTGGTAAGTAGTTGCAATTTTTTAAGAAAGTTACAATTTTCAAGAGTCGGCCATGTAGTTTTTGCACAAGCACTTTAATAGGCTTGTATTTGTTATTTCAGTAGATTAAATATTGATCAGAGAGTTTCATGCTAATACTATAAAAAAATACCTCAGCATTTTAGTGTTTATGTAGACAAACCTGCCTACGTTTATACTAAATAATCAACCTTTTATGACCCAGACTTTGACTTTAAGGGGGAAACATTTAGACAACATAAAAGCAAAACTTGATTTGTTTCATTTTTATGTCACTGGGATTTTTGTTTCTTTCAGGGAGGGAAAAATCTATTAAAATCGTAAATCTAGTGTTGTGGAAAAAAATCTGAGACTTTATTTCTAGGCCATATCACCCAACCCTATGTGTAGAATGCAACAATATATGCATTTAAAACAGATTTACTTGCAAAATTCTCTTATTGTACATCTGATTTATTGCATTATTGATTTATTTTATAAATCTAAACTGATATGTTTAAAACATATGTCTAGTGAAATTGAAACCAACTTAAGCACTTAAACTTGTATTAATTATTATCATTTCAATCATTAGTAGTACTATGTTAATACTAGTATTGTTATTGTGCAGATTTTCTTGACATTTGACAATCTGACACATTTGGGGCCTTTAAGTTGAGTGAATCTAATTGCTGGCATACTTTAACCACTAATACCAACCAAGTAATTGAACCTACCTTCATTCAGTGCAGTCTGTGAAGATCGCTGATGTAAAACCTGTAAAAGGCAAGTGTCTCAATAAGTATCTTGGCAATAATACAAACAAAAATTACTGCTGATGTGAGTTCTTACATGCCTCCATGACTGATTTCATAAACACTTGATTCCAAAAGAAAAATTATTTTCTATGGTTTCTGGGTCTCTCTTGTTCCTTTAGGTGTAATAAAGACATATGGCCGAAATGTACAGTCAAAACAACTGACAAAAATAGATAAATAATAAACCTACTTTTGTCTAAATTTCTTTTTACTGTTGGAAGTATTGCTAGTTTTAGGGTGATAATGACTAGCATAACTGCCTTATTAGTAATGTCAATGTAAGTATATCTCTCATTAAACACGTGTTCCATGCTTACCTTGTGATAACACATACATGCTATATTAGTGAGAACCAGTCATCCAACAGACAACCAGGAGAATTTTTTAAGCTACCAAGACAACTTGGAATACACTGTTGTATTATGCAGCATGGCGGTCCAGCTACGTGACGGTTTCTGCTGGTATTGGCGAGAAACAGCGCCATATCTAGCAAAGTTTAACCAAGAGACCAAGCTGGCCACCAACCGATTTACAGACTTGTTTAGGGGGTCTAAGAGCGCGGTCACACTGGCCAAACGTTCCGTGCCGGGCTCAGGCACGATTGCCCCCCCGCAGCGCTGCTCCTCAGCTGGCCAGCACGGCCCGCGGTCACACTACTTCAAACTTTAGGCAAATGCACGGCCCGCCTACGTCACAGTGAAGCGTCTTTTTACATGCAGCGCGGTCTCACAATGAGTCACAGAGAACAGGATTAGAATTTTAGTGACTTTTTGGCTCATGTTAAGTTGTTTTGGTCCGACGCAGCTCTTTAACACCGGCGTTATTATTAAGAGGAGCAGTCGCGGCGATGTGTCCGCCTGCTTGTGCACGAAGCGTTCTGTGCTGAGGCACACCCCTGGTCACACTGGCCAAACGAACTGGACTTTAGGGCTGAACCGTGCCTCGGCACGGAACGTTTGGCCAGTGTGACCGCGCCCTTACATCCATGGCACGCAGCTTACATTAGTTCTTGCTAGCTCTTATATCTTGTAACTTAAGGTCTTTATGGGGCTAAAGCTTGCAAAAGTTTATTGAACAAAACACCCGAACTGAAAAACATCATCAGTGAATAAATGTAAAACTTTACTCTTACCTTTACTCTTGTCCACGTGTAAAATCCCAACCTTGGCTTGCTTGAGCTCCGTTAATTGCGTTCACCTTCGCGTTGTTCAAACCAGTTTGGGCTTGTCCCCACAAATTGTCTCCCACAATCCACCACAGGGGGCGCAGTAGCTCATGGGTAATGTAGTGATTGGCGCTTATTCAATACCAAACGGAAGCGAGTTAACATAACAAGGTCATTTTTTGTTGTGATTATGAACTTAAGAATATAAGTTTGCTTTACACTAAATATTTATGTTTGGGAAAAAACGTTAGATTCCTCACATTCTTGACAAATAAAAGGTAACTCACAACTTGATAGATTTAAGTAAACATGCAAACTTAAAATTTTCATGCTGGTATCAAAATATATTTTGCGTAGTATTTACTTTTACCCAGATTTATTTTTTTCAGTGTACGGGTTGGAAGTTGCCTTTAGTTAACTAACTTTAAATCTACTGAAGTGTTAACAGTGCAAGCAACAAATGATGGTATCCTGTGCAAGCTTGCACCTCATTATCGAGCTAACTTGGCTCTTTAGTGAGATACAAAAGGGAACTGTTAATAGGGGGACCAAAAGGAAAAGAACAAAGTGAAGTAAACCTTTCTGAAGCTGCAAACTGAATGTAAATTCATCTTCTGATGTTTTCTGGCGGTAAAATTAACACAAGTTTCTGTCTGTGTGTGCAGACCTCGACTGTGACGGTGAACGTTGTGGTGACAGACGTGAATGACAATGACCCGCTGTTTGATTCTTCACTGCCAGTGAATCTCACCGTCATCGAGGAGCAGGACCATGCATATGTTGGACAAGTCAAGGTATGAAAGATGCACCTGCATTTTAACAAATTCACACACACACACATACATAGACATTTAAACACATGCACAGAGAGGCAGCACACACACACACACTCTCCCTTCTCATGTCTGCTTTTTAGCCCTGTTGCTCATTATAAATGTAGGGGAAGCCTTTTGGAATGTGTTCTTAGTTTGTGTTAAAATCAGGGTTGGTAATCACGGAAAACTAGCATGAATTTGAATGTAGCATCTCCTCAGGACTCCGTTTCCTGTAAAATCTTATATTGGTATTGCTAACATTATTATAGTATTATAAAATCAATTAATATTATTTATACCAAAATTTCAAAGGAAGCAGGTTAGTATATTAGGGGTGGGATCTTATAAATTGACCGTTAAAGGACCTGTCTGTTTTAAAGAAGGGCTGGCTAAACAGCAGCTTCTGCAAATCCTATTTGTCCTCAGCTGTTAAGTAAAACTGTGAGATGAGCCGCTTTCTTTAAGTGCAGCCAGCTGGTCGCTATTCAGATTGGGCCCTATATGTTGTTTTAGCAACGGATATATTAAACTTAGCCTGTAAATGTGACTCCTTTCTCATAAACTATATTTTTACTGCTCTGGTGCACAGTGGTGACTACAGTGGACAGTTATTTAAAAGTCATTTTCTCCTTAATGCAATAGCTTCTATGGTAGAACTGCATATCAGCCTCGAGAGTGTTCTCTGCTGCTCCACTCCTTTGAGGTTCATTCAGTGGTCAGTCACTGTGACTGCAAGTCAGTTTTATCTGACTCCAAGATGACCACCAGAAAGCCACACTCATCAACCCCTGTTAGCTATCCTGTCAGCAGCAACTCAATGCATTTAGGCATGAAGACATGGTCAAGACAATCTGCTGCAGTTTAAACTGAGGATCATAATGGAGAAGAAAGGTGATTTAAGTGACTCTGAACGTGGCATGGTTGTTGGTGCCAGACGGGCTGGTCTGAGTATTTCAGAAAGAAGAGAATGGCCAGACTGGTTCGAGCTGATAGAAAGGCAACAGTAACTCAAATAACCACTTGTTACAACCGAGGTCTGCAGAAGAGCATCTCTGAACACACAACACATTGAACCTTGAGGCAGATGGGCTGCAGCAGCAGAAGACCACAAGGGGTGCCACTCCTGTCAGCTAAGAACAAGAAACTGAAGCTACAATTCACACAGGCTCACTAAAATTGGACAATAGAAGATTGGAAAAAACGTTGCCTGGTCTGATGAGTCTGGATTTCTGCTGTGACATTCAGATGGTAGGGTCAGAATTTGGTGTCAACAACATGAAAGCATGGATCCATCCTGCCTTGTATCAAGTTCAGGCTGCTGCTGGTGGTGGTGGTGGTGTAATAGTATGGGGGATATTTTCCTGGCACACTTTGAGCCCCTTAGTACCAATTGAGCATCGTTTCAACACCACAGCCTACCTGAGTATTGTTGCTGACCATGTCCATCCCTTTATGACCACAGTGTACCCATCTTCTGATGGCTACTTCCAGCAGGATAACGCTCCATGTCATAAAGCTGGAATCATCTCAGACTGGTTTCTTGAACATGACAATGAGTTCACTGAACTCAAATGGCCTCCACAGTCACCAGATCTCAAACGAATAGAGCACCTTTGGGATGTGGTGGAACGGGAGATTCACATCATGGATGTGCAGCCGACAAATCTGCAGCAACTGCATGATGCTGTCATGTCAATATGGACCAAACTCTCTGAGGAATGTTTCCAGTACCTTGTTGAATCTATGCCACAAGAGATTAAGGAATATATATATATATATATATACATATATATATATATATATATATATATAATATATATATATATATTAAACACCATGGTGTGCCCATAGATCGGGGGAATGGGGTTTGTAGAGTGGGGAGCTTTAACAAGACAGCAGCTAAAACGAAGCATTTCAGGCAGAGCCAGAAAAGTTTTTCTGAAACACTAGAGTGATAAGAAGAGGCATTTTTATTAGCTTTAAATCATGTACAGATACCTCCGGCATGCCAGAGGGACTGTTAACAAAAAAAGAAAAAAAAAAAAAAAAAACACCCCTCTTTATTATGACCCTAATCCCCACAACTTGTTTAAGTCTTTTAAGAGCAAATTATCCTCCAGATGTTTAACTTCCCCTGTTCTTTTCTCTGCTCTAATCCTTCTTTTTGATGATGCATCATGAGCAAAATTAGCAGAAGATTAAAGTGTATCCCTCTGTCTCAACAACTCCTGACTGCACATTTGTTACAGTGCAGACTCTCTCTCTCGCTGTCCTTTTAATTGCTTTGTTTACACTTGTTTCTACTTGTTTCTGTTCTTTTTGTGGTTTTATCTTCTTTTTTTAAAACGTGTTTTACAGCTCTTTTTTGTCATTGGGGCCAAGCTAATGTCACACTTGAAGTCTCATTCTTACATCCTGACATGAGGTCAGCACCCTGAGAGAAAGACGCGTAATTACTCAACTATAGAGGCTCCTTTAAGCCTCATCAACACTTTTTTTTTTTTGTCTTTTTCTCTGCAGTCTCTTAACACACTTACAAAGCACACAAAGATTCACAGAGGCGCTAATTAAATTCTGCTCTTATAATCTCTCACAACAGGGACCAGAGATCCCTAACATAGCTCTGTAAACCTTGGTAGCTTTGTAATTAGGACTTCATTTTATTATGCTCAGAGGACTGTCAATGCATATTCGTAGGTAGAGAGGATTTTAGAAAATTGCATGCGAGCATTTTGGGCATTGGGGACGGTGTGTAATTGGGTTGGATGTTTTCCTCTAATTTTAAATATTACTTCTCAGGAATGTTTTCCTCCCCCTCCCTCATCTCAAGGACAATAGAAACCTTTTTATCGTGATTGGCTTTTGATTTTTAACAAAGAACGTCAGATAAGTCATTCAGTTTTGTTTGACTCATTGTTAAGTGTCTTGCATTGGTCTCATCATGCTCTACTGTTGTTAGTTGATTGAGTCTTCCTTATTTTATCGTTTTTTTAACCCTTTGTGTTTTTAATAATTAAAACTGAGACGCAGCCAACGCTGAAGTTTCTGTCTTGGTGGTTATCATTGCTTTTCAAGGTTTGACACAGGTTGTGTCTGACGTAACATATCATGATAGTAGTTTTATTTATAGAGCGTTAGGGCTGGGCAGAATGACAAAACTTTCATATCACATTTAAGAAAAAATCATATTGATTTCACGAGCATTTCAAGTTTTTTTTTTTTTTTTCATGCAACAGTGTTCTTCCACATTTTCTTCTGTAGGAGAAGAATTGCTGCAGTTGATTGGCTTTATATAGCCTATTTTAATGAACTCTCCTGGTGAAAATGTCATCCCTCCACAATAGCTATTCTTCAAACAGGGCAGACCAGGAGAACAAATCAAACACACCGTTCCCAACACACTGTGTGTTTGTGAAGCAGCTGACAGCTCTGAGTGAATCAGTCTGAAGACAGACAGTGAAGTCATATCTCCTGTTCAGACCCTCAGAATGAAACTGAACTTACTGCTAACATAGTGCAAACCGAAAACGATGAGCCGAGGACTGGTTTGAGTCTGTGGTTTTCAATCATTTCCGATCATATGGCTGCAAATCAGCAGTGCTTGTGCATGTGAGTGGGGGCGCCATTTTGGAGGAGCTCCAAGTGTGGGAGTCCTGAGGAGATGCTACATTCAAATCCATGCTAGTTTTCTGCGACTACCAACCGTGCCATTAAACACACTACAATTTTTCAAATCAATGCTAAACAATGAGCATAGACAAACACACGTAACTCAAACAAAACAAAGGTGCAGCCGCACATTTAAAGCTCACTTAACAAGGTGAGTTTTTAACAGAGAATTGAAGAGTGTGTGTCAGAGCAACTTTGAATATGAGTGACGAGAGGGAGGGAGTGGCTATGAAGAAGGTTCTGTCCCACCAGGTTTGATGCT
This sequence comes from Labroides dimidiatus, assembly GCA_030710495.1. Classification (NCBI taxonomy): domain Eukaryota; kingdom Metazoa; phylum Chordata; class Actinopteri; order Labriformes; family Labridae; genus Labroides; species Labroides dimidiatus. The sequence goes on along the minus strand of CM061164.1, from coordinate 17,105,106 downwards.
CAAGTATTGTGCAATTTTGTGTTTGCAAGATGCCAGGAAGTATAATTGATTTGAAATAAATTCTAGTATAAAACTAAAGGTTGGTAGTGGTGGTTAGTGGAGGTTGGTGGCAACTGTGATCAGTGGTAGAGTTGTCGCCTCTCAATCGGAAGATCGAGGGTTCGATTGCCAGCTCCTGCAGTCACATGTCGAAGTGTCCTTGAGCAAGACACTGAACCCCAAATTGCTCCCACTGTTGTCCAGTAGGGTGTGAATGTATTAGAAAAACTGATGGTCAATTGATATGTCAGTCTGCCATCACTGTGTGAATGTGGTGTAGATAATAATAATAATAAAAATTATGGATTTTATTCATAATGCACTTTACATTTGTGAACAAATCTCAAAGTGCACAGTCATGAAAACAATAAAAACAGTGATTAAGAATAAAAACAGTGATTAAGACAGTAAAAGCAATTAAAAGGATTAACAACAAAATTAATCTGGATAAGCAATACGAAATAAAAAGGTTTTTAGTCCTTTGGAGCCCTGAGGTGGTCGGGGAGGGCGTCCCATAGACGGGGAGCAGCAGCCTCGAAGGCCCTGTCACCCATGGTCCTGAGCCGAGTCCTGGGCGGGTGCGGACGGTGCAGTTGGCCTGACCGGGGTCTGTCTGAAGTGTGTGGGTGGAGAAGTTCAGTGAGGTAGGTGGGGGCAGCACTGTGCAGCACCGTGCAGACAGTGATGGGTGTGAAGGAGGGTTTTGAATTCAATGCGAAGGTGAACAGGTAGCCAGTGCAGAGTGCGAAGGATGGGCGTGATGTGGTCATGTTTACGCACCCTCATCAGGACCCAGGCAGCGCTGTTCTGAACATACTGAAGCCTTTGGAGGCTCTTGCCCGGGATCCCGATGAGGAGTGCGTTACAGTAATCCAGCCTGGAGGTGACAAAGGTGTGGACGAGCCTTTCTGCAGCAGGGCGGGAGAGAGATGGTCGGAGTTTGGCAATATTACGGAGGTGAAAGAAGGAAGTTTTGCAAATATGAGTTATATGATGGTTAAAGCTAAAGCTGACACCCAAATTGGTAACTGAGGGGGAGAGGGGAAAGTTGTGACCGAGAAAGGAGACAGAGGAAATGACTGAGGAATGACTGAGGGATGGGTGAATAAGATTAGCAGTGTAAAGCGCTTTGAGTGGTCAGAAAGACTAGAAAAGCGCTATATAAGTACTGGTCCATTTACCATATAGCCCCAATATGATGTGACGTTACTTTCCACTGGTCATTTTTCATCAAAGCTTTAACTTTTTTTTTCTCCAGCATCCACTGTGGCTTATGAATTACAAATTCTACCAGCTATTCACTTTAAAATGAAACAATACTGTGTAAGATTGTTCAATATATTAAACAAGTCTTATATTATTCAAGTGACATTAAAGTAGAAACCTTCAGTCTATAAAGATGAAATCTATGTGGAAGTCAAAAAGTGCAGTTATTTGAGGTTTTACTCAAAGCGGGCTGCAGAAACACCACACACACTGGTATTCAAAAAAGCAAAACTTAACTGCAAAAAACCCCCAAAAAAAACAGTTCTGAGTAGCTTTTGAAAAGGACAGATCATATGAGCTGCCTGTGGTTCTAGCTGAGTCTATCTTAAGGGAAACATCCAACTTAGTTTATGCCCTCCACCCAGGAGACTGTGCTGTCATGAGGGATCTTATTAGCAAGTTAGATGTGTGTTTTGCTCAGCAGATCATAGAGGGTGTCAATATCATGGCTGCAGGGACAGATTTCTACTGCTCAGGCTCCAAAATCCAAATCGGTGCAATATGTCAGTGCCTGCTGCTCACACCTTCTTGCAACAGGAGGAAAGGACGTGTCGTTCATCTTTTTTTTTGTTTGAATTTTTTGGTGTTGTTCTTTAAAGCACTTTACCAATTTTTTTCACTGGAAGAACAAACATTATGATGAGACCGTTTCTAGAAAATAATAAACCCAAGTTTGATGATGATAAAAAATAATTCAGCACTTTATCGCTTGAGATATTCACACCTGCATCATCACCCTCACCTCCTCTTATCACCAGGACGTCCTGAACGCGTTCCAGACCTAATTAGAAAGAGGTCATTTGGAGATCTGACAGCTTTTAAGGCTCTGATCTGTAAAGATGCACATGGAGTTGCATGCTTGCTTGGATTTGCTCCAAGCTTAATTCATCGCCTCTATTCAGCTCCGTCAGGAGGTCTTTGAGCAGCCTGATTCTTTGCCAGGTTCTAAATGTTAATCATGGTTCTAGGGTTGAACAAGAAAGCCACTCCTGAGATAAATATATGCATCCATGCCACTGATTTTTCAACATGCCACACCCTGAACAGGTTCTGAACCTAAAGCTTCAATATTTCTTCCAGTTCCTTTAATCTGGCGCTGACCCAAACTCGTAAACTCAACCTTATCCATAAATAAGGCATTTAATTCACAGCTTTCCAACATTCAACTCTCACCAAGACCTTTGGGCGGCATCCAAATTCAACATGCAAAACCACTATCCTAATCATCAGAGAGGGCACTTGAAAGAATTCCAATCCTGAACTTCCTCTCTTTCAAGGACCCTTGGATTTAATCCAAATCAAAACAGACGCTGTGATCCCTCAGCAGATCAAGCAAGGCACGACTCAGGGCCTCATTCTGAACCAGGACCCCCCCACCTGTAGCTTTTAAAGAAATTTCCTGGAGAATGAATTGGCATGACCTTGGTGAGCTGGCTGTATGAAGAAAGGCTGGAAAGAAAGCAGGAGGTGAGATATGCTTGTGTGGCGGAGAGAAACAGGAGACATGGGCAAGACAAATTGGGGGAAAGAGAAAAGAGGCAACTGAGCTATAAAGGTTAAGAAAGTGTCCTTCATCTGAATTTCACGACCTGATAGATGAGAGAAAAACCTGTTTAAATTCAGAGAGGGGATATTCTATCAAAGAGTTAACTTCTCAAAAAAATTAAATTGAAAGGTTAAAAATTATATATATATATATATATATATATATATATATATATATATATATATATATATATATATATATATATATATATATATATATATACACACACACCCAGGATGTAATTCTGCTTCCTCCTTTGACAGCTTTGGTATAAACATCAATAAACATCATTAGACTGCAGACCCTGAGTTGAAAAACCAAACATCTTTAACAAGCTCACTGCTTCCCAAGTATCTTTTCATTAGTCTACAGTTTCCACTTCCAACAGAACATCATCTGTCATCCCCTTCAGAGTCTAAATCAGTGAAATCACCTGCTTGACATGAAATGAGGGACTAAAAAACATTGCATGCCGCTACTGTGATTGCTTGTTGTTGTTCACAAGGGGCGTATATATAAATAAGCAAGAATAAATGCCAGGCTCCCACCCTGCATATAGAATAAGTCAGTACCCTGGTCAGGGCACCCTAGTTCAAAAAGTCTGGACACGCCCCGGCTTGTTAGCTTGTACCTTATTACAGGTATCTTGTGTTGCTTTGCTCACCAACAGATAGATTTGTGCTAAACGGAGGGTCCAGTTCATGGAGTTAAAGGAGTTGAAGTGTTACGGCTAAAATGCACCAGATGTGTCTCCAGTCCACCTCCGCTCTGTCACGGCATTTGGTTCAGATAGGTTTCCATTCAAGCCAATGTGTCAACTCACTCTGGATCCGTCCCGTTGCGGTTCCGGCTGCGTGGCTGGTCCGGCATGTCGCAGTTAGTGTTCAGCCAAACCTAATTTTTGCTGGATGACGGAACTGTGACGTGTCACAGTTCGAGCAGGGCAGGAAGTAGTGCACGGAAACTGCCTTAAAAGAGCCTGAGACTTTCAAAATAAACAAACTGTATCAAAACCAGATCATATTTAGCTTTACTACACACAAACGTCATAATGACCAGAGACACGCCAAGAGTCACCAGGTCAGAAGATAATCAAGGGGAAAATCATGGACGAGGAGAAACTCATGACTGAAAAACCACAAAGTAACAGAAGTTTATATCAGATAACAGAACCACAAACTCTCCAGAGGATGATTCAAAAGAAGTCATTTAGAGAAGATTCCTTCAATGAGCTCAGCCATGGTAGAAACGAAAAGTCATAGAAAAGGCACAAATTCCAGCCAGTCACCCTCATCTAAATCCCACATTGACACTTGACAAGCTGAAGACTTTAGCCCTTTTTGCTTGGCTCATATTTTCAAACTGGAGGTTGCCACTTAGTCCAGTGTAATGTTGGGAACAGAGAGTGGCATTTTGTAAGCCATCATAAACAGACATTAGAGGAAGATTGAATAGACGGTGCAGATTCAATAAAGTTTTCATACATCAAATGTGAGTAAAGTTAAGACCTCCAAGTGAAAATACGACTTTTTAAAGTCATTTCAAAGTTTTCAGTTTTGAAAACATGTTTAGGACATTTTAAGTCTTTTCAAGAGTCCTTGGGAGAGCAGAGTTCAGGTGAGGAACAGAATGTTCCCTGATGGAGACTCAAACAGATGAAATCACTCACTTTACCACAACATAGACATAAGAGCCCTAGTTTCATGGCTTCTGTATTTGAGGAAAGACTTCCAGACTGTTTTAACACCTAAATATATGGTTTATTGGTGCTACAAAGGAAATGTGCTCGGAGATGGATGAGAAAAAGAAGGAAAAAAAAGCCCTGTAATTTAGTTTCACTTGCAGATACTTTTCCTGTTGGACCCAGAAATGAAATTAGAGGTGGAGCTGAGAAAGTGATGAAAAGAGAAAAAAGGGAGAAAATTGGTCAGAAAGAGGAACGGGAACGGCAGGTAGTGATTGTGTGTATTTCAGGCCTTGAGCAGTTTTATTTCTCGTCTGTGTGTGTTGAAAAGCAGCAGACGTTACGCCGCTGAGACATTAATCCTATTGTGTTTGTGGCTTTTAACTGTCTGGCAACGTAATTATGCTGAGGGAACTGTGAGAAAGACTGTGAGGGGCGGATAAGACACAAAACAAAGGAAGAATAGAAGAAAGGGATGGTGGCTAAGAGAAAGGCGCAGACAGTACCTGACTCCAGGAACTGCAGACATCAATATGTTTGACAGAGGATGATTAAAGCAGTCTGCTATCCATGAGTATTTCATCCTGAGTTTGAGGTGCAATGACATAGCAGCTGAACTGTAGCCTTGAGGAGGCGTTATAATGTTCCCTTAATATCAAACATCTGCTCCATGAATGCCCTTCTTTGATTAGTCATAATTTTACAGGAAGGACAGATGAGATGAAATTAAATTTCTTCTTTTGCATTTTTGTTTGTAAATTGGTTCACTTAGCTGTTATAATAAGGGCTGAATTATTGCAGTCAAAGCTTTCATGAAGTGACAAAGGACTGACACCTTTTTTGGATGTGCAAAATATTCATTCATCAACTTGACAGCTTCTTTTTGTGTGCGTGTAATCACGTAAAGTTGAGAAACCACTGACAGTCATTTGGAGGAAAGGTCATTTATAAACAAATAGTTTCACAGGTTGGTAAAAAACATGTATTCACAGTCTTTCTAGACTGAGAGGTGAAGGTTGATGCCACTTTTTATGTTTAAAAATTTAGCCAACTTTGGGCTAAGCTTAGCTTAGCATATGGACTGGAAAAAAGGAAAACAATCAACCTTGTTCAGTCAAAAGGTAACGAAATAGACCAGGACCAGGTACTCCAACATACGTTACAAAAAAAATGGCAGAGGGCTGTGTAAAAAAAGTAAATTTACCAGAATAAAGTCATAAATTCATGGAAAGAAAGGTCATAAATATATGAGAAAAAAGTTGTAAATTTACAAGAATAATAACACAGATTTACAAGAATAAATTCATAAATTTAAAAAAGAGACAAATTTACGAGAATAATCTAATATTTTTATGAGAATGAAGTCAAGAATTTATGAGATAAAAGTCAGAAATTTCTGAGATTACATTCATGAATCGATTTAAATGACATTAAAACACAAACTTTATTCTAAAGGTTGTTTTCTAGGAGCGTCCATCCGTCCAGTCAAAGAGGATGAAGTGAGAGCGTCTTCTTGATGAAGTTGTGTTGAGTTCCAGCTTTGACAAACAGCCTTCTTAATATCTCTGCCAATAGTTTGTTAGAGAACCTGGAGCTTTCTGATGAAGGCAGTTGAAACACGGAGCACCGTAGGCTACCACACTACGACGGAGGATTAGAGACAAGTTCAAACCTAAACTAAAGTAGAACTTCACAAGATGCTCCGTGTTCCTCATTTTTCTACAGGCGGCTGCTGCTCTTCAGACAGACGAGATACAGACTAAAATAACCAGATTATTCTTCTCAATTCAGGGGATTATTCTCGTAAATTTTCTTTTTTAAACATGGCAAAAAAACTTTTTCGATTTTTTGTTAGTCTATCTTGAGGAACAAATGTTGTGTTTTCAATGGGCACTTGGTCCTGAGAGTGTTAGCATTGGTGTCAAAAGTTTCAGGAGAAGCTTTTTTGAGCAGGCAGCACCCAAAACTTTGAATTCAGAGCACTTTTTTATTTTTATTTTTATTTTTTTTTTTTTTTTACCAATATCTAGTGTTTAAAGACTACAATTGTTTTCCTTCAGCCTTGCTTCATTAGTAATCATCAGATCCATTTGGAAATGCTAATTCTGCATCATGTTAGCTTCCTTTAAATGGCATTTTAACTTTGTTATAGAAATTTTTCCAATGGACTTCCACCAAATCCAGTCCCAATCTGTTGGAGTTTGACCTGTCTCGACTCTTTCATGCTGCATTTTCAGGACAGCTGAGGTCACATCTGAGGATTTCCTTTATATACCACCCCAATCATAAGCCTCTCCTCATCTATATCATCTTTATCAACCTCTAAAAACCTCTGACTAGCTGACTTCCAGGTGTGGCTCCACTGAAGGTTTGTTGTTAATCTAAATACAAATTTGTGTCACCAAGGGTAGTTTCCTTCTGAACATCAGCCAGTTATTTTTATGTTGTTTCTGTGCACGACTTCCTGCCCTGCTTTATCTGTCCTGTGCAAACTGATGCATCATTGCTCTGGCACCCAGTGAAAATTGAAGGCTTGTGTATCTGATCCGCAGGGCTGCGTCCTATTAGATCGACAATGCAGCTTGAAAGCGACACAAAGGAGTGGTGAAAGTCTGAGCTGATGCATTGAGATTAGCTGAAACCTTTCAGATCCACTGATGTGATGGAGTGGAGATGGACCAGAGACGCATCTGGTGTATTTTGGCCGTGATTGGAATGCAAGACTTCTTCTATATCCATGTCTAAGGCGCTTCCGCTCCAATGAGCTTTGGCCCTTTTCTCCCACATCTGCCAACACAGTAGACTATATAATATATGGACGTAGTCTCCAGGATGTCAGACATTTGTTTCTGATACAGCCCATCGTCAGCGGTGGCCATATTGGAAAGCTTTATTCCAGTTAGGAAGAAGTAAAGACATAAGCCTTTAGCCTCTTCACAGACAGCTACAGTGTACCCACCTATCTGTCGAATCAGACATGCTCTTACAAGGCAAAACTTGTGAGTTTAACAACTTCAAAAATAATATTCCTGTAAACTACAGTGACATAAAGAACAAAATTATGTAATTATCCTGCTCTCCATTTTTAAAATTACACACAGCAGCACTTTCACAAATTGGCTGTATCTTTAAATTCTCCCCTTCTCTCCCCCCGGTTCTCAACCCTCATCTCCATCCATCTCTCTCACTGTCCATCTTTCATTCCGTCTCTCCGACTTCTCCAAACAGCCAGAGATAATCACCCCAAAACTGGATGCTCCATTAAATTTATAACAGTTCTACACCCTGATACTGATGAACCATTGAATGTAAATTACATCGGAAGACTTCATTCGTCTCCACGGCCGACGTCACTCCAGCAAAACACAACCTAATTTCTATCAATCCTAATAGTGAGTGTGAGAGATAGTAAGATGAAACTTTAATGACTCAAAATTGAATGAACAAGGAAAAATGGGTCACCATAACAGCAAGAAGTGGGTAGTCAGTGATGGAGATGAGCACAATGAATTGCCAAGTCCGACACTCAGTGCAAATGCTAGTCTGTAATATTCAGTGACAGAGAATCAAGAGATGAGCAAGCAACCTAAATACATTATGCAGTGTAACTTAACTTCAGAACCGTAACCTAGCAGTCCACTTGGTTTTAATATGGATAATGTGGCAGGGTTTGAATAGATGAGTGGGATCTGTATTGAACTACTTTTCTAACCTTAAGATTGAAAGTGTAATGCATTTGTTACTTGCAGTTTAGTTACCCAACCAGTTCAGTATTTCATTCTTAACACGCTCCGGGTTTTTCCTGGCTGAACATGAGGTGGTGGTAGCTGATCATGGGCTCACTGGTGTACTGTGACTTCAGCTGGCTCAAACAAGTGTTTTACTAACAGTCTATTTTAGGAGTTGTAATTACATGAATGAAAAGAAAATAAGTATTATTTTAAAGCATATTCGATTATTTTTTGATGTGCTTTGTTGAACATTTCATTTCAGCTACATGGCAGCTTAACTACCATTTACTTGCACAAAGCACAGACAGTGGCAGAACATTTGGCCCTCCTTGGTTTCATTTTGTAAAACCTCCTGATGCAGCCTTTGCTTGCAAACATGCAAAAACCTAATTTATTTGAAATACTGTATGTTTTTTTTTTCTTCATGTATCAATCTCACTGAAAATTCTGGAAAACAAATGAGCTGAATAACACGTTTTTAGCAGATTTATTCAAAATTTTCTCTGCACAGGAGCTTTTTCTCTGTCAGCATTAAATTAACTGTGCCACCAACTTACTGAGAAACCAAAGAAACTGTCACTTTTTGTGGTAGCTCTGTCCGACAGAGGAATTGGGAAGTATTTAAAGATTAGTTTTACTTTAAGTCAGCAATTCTACAGTGATCTTTGACTAATCCTTGCTCCCCGCCACTTACTTGACCAAACAATGAACATTCAGTGTCAGGCGCTTTGGGAGGCGTCACAGTAGGAGACATTTCACAGGACCTCATTGATGATTTTGAAGACTAAAAGATCACATATCATCTAAAAGTCACCAAAAGGGTCTAAACTCCACATTGGAGGGATATATGAATCAATTTACTGTTGAAGGTCCATAAAAAGCTTCAGTTACAAGACAAAACTTCCAGGTCCCAGAGCAAACCTGATAAACCACATCTGGTTCCCATCAGCATCTCAGACAACAAGACAGAGGATCAACATCAGTCATGAGAAAAATCTAACCTCCTTTTTACCATCTTTACCAAGAGTGTCTCTGTTAGTTTGGAGCTACAGTATTTACACTGAATCATTCAGAAGAACGTTTGTCAACCTTTGTTATCTGGACTATTACAGATAAGCTAATGAAGCTAAGCTCCAGAAGCTAACGTTAGTTTAACTAGAGCCCTTTGGACAACAGCTAACAAAGATGGACGATCACCAAAGAACAAAAACTAGGACAAACAGGCCAATGAACTCCAACAAACAAAGAGACATGATGAACAACACAGCTAGGAGCTAACGCTAGGCTAACATTAGCTAACGTTAGAGAAAATCCCAAACTGTCCATCAGACTGCTGTGGCAGTTCAAGTGTTAATGTCATTTATATTCCCTTTACGTAAGAAAATGTTACGTATGTAACAATGTTACCGTCACTGCTCACATACTTCTATGCTTCCTTTTACTGGCATTGTTGTAAACCAATACATCCACCAGGGGGTGCAGCCCAGAGTCGAAAGTTTGTGACAACAACAACCTCAAAAACAAACGTGGTGACTGTGGAGGAGGTGTCGCTAATGTACCTCTTGCATGAAAGACAAAAACGGAAAAAACAAGTTCCTCCCCAACTCGTTAATTTTTTTCTTTAGAAAGTTCCTCCATTGTTATCTCATCTTTGTGTCTCACTAGAGCTACATATCGAGTAGTCACACTAACACTGCCCCTATGGGTTTCCGGTGGTTCTGCTCTGTTTGGCTTATATATGTAAGCTTTGTGGAAACGTGCAGAAATACGGATGAAATGAATGCAGAACACAGACAGAAGGCTCTGTATGTACCCATGTTTAACATTGAGCATAGATGCAGTGAATGATCTTTTCTGATTGAGCCAACAGACTGAAAGAATGTGATAAGTGTGTCCTGTCCAAAGGATATGATTTCATCTTGGTTGCACAACAACAGCAATAAGAGTACAGTGAAGTAATTCCATCTTGGTCCAGACAAGATCTGTCATCAGGCGAGGGTGACACAGCTATTGGTAAATCATCAGGACTGAAGGATCTGTCAGTAGGTGAGGGAAAGCTGTTTATTGGGTATTTGGTTAAAAAATGAGAAACGAATGATTGGTATGTCAGAAGCAGTAAAAGGATGCTGATTGATGTTAACTAATCAAGTCTGGCAAAGAAAGAAGGGGGCTGTTGGGGAAGCCAAGGAGGTTTAAAGATGGGAAATTGGATTATTGTTAAAAAGAGAAAGGAAAAAAAAAATTGCAGCGGGGTTATTATGCTTTTACATATTTTAAACATGGATATAAAGTAACAACACTGGATGTTCATACTAAATGTGTGCAGAGATTTCAGACTACATATTCATATGCTTTAAAAATCCCTGAATCTGTGAACTGCTCTAGAAATGTACTCTGGGAACTTCAACTGCCTCTCAAGGTCAACTTTCAGCTGCCAGGCATTTTCAGAGCATTTTTGACCCAACTTTCAAGACCAACAGAATATTGTGGTCTTTGACTATTTAAGCTGCGAAACTACCAAAAAAGACAGAGTAGACTCTCGGCTTCCGTCTCTCTTCCTGTCTTTTAACAAAAAGCGGAGAAAACAAGCTTTTTTAGGTCGCGCTCGTCTCTGAAGTTTCATCCTTTCATCCTCTACATGAGCGCAATCATCTTTTCTTACAATTGCAACGCTCTCTCTCTCTCTCTCTCTCTCTCTCTCTCTCTCTCTCTCTCTCTCTCTGTCCAAACTACCGCAACACATTCTTTGTTCGAGTGTGAGCTGCCTGAACTTTTCTGACTTGCAACGTCTCACCGTGTCTCTGTCATGTTGCATCTTCTTCTCATATCTCTGCTGATCTCTCATCCAAAGAAAACACCGCTGCCACCTGCAGTAGTTTACAAGCCTGATAGAGAGACAGGCTCCAGCAGACATCACCCCAACCCACTGATATATATATAACTGATCTTTTCTGAGTCATTCCACATAATCAACATATATAGACGTCAATGGCAGCCAATGAGATAAGGTATTTAGCTTCTTAAAACTGCTCTTCCAAGGGAACTATAAGCTTCAAAGTAACATTAAGTTAGAGCTGTCAAATGTTGAGACAGTGATGTTCTGGAAATGTACGCTGGGAACTTCAGCTGCCTCCCAAGGTCAGTTTTCTGCTGCCAGTCATGAGCCAAAGCTCAGCAGCCCTGCTGAGACCTTGCCCTCTACCTGAGGTTTCTCCACAGCTCTTACAAAGGCGGTGTTATGCCCTGCTGTGGCCTGATGTTTGCTCACTTGGATCCCAGTGCAGACAGCATCCTCCACTGCCTTCAGCAGACCTTGGTTTACATATTTTACACAAAGATATAAAGGGACAATTCTGTCCACACTAACCGCTACAAATTCATGTCAAAGAAATCCCTGAATTTCCCTGTAAACTTCAAAACACAGTCGCAAAACAGCATGAGATCATCACCAGATCTCACAAGACCTGGTGGTATCAAGAAGTCAGCACATATGGATATCCTAATTGGATCAGGACACGTTGGAGGGGCAGGCCTCAAACACAAAGGTTTGGAGTTGTGCATCATGTAAAGCTACAGGGCTACCAGAAGAACAGTATATACTCCCAAAAAGCTCAATATCTCCCCTATAAGTTATGCTTCAACGAACCTCTGGCCTTGCACAGCTGGCGTACTGGATTTTCTGCATGACCCCTGATACACACATTAATAATGTAATGTGTGAAGTCACAAGCTGGCAAAATTCAAGACTGAAGATTGCGTTTTGGGTTATAAAGAAGGACTTCGGTTGGAAAGTAGCTCACAGAGGTTAAACTATATTATGTACATGACCTAACTGAGACCTTCTCTGAATGGGACCAGAGTAAATAAGTAAGAATTTACATTCAGGACTCACTCTGGCCTGTAGGAAGACCTGAATTTTTTATCATCTGTCCACTTCTGCTGGCAACTACCCAAAGAAGACTTCATTTCACCAATTACCATGTCACTAATTTCTCTTGAGAGTCCATGTGTTTACCCCTTTAAAAGGTCCTTATTGACTTTCAATTTGCAGTGTTTCAGTGGTGCTGCTACAAAAATTGAACACATTATTTGCAACCAGGGTAAAATGCAGTCAAGGTCGTTTTGTGTTTGTCAGTCATTGGCAGTTTGATACCTTACAGAGTGAGTATTATGCTGCCCCATATTTTAAACATGGATATAGAGTAACATTAGCCCGAGATCTTCACAAGGCTTGTTGAAATGATGAGGTCATTACATAACAATCTCCTAACTGGTTCATTGAACGTTGAAGGGTTGGGCCTCTAACTCCAAAGTACACCCATACCTGTCAACAGGCCTCTGAAGGGCTGGCCAATCAGAAGGAAGAGGGTTTGTGAAACGAGGAGCCTTAAAGAGACAGCAGCTGAAATGAAGCATTTTAGACAACGGTTGAAAAAATAGTTTTCTAAAACACCAATGTGAAAAAAATTGGGAATTATTTGAGGAGTAAAACATGTAAAGCTACTAAAGGGTACCAGAGGGACAATATACTCCCCCTAAAAGATACCCAATACCCCATCTTTAAACTTTGTCCAACTCAAAATTCTTCTTCTGATGCAAATTTTTCACCCTTTCTTAATTCATCTTCTATTTGGTGTTAGAGGGGTGTTTTTTTGTTTGTTTTTTGCTGTTTCCAGATATCACTGAAAGTTTTTGCAAATGAGTATTTGTTATTTATTGGGGATTTTTGTGGTTTTAACATTACATTAATTTGATAACAAAATATATCTTTTTAATTTTGTTTTGCAGACATTCCAGAAAAAAAGAGCTGAATGTTAATATTTAGTACATGTGTCTGGTTTTCTTAATTTTAGACAAAAATAAAAGCGTGATGTGATATTTTTTTTAGAGTCTTGTCACTGATCACCAAATTAATTCTTAGGGGCAGAATCTTTGTGTTCTTACACGTTGTTCTGCTCTTGTCTACTTTGAGCTCTCAACTATTTTAGCACCCTCAGAGTGCTGATTGAACAGGATGAACAGTCTGACTGGGTAGAGAACACACCGGCTAGCAATTTTTCACCTCCTCAACACCGTTTTTTATCATACCCAAAAAACGACAAGGGGACTGGATCGGATTTAGACGAGTACGGAAAGTTGAAAGAAGTTTGACTAAGGGAATAAGACACTCTGTGCTGCTTTTTCCAGTCAAAAATTGGAGCCACTGTCTCATCAACTTTGGGAAAAGTTTAACAATTGCTCCAAGTGGAGTAAATTTAAGTGCCATAGCTGGGGAAATGAGAGAAAGAGAGAGACAGGGTTGTTTTTTTGTCACATTGTCAGAGCTCTACCTGAAAAAGTTTGAAAGCTACTAACAGGAGCACTAAAATAATGGGAAAAAAGATAAGCAAGGAAAGAAAGGGAGAGAAAAGAAACAGTCATCTGTCATTTAATTTCAGTCTGACACCCTGACCTCCCTAAGCTCCAGCTTCAGTGAGGAGAAAAAGTGTATAAAACAGTGTTTGGTAAGAGGAACAAGGTTAAAGGTTCAGAATAGTTGATGCACAGCAACTTGACACGAGCACCCTGAGAGAAAGTGAACATCAGGAAATGGCATTGATTGTTCTCTGAGTGAGTGGTTTTGTTGTATCTCTCCTCTTTAACAGACTCGGCTGTTTTACATACTCATTGATTCCAGAAGAAAGGCTTTGTAAATAAAAACAAAAACTGATCCAGGTTTAGGGTTTTTAAAGACTGCAAGTTGTCACACTCTTTGAAGCTTGATGTGAGATGAAGTTCATCTTTACTTAAAAGAATAATTTACCTCAAAGCCTGTCTGATGATTCCATGCATTTCAAAACAGATGATTTAAAGCTTTAATGCTGCTTAAAAAGTGGATCAAAAGTTCAGTTTGTCTTTTACGGTTCGGTTTAAGAACAGAAAAAAACTTCACACATCAACTTCTCGGGCAGGTGCATCAGACAGAGACAGTTAATTCCAAAGTAACTGAAGAACAAATCCTGCATACTGGACATCTTCCAGAAAACTGTGAGAGCAGATAACTTCAGACAGTTTTAACTTCTTCAAGAGTTTGTATCCCCTCCTCAAAATAGACAGATGAATCCTGACCATCAAATGATTTATTTGAGTATAGCTCTTCAAATATAACTCTACAACTTCTGTGATTAGGAACAATAAAATAAATCATAATAAACAATTTGACTCCAGGGCCCTGAAGAGGAACTGGTAGCTGCCTGCAGTGTTGCCAGCTTAACAACTCTGTCGCTATATTTCATGACTTTTCAGACCCCTCTGAAAAGAGATTCTTTTTCAAAAAAGCGACAAATCGGTCGACTTTTCTGATTTGAAGTAAGTTTTGATCTGCAGCACCCTCTGCTCTTGAAGGAGCAGCAGGTGCTGAGCCCCTCCCCAACCAAAACACTCACAGACAGACTCCCCGCTCACAGCAGTCCCTCAAAGCTGCAGCCAGGGCAGACTGCAATGCAAATGAATTGCACTGTTTCTCTCTTTGGGGTTCACTTTTGCTGGTCCCAAGCTGAGATAAATGAGGAGGGTTGATATTTTGACATAAAAAAACAAGAATCTACAGAAGAAAGTTCATTTATAGTTATAAACATGTTTACAGTGCTTTTTACAAGCTTTCTTTCTCTCCTATGATGTTATCCCTCTTTCCTACAGCGTTCATGACAATAACATGCAAATGACTTGTTATGAAAATTAGAGGATGCTATGATTTAGTGACTTTTAGCAACTTCTGGGACGGCCAATAGGGACTTCCCTTACTGACGATGTCAGGTTCAAACAACCTAGAACATCAGAAAAGACACACAAATGAGGCAAAGACAACGGTCTCAAATTTTTACTTGCAAGGAGAACGCAGGGATGTGCGCAGTTACAGATCTCAAAACGCTCTGAAGCACATCCTTTGTTTTCCTCTCTATTTATTTCCTTAGGGAGGTCCCTAGTTACATAGTTACAATCTAAAGAATGGGGTGATCACAGAAAATGTCACGTAGCACATACATGCTTTCTGCGTGTTACCAAGGTTCAATTTACACAGCAAGTGCAACGCAGCGTAAACATGTTATCTGTATGTTCAAGGTTCAGTTTATCTTATCAACACAGCTTTCCACTTAGAGCTACTTTTCCATCTTTACATATGGAGGTGAAAGTCCTTGGTCAGGCAATACCTGTTTCAATGAGGAACAGAGGTTAATAGACACATTTGAAGAAAAGCAGACATACTAAGGCGAATGTGTGATCAACCTATGTACAATTATTCTATCAGACGAGTTGGAAACACTTGCTGCCTCTAAATAACTTGTTGTGGTCAATAAAACCATGTCATTTAAAAAAAAAAATTAGTATCATTTAACCACGTATTACACATAAAACTGTAGTTCACAGAGCAGTGTCAAACATCTAATTAAAAAATGGTATAAAAGGAATTAAACACATTGTAAGAGACTCATCAACATACTGATGTGTGTGTAAATGTTCGTCCACTTATAATAAGACCCCAGAGTTTCATTATTCTGACACATTTTCATGATTACTGAGTGATTCTGATGAAGAGACCAAAGACACTTGATACTGATATTGATCCATGTATTATCTGTGTGTGTCCGGTTTAGGCTACTGACCCAGATCTTGGAGCAAGTGGGCAGGTCCATTATCGGCTCGTCAATCACCAGAAGCTGTTTTCCATTAATGCCACAGGAGCAATCAGAACCACGGTGCCCCTAGACAGAGAGGTGAGGATGAGTGATTGTCATATGAATAATATAAATGTCTAAGGTAGAAGACACAAGGGTAAAAACAGCTATTTTTATAAATAAAAATATGGATGATCTGATGTGATTTTCTATCATCTTTTAGATCAAAGGTCACTACTTCCTGATCGTCGAGGCCTGGGATGGTGCAGTGGACCCTCGGCGCTCCAGGTTGACGCTGTTAGTCAACGTTCTGGATGTGGACGACAACAGCCCAACATTCAGCCAACAAACTTACAACATAATCCTCCCAGAAAACACTCCGGAGAACACAATCATTTTACAGCTAAAGGTAAGCAAGGTTCAGTTAAGAGTTCATTTACTGCAGAAAACTGCAGGTCTTCTCAGGATTACATTCTGGAGAGCAAAGTTTGAAAATCACTCATCAGTTTGTAAACAGCCTTCAGTTAGGGTTCATATTTCTTGCTTTTTTTATATTCATAAAGTCAGTCTTTTTATTTATTTATAAACTGATCAAGGTTCAGACATCGAAAACATGCAGAGCCATAGACAACTCCAGAGCCTTTCTGGAGTTGGCGATAAATGACCTCCATCTTTGCCCACTGAATTTTTTAAAGTCCAACTTATAACTTTAGAGGAGACCATATTTGTTTTTTATAGTCAGTGTTAGTAATCAGATTTAGACTTTTTGTCATTCTGGTTAAAATGATCTTTATGTCCTGATGTCAATCAATACATGATGTGTTCTTAAAATAGAGTGAAAAATATCTGCTGTCTACAGCAGGAGGAAACCTGGGAAAACACCAACCAATCCTAGAGATTAGGATCCAATTTATTAAACCAATCAAATCCTGTCCTGCTGTTCTGCCCGCCTCCTGTGTGTACTTTTCTCAGACGTGCACTGATTTGATGCTCATAACCAAGAGGTATCCAAGTACACTGAAAAACTACCATACCCTGATTACTGCTAACGTAGAGCAAACAAAAACGATGAGATGAGGACCAGTTTGAGTCTGTGGTTTTGAATCAGTCACCATCATATGGTCGTGAATCAGTGGCGCTCATGCATGTGAGCGGGGGCATCGTTTTGGAGGAGTTCTGAATGTGGGAGGGCAGGGGCTAAACGGAGTCCTGAGGAGATGCTACATTCAAATTCATGCTAGTTTTTTATGACTGCTAACCCTGCCTTTAATAAAATAAAAACGCTTTTTAAGACTTAATGAAGTCTCCAGTAAGAGTGCCCATAAATTTGCTTCTGATAAGCTTCAGTTTCAGTGTAAATAAAAAGTTAAATAGCCAGAACTCGGCTTTGCTTCAGTGGTATGTTCATTAAACTGGAGCAAACCAAAGTGCCGGCTGAACAAGAAAAATATTTTAATTAATTATTAATTCGACTGTTATGGTGCCATGTGTTGTTTTTTTATGTTTTGTTTCCTTCCTGTTTGGAACCTCAGTTGTTATTCCCTAAGTTAGTTTAACCTTTTTTGCCTTCTGTCTCTTCGTGTTCTATTATTCATCATGTGTGTATTTTCATTCATGTTTCTCAAGTTTAATGTTTCCCATTTTACTTTGTAGTTCTTGCTCCCCGAGTGGGTGAACCCTAAAGTGTTAAACTCTCTCCTCTCAGACACCAAAGATACTTTCTAAGCTGCCATGTTGATTGGCGTCCCAAAGCGTTAATTGTGCTCAGAGGAGAGAGGAGACTGATCGGACTGACAGCACACCCCCTAATGGGATATCACTCACAGATTGGACTTCTCTGAAACTTCACATCACTGAAGTTTAATGAGAGCGGAAAGATGGAGCTAATTTATATAGTTCAATAACAAAGACAGAAAATAAATATTCATGATCAGTTATTTCTCTCATTCATTTTCCTCCTTCCTTGTTTCTCTTTCTCTTTATGAAGAGAATCTGAGCCTGAGAGAAAAGTTCGGAAAAAAAACAAAGACATTTCTGTTTAAGTTCAAAAAGTTTAATTCATGAGCATCAGGTTAGTAAAGAGTAACAGGATTTTTATTTTCCCTGAGATCTAATGAATAACTCATATCCTGTGTTTCTAAAAAAACATCATAAACTAAGTTATACTAACAAGTTTCAGAGTTCACAATCAGATACGCTCTAGATAAATAAATGAATAATAAATAATCCAATAATGAGGCATTTTAACGGTAAAGTGATCCGTGTGCTTCTAAATAGGACTCAGAATAAAGAGAGGTCAGGTTTTCTTCATGTGAAAGTGTTTGTTAAACAGGTTAAAAACACAGACAAAGCTCTGTTACTGTTTTTATTTGATTAGAGTTTTTACAGCAAACATGTGCGGACAAACAAACAGCTGTTAGAGCTGACTGACAGGTGATCCAGAGGTGATCAGCTGTTAGTGATGACTGACAGGTGATCCAGAGGTGATCAGCTGTTAGAGCTGACTGACAGGTGATCCAGAGGTGATCAGCTGTTAGTGATGACTGACAGGTGATCCAGAGGTGATCAGCTGTTAGAGCTGACTGACAGGTGATCCAGAGGTGATCAGCTGTTAGTGATGACGGCGTCAGCTGATCTCCTCTGGATCATCTGTCAGTCAGCTCTAAAAGTAGTGACACTTGATGTGGCGCTCCAGAGGAAAGGACGTCTCATTTCTCTCAAATTAAGTCTCCTTTTCTCCTCTACTAAGACACAGGTGGAAGACACGAGGATCAAACTTGTGTGTGGTTTAGTTTCACTTCCTGCCCTTGTGCGTTTCCCTTCTCTTTGATCTCACCTCATTAGTTCCACTGTTGCCTCTTTGTTACACCTGTGTCTGATTACTTTGGGTTTGAACTCTCTCTGAGAGCTTTCACACCAGCACGGTTCTGGTTTTATAACCAGTTCCATTCTGGATTTTCAGAACCTTGGTGCTTTCTAGCGAACCAGTCTGTGTTCATACCAGTTTAAGTGGAATGGAAGTGGGAGGTTGTTATTCTGTGTTATTCAGGCTGAAGTAAACAACACACTGGCTCAATGGAGGAGTTTTGATGTTGTATAATTTTTGTTCAATGTGCGCCGCCTTCTCAGCTGTACATATCTTTTATTTCCACTCCATAAGCAGCCAGCTCTTTTAGTTATTGTTCACTGATGTTTTATTTATAGAATGGTTGAGAGAGAGGTGCCATGTTTTTATTAATTAAATAGACTTTTTCAGCCTTTTTCCAGTACAATTAAACATAAAATCAGACAACAATCTGATAAAGTACAAAAAGTTCCATGTCTTTCTTAGTTTAACATGGAAACAGAGACACATCATGAAAACAAATATGACAGATAAGAAACTGATATTTTGTCTCATAACCCCCAACCACCGCACGCTCTTCTTCTCCATTCTCCTCGACTTCCTGCTCATTTCATCAACACAGATTATGACACGCCCACACTCCTGAGCATGAACCAGCTTCTTTTGGTTCCAGCAGTGAATCAACCTTTCAGGTTCTGAACCATTTTTTTTCTAGTCTAAAAACACAAGCCGGCTCAAAATAAGGTTCAAGGAGCCACAACCGGCACAGAGCCATGCTGGTGTGAAAGCCCTCTGTCAGTTCACTCACTGTTATCACAGTTCTCTGGGTCTTCCAGTCCTTGTTCTCAAGTGTTTTGTGTGGATTTGTTTTATTGGATTTTCTGTGGGCCTTTCGGATTTTTGTTATAGGTGAGTTTTTTTAAATCTTGTTGGCCTCCAAATTGTGACGAATGGATTTTAAAACTTAATTCAGACTTACAAAAGGTAAGAATGGAAACTTTGTTAAAAAAAAAAGTTTGTTGAATGCAAGTCTGGCTGATTTGTTGACAAAGAAAGAATTGCTGACCTTGCTCTGAATAAAAGCTGCACTGCAAGCCAGTCATGAATTGTCACTACAGTAGAGACTATTCTGCCTGTTTTTTCTGCTCTACATTCTCCATTCTGGAGACTCTCAGCTGAACATGTCAGTGATGGTCACCTGAGAGTCTCCAGTTAACAGGGTCACACTTTACACTGAAACACCAGCGCTGTCTGCAGCTGTGTTATTAAATGTGTCTTCTTTATCCAACCTCAGTTAAGCAGGTTTGAGCTCCAATAATCAATATTAACTGCTGATATTCTAAATCCAGTTTTTACTTTGAGTGTTTGATGAAAAAGTTGGTTTGGAGCCGAGGTTCTGACCAAATATGGACTCACTATGGAGAGGAAATAATAAGTGAAGCTATAAATGATGATGAACAGAAACAGATTTGAAGTTCAAGGTTAAACTACGGTATATTATCAAACTATGAATCAGTCTGATTAGTAATCTGAAAATATCAAAGCATTCATATTCTGATAGATTTGGAGCAGTTCTCTGTCTGGACCTGGTTTTCTGGATCCTTTATTCTGACCCAGGTCTCAGACTCAGCTCTCTGTGAGCTCTTTTTGGTTTGGGAGGGTTTCTGCTTTATTGACACAGTTCATGTCTTTATATTTCACAGTCTGCTCAGAGTCCACAGATAATGCAGTCATAAGCATGGAGTGACTGTGTTTAAACTCCTCTCTGGATACACGCTGGATTATGCACTAAACACATCTGTCCACTGATTGTCTGTCCATTGACTGTCTGTCCTTTGACTGTCTGTCCTCTGACTGTTTGTCCACTGGCTGTCTGTCCACTTGTTGTTGTCTTCCATCCACTCACTGATTTCTCACAAACCTGGGGGTTGTTTACCATCCGTCATATTGGTGTCCTTTAGGTAGAAAATTTGGTATTTTTTATGGTTAAAACCCTCACACCACTTGAACAGCCATTGTACTCTGCAGCACTTCTGTTGCCAAAATGTAAGTGCAGCTATAACTGTTTACAAACAACAACATTGTTGTGTAAAGTCTGTGATTAAGATTAATTAAAGATTAAACGTAAGAAACCAAATGTCAGGAACCCTGAGAAAAGAAAAAACAGGAAATAGTAAAATTTCAACCAAGCTGCCTGCATTTCAGGGTTTTTAGTCCAATTAATTTGCTTCAAATCATTAGTTTGGGTTAATGAGTCCATGCAATAACCTGTCATCAAAGTTCGTTTAAGAGTTTCTATCTTCACCCACTTTGAAATGACCAAATTGGTTTTATTTAACATTCCAGTCAGCTCTACCGACATCCTCAAAAGACAGATTTTTAATTTGACCACACTTAAAACCCACTGTGGAGTTTAAAAAAAGGGGAAAGAGCAGCTTTCCCCTACAGCTATAAAAGAAAATACTAACTGACAAGAAATGTGAAGTACACAAGCAGCCAGACCAAACATTTTTCTTCCACAGGTGTTTCAGCCAAACCAACTCAACCCTGACCTAATGAAAACACTCCAGTCTGTCACCGGCTCCAGCTCTTGTAGACGCTGTTTCACATTGTCCTTCTGGCAAATATGAAAAATTCAACTAGCCATAAAATTCACAAGGCTGTAATATTACTTTCTTCTTCCCTCTCACGCTCTCTTCTTCCTTTCCTCTGCAGGCCATAGATGCTGACCTCGGCTCCAACCTCTCATATCGAATCAGAAGTGAAGGCTTGGACCAGGAGATCTTTCAACTCTTCCACATCGACCCTGTGACAGGGGATGTGTCGGTGCGAGAAGTTTTGGACTTCGAGGCGTTGTCTCCGTCTGACTCAGAGCCCACATACACTTTCACTGTGGAGGCCACGGACACTGAAGGATCCATGCCTCCTGGACTCGCCTCTGTAACTGTCAGAATCATGGTGAGTATGTGGGCGTGTGTTTCCCCATGTGTCTCTAGAAGGGTTAGGACAGAAGGATAAGCGAGGTCAGTGTGCTTCTCTTTCTATTTCACTTTTCTGTTAAAGAAACCAGCCTGTGATGGAAATTCAATAATGATAATGATTAGTTGAGAAATGTTGACCTCCTCAAGAAGTTTAGTCTTTAACAGTTGTGAGGACATGATTTGGTGTGATAAAAAAACACTGCAATGAACAAGAGTTCTTGGCAGCTGAGGTCATTTTGTTGCATTGTGGGTTGCAAGCAAATGTCTTTTAAGTCACTTCCTTTGCATGTTAGCTAAGCCCATGGTCGTCCTAGACAAAGCCTCATGTTTTCTTTATGTTCAGTTGGTCAGATGTTTAATGTGTGGCCGTGACAGCTTCAATATGTCTGATGAAGAGTGGGCTGAATAAAGAAAAGATGACAAAAAGATGAAACTGCAAAGAGAAGCACAAGACCAAAGAATTTGCAACAAAAATGTGGTCGGAAATTGTGGGAATGTGTGGGACTCTGGCTCTAACACAATACTTGCAACAGCCATGTGAATTTAAATTAGATATCAGTGTGTCAGGAAAGAAGACCGAATCATTGATTGGTGAGGATATCGCCAATTGCAAGTTGAAAAAATTAATATTTGGTGAAAAACTTTCTTCTTTGAATCTTTTTTGAACACCTTTTCAGTGGTGGCCATGGACATTTTTCATAAGCTGTTTCACTGGGTAGATAACTTTTCAGGTCAGTTCAGTTATAAAAGGTGACTCAACATCCAAGTATCCACAAAATATAACTCCTGGAATCTCTGATAAGTGTCATTCATTCATTCATCCATTCATTCATTCATTCATTCATTCATTCATTCATCCATCCATCCATCTATCCATCTATCCATCCATCTATCCATCCATCTATCCATCCATCTATCCATCCATCCATCCATCCATCCATCCATCCATCCATACCTCTTATCCTGTTCAGGGTTGCGGGTGTCTGGAGTCTATCCCAGTTGTCTTAGGGCGAAAGGCGGGTACACCCTGGACTGGTCGCCAGTCAATCACAGGGCTGACACACAGAGACAGACAACCTTTCACACTCACACTCACACCAACGGGCAATTTAGAATCACCAACTAACCTGATGAGCATGTTTTTGGACTGTGGGAGGAAGCTGGAGTACCAGGAGAGAACCCACGCATGCACAGGGAGAACATGAAAACTCCACATAGAAAGGCACACAGGGATTTGAACTGGCGACCTTCTTGCTATGAGGCAACAGCGCTAACAGCAGCACCACCATGCAGCCCTGCAAATAACTTTAAAAAAGTAATTAGTTATGATAAAGGATTACTTTTCCAAAAAGCCATTGAATTAGTAACTGAGATACTCCTTCATAAGTGTAGTCAAGAGATCAGGAAAATCATATTTGCGTTACTTTTTTTTAAAAAACCTTAAAGAGAGATTTGGATTTGTCTATGACATAATGTCCACTTCACATGTATGTTCTTGCCTTTTGCATCAATAACAATGAAGTAGTGCTTGTGCTTCTTTCTGAAAACTCCAGTTTTAACTGAACAGACCGCTCCAGACTCAGAATCATCCCTCTCGTATGTTCTATGCTTGGGGTGTTGCTTTGACCCTTTTCTCTGGGCCTTATGAGTGACGTCAACCTATCTTGATGGGACTCACAATTGTTGCGTCAAGTTCTCTTGTACTTTACCTTTTTGAAATAGAATTTTTAAATAACACTGGAAATGGTAATTAATTCGATTAGGTTTCTAGGAAACAATAACTGCATTAGTGACACTTATTACTAACACTGGCCTTTAGAACATAAATGCATCAACACTGACGGGGGTAGTGGGTTAAGACATGTCTATTCACTCCTTCATTTGGTCACCATGGGCTGCAATCATACAATCTACAGTCTGCACCACTCACACTCCAAGCTACAACCTCAGGTTTTAAAAATATGTAGCCAATGCAGAAGTGCTAAAAACTGCATTGCAAGAGTATTTTTTAAAAGCAAGATAGACATGTTTGAAGCCTGGGTTAAAAAAGTGTTTGGTTTCACTGTGGGTGGTGATTTTTTTTCATAAGCCCTGAGCAGAAAATGTGTTTTTCCAAAGAAGAGATGAACAATAAAACTGAATATTTATCCCACTCATAACACTTTCTTCAAATGTTTCCAATAAGTATCTCAACATTTTTGTGATTGTTGAGTTTTCAGGGCCACATTAATCATGAAGTACAATTCTGATACTGTGTCAGCCTTCATACAGAGTCTTTGAACTGTGTGTCGCCTTTAAGTTTTAAAACAAGGCCAAATCAACCATTTCTGGAAAGTGGAAACACTCCATTGATTGACTGATTTTTTTAAACATAGCATCACACAAAATTGCCTCTTGGATTACGATCCTCAGAAAAAAAAGACCTCTAAATTTTTGCAAAATTTTTGTGATACACAGCACTTGCAGGATGTTGTTTCAATCCGACTTTCATTTGACTACATCGAACTGACTTTTTAGTAAAAGAAAAACTCCCTGAAGCAAATTTATTTAAGTCCCCTCGAACACCACTCAATCCTGCTCTTGTTTCCTCCCCTGTGTTACTGAAAGGCAACAGAGGGAGTGTTCACTGCTTCTGATCCATCTGTATCTGCTATACAGGGACTCACTGGATGTAACAGCTGTTGGCATGTTGTTGCACATTTATGACACTTGTCGAAAAGCTACGGCAGATTCACCTCCCTGTCGTGATGCGCAGGCATTATGGAGGTTGTCTTCCAATTTCTCTCCTTTTCACACCACTTTTGTTGACCTCCTTTTTCTCTCACGTCTCAATTTGACAACTGTGACACAAGTTTTGAAATACATCATTCAGCCACAGTACAGAACAATCAGCGACACTATTTTTCCATTTCCATGGTGTCCTCCTTCTCAAACTTGGAGCTGTTTTCTAGGATTGCTGACATCTGCAGAGATTTAAAAGAAAAGGACCCACTGTTCTCTGACCATCCAGTTTATTCTATCCACAGTTAAATGGATGTTTTTCAATAAACAAAACATTTAATTTACAAAGTTGGGTGATACGACAACTAAAAGCTCATCAAAAAACTAAACAAAAACACTTGGAGCCCTCCACAATGACTAGTCATATGAGGAGAGTTGGAATGAATGAGTGGATCATATAAACCAATCATAGAAGGTCCCCCTCCTAACTCAATGAGAATCTACATAGATATAAAATATGAGAATGAGTCAGTTTTTGTGCTAGCACTATCCTTTCAATGAGCCTAAGCAGCGACCTCTAGTCTAAAAATATAAAGCCAGTGTGGAAGTGTTGAATGCTGGAGTACAGTGTGTGCGGATAGAGAAATGTGCCAGACCTGTCATCAAAGTACGAGTCAGTTTAACAAAAAACAGCTTGAGTCCCAGACTTGATTGACTGGAGTCTGAGTCAAATCCCCATTACCCCAGGGCTCAGTATTTGAACCCCTACTCTTCATTCTTCATATCTTGTCACTGGGATAGATCATTCACAGCCATGGCTTCCAGTTCTACCACTATCCTGATGACATACAACTCTACCTCCCCTCTAAAGCTGTCAATCAGTATGATCACATCCACACATCGGTCCAACAAAGGTCATAGCTCGATCGTAAAGTCACAGCAGGGGATCTAGTCTCGTCTGTGTATATATGCAGAAAAGAGAATCGGACTTCCGGCCGAGAAAGTCTTGACAGGCCCAGTGTCCGTTTTTGATAAGTGCAGATGCATGCATATCAAACAAGATTCAGTAATTTCCAAACTTGACACTGTTATATCTGATCTGGAAATTTCATCTCTATCTATTATCAAGGAAAACTGGGAGACAGATATGGAAGTGAACATCTCTGATGATCAGTGGTCTAAGATACTGAGTAACATCCATTCAACATCTATTTGTGAGAGGCATAGTCTCATACAGTTTAAGATTGTACACCGCCTTCATATGTCTAAGTTCAAACTTTCAAGAATCTTCCCTGATATCAGCCCAATTTGTGACCGATGTAAACAAGCCTCAGCCAGTCTTTATCATAAAATCTGGTCATGCCCAAGCCTTACATCCTACTGGTCTTCCATTTTTGATGTCCTCCCTAAGATTACAGGCTATCTTATTCAACCATGTCCCTTCCTTGGTCTTTTTGATGTGCTGTCGAGTGAAGTCACACTAACAAAAATACAATTGTGTCGAATAACCTATTCTGCTTTTCTGGCGAGTCGTCTCATTCTTGCAAACTGGAAGAGTGATCGTCCCCCAACTTGTAATCGGTGGATCAATGAGGTTATACAGTCACTTAAAATTGAAAAAAAAAAAAAGATATACACTTCAGGGATCCACTGAGAAGTTTGGTAAAATTTGGCAACCCTTTATCTCTTACGTGGAACAGCTGCCCAGGTTACTTGAATATTGAAAAGGATGTAGCTGTATAAGTAGCTCTCTGTGCTCTCTCTCTTTCTTTCTCCTTTGTTTATTTATTTAGTTATTCACTTATTTATTTATTTACTTTTCATTTATCCTTTTGTTGTTTTTTTCAAGGTCTTTTGTTGTCGTTACTTATGCTTGTTGACTGTTTTATGTGTAATTTATTTTGTGTTTGTCTCATACATACAAAAAAATAAATAAACAATGGAAAAAAAAAAAAAGATTCAGTTCACCCGAAGAGAGACCACATTCTAACAACAATGGCCGAGATGGATGCAGCAATCAGTCTTTATGTTTTTATTTATATATGCACCATGCTGTTTGTTTGTTGTGTTGGAGCACAGCAACCCTGTTAAGATCCCCCAAGCTCTTTGGACAAACACCGCCCAAGAATCACTCAAAGAAGAGCTACTTCTCAGTTCAGCATTTATTCTGGTCACAGGCAAAGATTACAGCACTGGTCTCAACAGAAGCAGCCACGATATCCGGGTGCAGTACAGTTTTAACACATTTATTGGCTACGACTATACACAGGTTGAGCTTAGTGGCCATCATTATGATTGACACTGCTGTCTCAACCCACAGTTGACGTCAGGTTTCAGAGAGATGTGCTATTCAAATGTGTGTGTGTGTTGTTCAAGCATGGTGTTACTGGAGACTGTGTAGAAGGTCACTCAGTGTCAGTCAGTCAGGCCTGCAGACGTGAGCTGGAGACAGGAGCTATCTGTCTATCAGCCAGCTATACACACATTGTTCCTGAGATTGTACGAGAACACAACAGGTTGCAGACCCCTGTTCTAGAGAGTAGTTAAAGCTGTGATCTGCAGGAAACAACAGAAAAATTCAACAAAGCTTTGTGTATCTTCTGTTTAATATGCTGACACAGGTTTTAATATGTTTTTGTGTGTGTTTATCTCTCCCCAGGACATGAATGACTTTCCCCCTGTATTCAGCCAGGCGGTGTACCGGGGTGCTGTTGCCCCTAATGCAGTCAAGGGAACCATCATCACCACGGTGATGGCCAATGACTCCGACCCTGCGGTGAGCATTTCCAGCCGCTGATATTCAATCAAAATGCTTTTCACAGTCTGTTTCTCAAATTGTGTGTGGCAATGATGCAAGATAATGATGCTTGTCTCTCTTGGTGTGTGTTTCCGATGTGTTTTGTTCTTTTTTTTTTTTAAGCCTACTGTAGCACTCTGTGATCCCTCAGTTGGTCTTTTAACTCCAAACGCATTTTGTGATATCTGTTTGTTTATCGCGTGCGCCGTGAAGTGGAACTCCGTTTCTTTAGAGCTCCATCGTGAGCTATTAGACAGTCTGGTGCAGTTAACTCAAGGTTCTGTAGGTAATGAAATGCTCATACCCAGGTCGAAGTGCAGTGTGACTCCCGCTCTCTGGGATTTGCTGAGTCACACTGCCTTTTATTTAGATGCTGATCTGCAGAGCGGCTGCGGAAGAAATTGCTTCAATTTGATCTGAAACAGAAATTAACCAAGTGGTAAATCTTCAGTTTACTGCATAGTGAATCATAAATAAATATTTATGTGAGAAAGAAAACTTTTTGCATCACATATCAAGAGGCCATGATATTATTTCTGCTTGAAATCTTGTACTTTGGCTCCCCTATAAGCGTCCTTAAAATCCTCATGTTCCTTTGACTAATGTGCTCTCTGCTTTCCTGCATCAGCTGAATCGATTCAGTCCTGAGCTTTAAGCATCCAGATAGACTCTCCTGGGTTAGAAAGTTTCATCTTATGTTCAGACTCTCTGCTTTAAGGGCACTTGGTGCTCATACAAGGCACTAAATACCACCCTAACAGCCCTGGATGCACAGAGCGTTTAATATTTGGGTGTAAGCACCATTTATCCCCGTCAGACCCAAGAGTTACCTCTTAAGTACAAATCTCCATAAGCATTTGTCACAGCAGAGTTTTGCTGACTCACCACATGCTGTTATCTCAGGAAAGCTTACACTGGAACAGACAGCTCAGAAATGAGTGCACTGCTTTTACAAAATCTGACTCCTTTAAGAGGAAATTATGAAATAAAAATAAGAATAATTGCTTACTTTCTTAACACTAAAATAACATTGAGGCCTTTGCACTGCTCACGTTGTTTCGACACTTTGCTTCCAGCACTGAAACTTTTCCAGGTGTTGCTCTTACATACTTAAAATGAAACTCTGACCTTTGAAACATTTGCATATAAAGTAGCTGTTGTTTGAATTCAGAGATAAAGTAGTGCCCAAAACACCAAACAAAAGATGAATGAACAAGGCCTAATCTTACCAACATGAAACGAAGCTTTAAACAAATGATTTTGTTTTTCTATCTGATATCGAAACCACAGAAAAACAACAAGAGAAGAATGGAGCAAACAAATAAGGTTTGTCATGTTTACCAAACAGCTACCAGCTGCTCAGCATTTGTGGTTAATGATTTACAAAGAGTGTTTCATAAATCTCAGGTCCTTATCTCAAGTTTCATATATTAATCAGAATACAATACTATTTCTGTGTCCATTCTGTCGAGGTCATGATTTACTGAAACCCTTGCTCACTATGCGTCACCTCCAACTTGTGTTTTCTTAGAACGGGCCAAATAGAGCAACCACTTGTTATAAATTCAGTAAATTCAGATGTAAAAACATGTATTTAAACAAAGCAACCATGGCTGAAAACACACATTTTTCTGTAAGCTAATAATACGTTTTTTTTTCTACTCTTTTGTCCCACCTCATTTTTACACCATGTCAAGCCCTCACTGACTTGCTTTGCAATCCTGACATCACTGTGATGATTTGCTGCTCAGGCTTTAGGGTACAGTTTGGAAACATAAATGAGAGCTGTTTAATGAAGAGATCAGTGTTTACAAGCTAAAGGCATCATCTTGAGATCTCTTGGTGTGCCCCTGGGCTTTGTCTTGGGACCACTGCCATTAACAATGTATATCAACAGTATTGGTCTATTCAGATTGATATGAAATAAAAAAATTGTGGATGATGCACTCCGACACTAAACATGGCACCGTGTTGTTTGGTTTCATTGACTGGTGTCAATCCTCCTTTTTGAAACTTAATATTTCAACGACAAAGGAGATGCACATTGATTTCTTGAAGTCCCCTTCTCTCCTCTCTCTGGTGTCTTTTGACTCACAGCCAGTGAAAGTGGTGCACCAGTATAAATATCTGGGCACCATCATTTATGACAAATGGACCTTTGAGGCTCAAGCAGATGCTCTTTGCTCTAAAGCTCATCAGTGCATGCACTTTTATCGGAAACTCCAGGATTTTCACGCTGAGACGACTTTTGCGAGAATGTTTTGTTTATGTTTTATTGAGTCTGTTTTGACCTTTTCTTTTACATGGTGGTTTGGTGCACTTTCCCTGAAAAACAGGAAGCACTTACAGAGCATTGTACACACTTGTGGGAAATTTGCGGAAAGCACATTTAACAACCTGCGAGACATCAATTGGGTACAGATCTTGGCAAGGACCAAGAACTCTTTCATCTCAGTGGCTGTCAGTATTTTAAACCAGGCTCTGTAATTCTGTCTGTGTTTTAACTGGGATTCTTTTGTTATTGTATCACTTTTATATTTTTATATGGTGTTGTATTGATTTTTTTTATTGTATTATTGTGTGAATGTGTTTGGTTGCATGTGTCCTGCTGCAGCAAAACTAATTGCCCCTCTGGGAAAATAAAGACCCCTTGAACCTTGACATTCCCACTGAAAATGTTGATTTATATGCAGATGATTCTCTTATTTACTGCCCACTATAGATGTTGTTCACGAAACATAAGAATTCAAATTGATTTTGAATCCTGATAAATAAAAAAAAGATGTTAACAAACCCATCTTCTTATACATACTTTGGACTTCTAACTGATGGTTCACTGTTTTTGAAGCCTCACATTCAACACTTGTTCAGAAGTTTCAGTTGTGTTTGGGCTTTTCTATCAGAAACAAGTCATGTTTTTCTATTGCTGAAAAGAAAAGACTTTTTGATGTCACTCCCATACCTCTGATTGATTACAGTGATGTTTTAAATATGCATGCATCATCTCAGTGTTTTTAAAATCCGACCAAAGGCATTGAGGAAGATGCATTAGTTTGGAAACAGGACTTTTTGTTATATGATTTAGAATGTATGGACATGCTTTTTGAATTTTGTGTTGTTTGTCAGTTACTTTGTTTGAACTTGCTGCTGGACTTGGCCAGAGAACTCTGATAAAAGAGATTCGTAATCTCATTGAAGTTTTCTTGGTTGAATAAATGAAAATATAATAAACCAAGAGAACTTTTTTTTTATGTAATTTTGCAATTTTACTTTTTTCCTGACATTTAGAGCCAAATTAGCCTTATGAGTTGGTGACCACTCATTATCCACTTTGGGAGTTTTACTCATGATCATTAAGCTGCATGAGTTTGGATCTCATTAATCCCAAATGGTGATTTTAGCTCCATCAACTGTTTGGAGACAAGGACACAAAATCTGACATTTAGGCCCAATTTAATCACTATGAATGCTAACCGCTGTGACATTTATTACACTATCATTACCGTGCTGTGCTCCTTTTTTTGTGCTGCTTTTCTGTAACTTTTGTAAGAGTGACAGCATTTAAGAGAGCGTTAATCTAAATGTGTCATCCTAAGTGCACTTGTTCTCTTCACAGGGCACTCCAGCAGGTCAAGTGCGCTATAAAGTGGACCAGGAGGCTCATCCATACTCTGCCAGTATATTTGATGTAGAGGAGAAGACAGGACATGTAGTAACCAGAGTCAACCTCAATGAAGAGCCTAACCTCAAGTTCAGTGTAAGTATTTACACACACACACATTGAGCTCATCAATAGAATAACACGGTTCCAGGTCTCATGTCTGGACCCCTGAGGGCAAAGGGGCATGTCTAGAGTATACTGCCACAACTGAAGCACTGACTTTTGTAAATGTGGCATGCAGTGCACACACAAACACATACATGATGTAATAATTTACATCAACTAATTCTATTTCCACACTACTCAATCAACACTGGCTCCTAACGTTAGAAGTTTTGAATACTCGGTTATAAAAAAATAGGACTGAAGATAACTTGATGAGATGCTCGTTCCTCCTTTAAATTTGAGTGGCTGCTGGCTGTTCTTTTGATCTGTCCATTCAATATAGCAAATATGAAATTCATCCAGAAATTCAACTCAAATGAAGCCAATCATTGGACAGGACCATCTTGGATATGACGCAGACTTTGAGCTTCCTTTATAACTGCTATAGAGCGCCTGTCAGTCACATGAGCTGGGCTCAGCCTTTGATTGGACAAACCCGTGGTTCTAATCGTCTAAATCGCTGAGTTAGTTACAGTGTGTGCCGATGGCAAAATGAGCTTCTCAGACCAAGGCCGTTTTTTGAACCAGGCTGTATATATGTTTTTTAATGCCATCAAAGTCAATTTTTTTGGGCTTGATGTGTTTGTGACTTCTGGTCTCTCTGCAGTCAGCCTCTAGTGGATTCTGGATGAACAGCAACTTTTAGCACTTCCACATAGGCTTCATTTTGCTCTACTGGATGTTGCCCCTTAGTCATAACAATCCCTTGGCCAGACTAAGAGGGTATGTTGATGACAGCAGTTTGTCAAACAGACCTTTTGCCTGTCCAGAAAAAAAAAGGAATTCTGCTTGGCAAGATGATCCTTGTTTTTCGACCTTTTTTCCAAGCTGTGCTGGCAAATTGGTTCAAGAAATTGAAGTGTCAATCACTTTGAAATGCAAAGTCTGAGACGGAAAATTCTTTTCATAACAGAAATTCTGACAATTAATAGACATGCAGACAGACCATCAAGTTGGTATCTGTTTGTATTCAATACAAAAAAAGCAAAAACAAGACGGAGAAAAGATAAAAATGGAAATGATGTATGGAGTGTCTGTGACTTGTGCATTTATGCAACTGAACTGGAAACCTGCTTCAGTTTTGTACACGTCATAGCCATGATAAAACATTGTGAAAGACCAGCATGATATTCTTCACTTAGATTAGTAATAACCTGAATGAAAAAAGTGTTAAATGTCATCATACTTTACACTCTGTTATTTCCAGTCAATCATATTGACGAGTTTTAGCTTCACATATCTGAATTAGAGCTCCAGTGCCAATAAAGACATCACTACTGGAACAGATTTATCCCATGCAGCTTTATAAAGCTGCTGTTTTGGATTTTGGTTTTAAGTGGGCGGGTTATTGAGACAACATCACATAAATTGAGTCATTAAAAATTCATGCAATCTTCACTTGTCAGATTCTTTTTTTCTTTCCCATAAATTAAGGTGTCTTTGAGCTGAGAATTCTCATATATCCCCATCCAAAACCGTCTTCTCTCAGCTGCATTCCTTAATGGGGCTTTGGGCTTTGCTAATTTCATCTTTTCATTGGGATCTAATTAACACAACAAGGATTCAGCGTCCTCTGTAGACGCCTCCCATGGGGGAATCATTCTACCTCATTTGCTTCAAATAACTCAAACAGAATGAATCCTTCCAAGTTATTGTTATTTTCACGATTCTGGCTGAGATAAACAGCAGCTAAGGTAACAACTTAACAAGGACAGAAGCGAACTCGCGCAGCATGTCTGGCTAATTTTGTCGCATCAAAGGAAGGCATGGTCGCTCAAGGTATCTTCAGAAAAACAG
This sequence comes from Labroides dimidiatus, assembly GCA_030710495.1. Taxonomy (NCBI): domain Eukaryota; kingdom Metazoa; phylum Chordata; class Actinopteri; order Labriformes; family Labridae; genus Labroides; species Labroides dimidiatus. The sequence goes on along the minus strand of CM061164.1, from coordinate 17,072,218 downwards.
CATCCATTCAAGAGTGCAAGAAAAGAGAACGAAAAACAGTTCAGGTCTTTGGTACTGTTTAAAGAGTGTTGTGTTGCTGTTTAATGCACTCAGACAACTCTTGTAAAATCAGCCTCACTGAGTTTTTACACATGCAGCTGGTGTCGAACGAAACTGTGAGTCACTGATTGAATATAAAAAAGGACAATGGAATAATAGAATCGATTTACAGGCCAAATAAGAGGGGAAAAAGTGCAATTTTGAAATGGCCTAATGTTCAAGTTTTCCCCTCATCGAGAGTCCTTTGGGTCTAGTTAACAGTGGTTATCCTTCAATTAAATAAAGAAGAAAGGCAGAGAAGAAAAAATAAGCAGACCGGTGGGATTTGCACTTATGCTGCTCTCCAAACTCCCAGGCAAATAAAGAGCTTTGAGATTGCAGAGATTTAGAAATACTTTTAGTTATTATTAACCGGTCATGCATTAGCTGCATCTGTTAATTCAGCTGTGTCCACTGTCTGCAAGGAATCAGCTCACATCTTTCTGCAGCCTGCAATGTTTTGGTGCATAGACCTGAACTGGCATCCATGTGGACATCTGCTCAGTGTTTTGACTTTTTTTTTTCCATATCTGTGTGTGCGTGTGTGTGTGTATGTTTAATTTTCAGCTGGTTGTAGTTGCCTATGATGATGGAGAGCCTCCAAAGGAAAATACAACTCTGGTGGAGATCACAGTCCTACAGCCCTCTGTCATCCCGGTGTTCACTCAGGAAGAATACAGGTACACACACACACGTGGGACACACACATTCATACACGGCACAGGATGTTGCCGCGTTAAGAATTTCATCACTGGTTTTTGTGGCAACACCTGCTGTTACTGGTGATAACATTTAAAAAACATTTTGATTCAAGAACCAGAGGCCTGCTCAGTCAAAGACTTGTGTGATTCATGCTGTACATATGGTCTGTGGTAAAAAATGTGCGTATTGATTTTTTTTTTCCCCCCATTCTGGTATTTTTGGAAACTTTATATTCACATATATAGCATGTTAGCATTTCAATGTGCAGAGAAATGGCAGTTCTGCGCTTGCACATAGCTCTGTTATGTGACTTGTATTGGCTGTTATTAATCCATCATCTGGAAATATATCTTCAACACAGATTTGAAGATGCTCACCCTGTCTGGATTCTAATTCACCTAAACACCTGCTCACTGTGCATCATCTCCAATAATGTCTTTCTAAACAAACCAATTAGACTGAGTGCTTCAGCTTAATTTTATAGCTTCAAATCACACAAAAAAAAGAAACAGCAGGTGTAGACCTGCGAATGTCATTAAAAACAAACATTAAGACAAGATAAGCAGTTTTATCTCGTCCTTGTCCACCATGAGGAGAGCACTCAGCAGAATCTAGCAAGTTACAGCAGCAAGGGAGAACTTCCTTTCAACAGGTAGAAACCAGTGTTGCCAGCTCCTTAGTCAGGAAAGTAGCTATTGGCTGTCCTAGAGGCCACTAAATGATGTCATTACCTTATTTGCATAATTGTCAATTTGTATTTAATTGACATGGTTGCTATAGGATAGAGGAATAATGTTGTAGGACAGACAAAAAATGAGTACAAAACTACAAATAAAAATTCTTCTTTTGATTCTTTTCTTTATTTTTTTTTTAATGTCAAAATGTCAACTCTCCTCTCCTGCAGCTGGGAGGGACTGCTTTGCGAGCGAGTGTTTTCTAAGGGGGAGGGGGTCCACAGCAGCCTGCTGTATGTTGAAAGGAGTAAGATGCGTGTTTTCACGTCAGAGTCTCCAGGCTCCAGAAAAAAAAAATTGATAAATTTGTTGCTTGTAGCTTTTTTGTAAAAAAGTCTCCCAAAAGGGTCTGAAAAGTCGCTTAATATGATGAAAAAGTCAGTGAGCTGGAACCAGAAGTGGACAGAAATTTAAAACAAAAAAAAACAAACATCCATCATCATCCCTTTTCGGGAAGGGGATCATCAAGGCGACAACCTATCACAAGGCTAATGTGTAGAGACCATAGACTGTATTTTTAAAAAAAAAAAAAAAAGAAAGAAAAAATTGACGTCATCTCGCTCAGCTCAAACTGAGGTCCCCACAAAAACTGCTCCCCCTGGTGACTGGCTGCAGTATAGGTCAAAAACTCTGCCTCTCTGTTCATTCCAGATGGGCTGTGGTCAAACTTTAAAAAATTAATACACCTCATAGAAATGTTTCTCTCGCTGTGGTGATATTTAGATAGTATTGGGCTGCATTGTGTTCAAGTCAGTTTTTTCTGAAAAGTTTGTTTTTCATCAGTAATTAGACTTTTACATCTCATTTAACGATGATTGACAGCTGCTGTTCTTGGGTAGTTTTTTCAGGAATAGTAAAATACATCAGGAAGGAGAGTTAAGAAGACTTAAGATTAGTCTTTAGAAAAAAAAAAAAAAAACTTTTATTAGTCACCCAGCTCCACTCAGATTCTCTACTGCACAGACTCTGGCTTCACAATGGCGGCGCCTGTGACAGGGGTATTTTGGCTTCAAAATATTACAATGGTAAAAAACAGAGCCACGTTGTCCATTCTATATACAGTCTATACAGACAACCTTAAAAAACAATATAAAGTGAGGATAATAACAGATTCACAACTGTATCACCAACTTAAAGCAAATTGAAAATCTAAATGCAAAATTTAAACCAAGTTCTTAATTTGTTCATGAAGTCCTTTAAAACATGTTGGATGTCACTGAGACATACCTGTACTGCATCAGCTGTGTATTTACTATTCTTGCATGTTTTGGAGTTAATTGTAGGCTTACCTGCTTTCTCTTGGAACATTTAAAACGCTGCAGACTTTTCTCTTGTTGTGAGATCTTTAAAATGTTAATATTAAACCAAGTTTATCATTCCCTAAAAAAAGTCTGGTTACCTCAACACCTGTCTGCAGGAGCTCTCAGTAACATAGTGCTAACTGAAGGGGCTGATGGTTGACAGTGTTTACTGGATGGATAACCTCTTGAAATGCATCCCTCTCATGGAGATATACAGAAAGATGAGTTTCTGGATAGTTCTTCCTCATGATGTGAGATGAGGCTTTTGTTTTTCATCATGCAAATTAATGAAGGATATTAGTAGGCGTAATTAAAACATGTAATGGGAGGTTTACCGCACAAAGAACAGAATTAATTTGTCTTAATTTTTCACAGATGGAAGAAAGCAAACAATATTGTTCCATCACAATACTTTAATAAACATCCGGGAAACTAGAGATGTAAAAATACAAACTCACATGACGTGACAGTTCTGCTCTCTTCAGTGTCGGCTTCCTGGGATCACCTTCTCTACACATGTTGACAATTAAACAGAGGGTGCTCAGTCTGAGCGGAATGATTTACATTTCCTCTGCTTATATTACTGAGAGAATTCAAATTTGTTGTTCAAACCTGGAAAGTTTGCAGTCATTACTCAAATCCAATAGCTTATTACAGAAATAAATATGTGACTGAGTGGCAGCTGCGCATTTTCCTCCTGTGAGCTGGAAATGTACTGAAAGTGTCTGACACTAACTCTGAGTTAATGCAAAACACACACAGAAAGAAAACCGAACCGTCTCTGTCTCATGATTAATAGATGGTTAATTGGCCTCTGCATTTAAATTAGCATAGTGAATGAAATATAATTAAAGAGAAAACAATTCTTGATGTACCATATACCTGAAAAAAGTGGCATTGTGTTGTGACTGCACTTTGGAATGCTAATATTCATTCCCAACAGTCAACAGGCCACTTATCTATAAAGGGAGCGCACCACCTGTGTCTGAAACCAGCTGTCACTCACAACCACATCGCCAAGGGGATAAAAGATGGAGGGATACAGTGATCATGCAGAATACTAGGCCCAGATGGTCTACTAAGGCAAAGCTATGTTGATAAATTGATGGTTGTCAAGGTTGCAACAACAGCTACTGAACCAAAATACAGCATTAGCTTATTTGTGGCCACTTTAAAGGCATTGTGAAGGCTTTGTTAGTGATCTTGAAGTACTCTCACTATTTAATATTTCCCTGTTGATAATCCATGATTTAAATTAGATTATCAGCCCCAAAATGTGTTTCTTATAAATGCTGTTTCCAGTATCCATGCTCAGGTCAGATTTCTCCTGGATGACACCAATATATTAACAACATGTGGACCAAAAGTCCCAATGAGGACACGATGCCGGCTGACACAGTTTATCAGTGAGAAGCAAGATCTGTCTTTTTTTCTTTTGGAAGAAAAAGATTTCTTGGGTTGATTTTGTAGTAATGGTGGACACTGGAGCTTGACTGGCAAAAATAAAAAGGACAGAGGAGCATGAGAAAGCTAAACGATCTTAGATCGTAGAAAGACCTAAAGAGTCGCTCGTTGAGCTCCTTTGAGTAAAACGTAGCTCTCCCTCCTCGCGTGAGCAACTACCATTAAGTCGGCTTCATCTACGATCTCTTGACAGAGAAGCTACTCCGCCTACAACCTCAAGGTCATGATGATCAGACAATTTAAACTATAAAATTAAAATCAGCCCGTGGTCTGTAATTCAACTTTCCTTTATTTGATCTATATTAACAAACAGGATACCAAAAAATGAACAAATTTTCATGTTTTTCATTTCAAGAAGGAAAAAACGGAATATGAATTGTTTTACATTGCCAACAGTAATATATTACACTACTGATTATATCACTTTTCTTTACATCCCACAAAACTGTTAATTGTGTCCTTTCTCCTCCTGATTCTGAGTTTACACACGGCCTCTGAGTTAACCTCAGACGTTAAATTACCAGCATGTGCTTTTTTTTGCCTGCTGCCTATGAACCAAGCGGCATCCTCCAGTCTGAAAATATGAGGCAATGCGGAAGTGTTAAAGTCTGCTGTTCCTCGAGTGTAAGCCAAAAAAAGCTGTTTTCACGGCCAAAATAAGCACATTTACAGCCTGGTACAAAGAATGTCTCCTGTCTGAATCGCCAATTTCACTAACGGCACGCACTGTACGGAGGTGAATTTTTTTCTAATTCTGCAGTTTCCACAATAATAAGCTCGCCAGTTTGTCCAATCAGAGGCACAGCGCAGATCACGTGACTGTGGAGTGTCCTATGGTTGCTACTGTGGAGACTCACAGCACGCCTCATTCCCAATATGGCCGCGCCGACCGTTTTGCTTCAAAAGTCAGTTTCAGAAACAGACGGGTGACGACGCGGAGATTACGTCTCTGAAAAACACACCTGGTTCACCTGAAGACCAGAGACACAATGTATTAAATCCAGTCTAAGTTGATCTAAGCTGAAAGAGACCTCGTACCAGGACAGAATTTAAACCTGACAAAGATGCTGCTCTCATCTTTCCTCTCAACAAAACTGAAGTGATGGGCGTATTTCCAGCAGCTTAACGTAAACGTGTTCTGCTCCATCTTTCAAGCCAGGGTTGCCAGGAATGTATGAAAATAATTAAAAAAAAGAAGCCCATCAACCAAAAATCTACACACAGTAGTGCCTGAAAAGATGCTCAGTTCCACAGAAAAACTGCATACCTGGCAACCATAAAGTGAATTACAGTGCTCCTTAGCTGACGTACACGATGAAATGAATCTGTGGATTGTTGTATTTTAAATCATTAGAGGGTTAATAACAACAGTAAGGGAGGAACAGGTTACTTTTTGCATGAGTAAATGTAATAGTATTACTGGAATTTCCAGATTAATTTGTTGAACTACTCATTTCTAGTAAAAGTAATATTTTTACTGTAACATGTTATAAGTAATGCTAACTGCCCAACACTGGTGACCAGTGATTGTCTCCTGCAAGAGGAATGTATATAAACAGCAAAGAAAGAAAGAAAAACCTGCTCATTATGTTGAAAAATACCTTAAAGGAAAAGTGAACATTGATTTTTTTTTTTTTTTAAATCACACGCATGGAAGAAAAAAAAAAAGTATTTCCCTTTACACACTCCTATTTATCTTTGTTCTCACTGTCTCTGATTCATTCACACATATAAATGACACTCTTACCTCTGCACACCCTCACTCTTATGTTATCATTACATCTCCTCCAGTTGATGCTCATGCTATGAGGTCACGGGGTCACACCTGATTTTCTGGGCTGTGATTGGCTGGCTGGTCAGAGAGCTTGAGAGAGGTCAGATGTGAAATTGGCTAATAACGTGCAGGCATTATCTCTCTGCTTTTCTATCTTGATCTGTCATTTCTGCTATCTTATCACATCTTTCATTAGAAAAATCAACATTTTCTCCTCTCCTTTCACCTTGTTTTCTTTTCTGTTCTTGATAGGTTTTTGTTTTTACCAGTAGCCGTGGCTTCTCTAATTTCCTGTGAAAGCTGTGTTTATCAGCCTCCCTATGTGTCGGTTTCCCCCCCACAAAGACGTTTAGGGAGATGGATCGACCTCATTCCATTTGTCTCATCCTCTGACAGGCAGAATATCTAAGATATCTGGCATAGATGAAGATTGCAGAAAAGGTTCTTCCAAACAGCGTGTTTCCTAAATGTTTGAAAATGACTGTTGTTCAGCCCAAACAATCCACAAGCTTTTTGTGACGAGCATTAGATTTGTGTCATGCCTCCATTCTCTCTCTCTCTCTCAGATTGTTGTATTTCATTTCCATCTCGTCCTCTCTTCTTGTCCACCTTCATCACACATCAAAGTGTTGCGACAGTTTGTACACGCACAGTTTGTGTTTCAGCTTTTCCCGCCGTACAATTCACTTCCTCACTCCCATCTGTCATGCATCATGCAGGAATCAGCCGGCGCCTTCCGTGACAGCGAGTTTATAATATGAAACATCAACAATCGAACCGTCAATGCGGACGCTTTCTCTGAAGAAGTGTTTATGTAAATCCGTGTTAACATTTTAGTTGCTTTTAGCTTTCTTATTCAAACACTGTAAGCTCTGAGCTAATGAGCTTGTTCGGGAGTAGTTTGACTTCAGTGCCAAAACAGACATTTTCCAGATATTTTCCAAACGTTACAGACGAAATCCACATCAGTGTTTGTTTCTCATACAGAGCTCTTCTCTATTTTAGGGGGAAAAAAATGGTTGGAGGCGATAGAGGGAAAGCAATATGTCAGCCAGCCATATAATACAGCATTTATGAATATGTAACATGGCTTCCAGCGAAAGGTCTACCTCACTGTGTGGTTGTGCACCTTTTAAAGCCGTTATTCATTGATAAACACCCAGCTTATATTAATACATGCTGCTACACGGTTTGATGTTTGTGCGCTGTGTTTGTCCCTTTCTGGAGTTATTTGTCTTCAGCTGCCAATGACTCTTCTCCGCCTGCATTTTAGTGTGTGAGTGAGTGAGTGAGAGAGATAGTGTTCTTTATTCCTATAATTCCACATTGTATTCATAAAGACTACAGTGTACCAGCTTTGAATTAATTAACCCAGCTTACCATTGTTCCAGTGTGGTTTGAAGAGCTTACTAATGCAGTTTAATTATTTTTTCATGCTTTTGATGGAGAAGCTTCTAGCTAGTGGCAAGGCTGAATCTGGAATATGCATTTTCGATATTTGTATAAAGACAAACCTGTTCAGAGTGGATGATTCATCTTATGCTTTACCGTATGGCATTTATTGATCTTATAAAGTATTAAAATCCGCCATAGGTTTTCTGCTCAAGCTAAAAACTGCAACTCAATTAAAGCATTTGATTCAGGGTCTTAAGAAATAGTTTAAAATTCATCCGTTTGTTGGTTTTCACTTCATAATTTAACCGGTAGTAAAATAAAAACCCCCATCCGATTAAAAAGTTATGCAAAATAGATTTTAACCAATGAATTCCTCCTCCTTCTTTTCTTTTTTTTTTTTTTGAAAATTTTTTTTTTTTTTTCGAAATTTTAACTTAAGTTGACAAAAAAGTTCAAGGGATTCTTACAGGAACAGTATACAGACCATGGACTGTATGATTCATGGATTTAGTCTCTGTGACATCAACCATTGTTTTCTGAAGCCAAACCATCGTGGTCCCAGTATCTCCCTCAGAACAGAAGCAACACAAGCAAATTAAGAAAACATCTTCATCAGTTTGACAGCAAATGAGCAGCATTTAGAAAATAAACCACAACACAACAGAAGTGTTTCCAGAGGACACTTAAAAGTGATGCACACGTCCCGACACACTTTTTGTTGACACAGATTTTGAGTCACAGCCCTATAAAGGTTCTCTTTCATTCAGTGGTGTTGTAAAATGAGATAAAGTAAGAGTTTAGATTTATTCTAACATTGTGATCACATGATTCAAATATTAGCATATTGGCTAACACCGGATATGTGCAGTGTGTTTTCTAAATGCTGCTCATGTGTTGTCAAATTGATGAAGATATTTTCTTAACTTGCTTGTGTTTCGTCTTTTTGCATGTGTTTTCTTAAGTTGCGGTGCTGTGAGCTCTCAGGGCCTCCATACATCAGCTTTTATAGAGCTATTTGTTGTCTTCTGACATTTAAAGGGGTTTAACATCTTATATTCACCCATTCACACCTCACTCATACACTGATGGCAGGAATGCTGGGACAACTTGGTTTAAGTGTTTTGCCTGTTAAGCAGCAACGGGCACTTTGGCGTGTAAACACTGGGACTGAGGCTCGAACCCCTAATTTAACTGAGGGAGGCATCAACTGGAAGAGGGGAGGTCACTGGTGCTGGAGACCATCCCAGTTGTTATTGGGGAAAATGTGGGGCAGACCCTGGACATGCTTCCACTCTATCACAAAGCTGACTTACAGAAATACAACCAGAAAAAATATGGTAAACAAAGCTTTGGAATTGAACTTGGAATTTCTATGAAATTATGAAGTGCATTTGTTATTTTTCAACTATAAGGGGGAACACTTTTTTTTTGTTAAATGGTAAAACAAACTGCACAATTTTTGATGTTACAAATTCATGACAAAAGTTCTTCTGCAGACAGATTCTGTATGATCGACAGATGCCTGCTGGGAGAAGCAGCTGTGTAACATTCCTCCACCAGTCTGTCTGGTTGGTGGCTGGTGGCTTTGCTGAGACCAGTTGATGATGAAACTGGAGGGTGTGAAATTGTGGGAAAAGAGGGAAACTGAAGACAGCAGAGAACCATTTTTAAAAAACAGAGAGGGCTCTTTATTGGCCAATGAGTGTGAGACATGGTGCTGTTGGATAGAAAAGACCTGCTGATTGGACGGTTCATTTCATTGAATGAAGTTGCATGAAGGCGATGAGTGAGAATCAAAAACTGTAAGCTTTACGTTTGATCTTATAGCTAGTGTTTCTAATTTTTGGCACTTATGCTGGGCAAGCAAATAAGGACTTGTCCCCCCTTTTTTTCTACTATCAGTATCAAAGATTTACCACTTCTACACAAAGTAGGTAAGAGTCAGTCTTTGGATTATATAAGAGCAATTTTTTTTTTTTTTAATCCATAGGATGCAATTTAAAACTGCATTTATTGCATACTGACAAATCATAGTATACAGTTTTTTTAAACTTAAGCCTGCAATTACTCTCTATACTGAAGTGGACAGTTTTTAAAAAGTATGTCTTTAATAGATATTGCACAAAGTAGTGTTTCCTCCCTGCATGTCTGTTGTGATAAACCAACCTTTCTGTTTTCCTCTCAAATGTAATATTTTGATAAAGACCAACATGCATAAACACACTTAAGCATTTAAAAAAAAAATTGCTTATAGTGCATTGAGAATGAATGTCAGTGGAGCATAGCTTTGCATCCATAACCTGCTGTTTGTGCATTTTCCCTATGCAGGGCTGTAATCCAGTCAAAGAGTTTGCAAGCTGTGGAGGAAGTTTGTTATATCTTTGTAGCCTCTGTGTGTGGAGCAGCGTTTCCTCCCTCCTCTGATTTCCTCACTGTAGGACTGTCTTTGCACCTGCAGAATTAGTATGCAACCAGTAACACATACACATGAATAGTTATCAGCACCCAGAGGCCATTACCAGCATGAGGTTGGAGGAACAGAAACTAAATATTGCTTTTCCAAAGATTATTGAAATCTACAAATCCCTCCCACCACTTTGTATGCATGTGCAGGCATATAAGCATATATGTATCCTCTGTGTATGTGAACGTATGCGTGGGTCGCCCCCCATGCTGTCAGAATGCCTTGTGGCCTGTACTTTGTTAATGAATCTAATTAGAAAGTAGGGAGAGAGTTAGAGGCCAAAACACTTCTTAACATCAAAGCTTTGTTAGTTATCCAGAAATTGAGCGATCAAAGATGGCAATGTGTTGCTTTGTCTTGCGTCATTATAAAGATGGAGATAAAACTTCACAGCATGGTGAGAGTTTCAGATGAATCTGGTCATACCATTAACTCCTGCACACTGACGCACAGTTCATGCTCTGTTGAGGAATCGCAGCCAGGCAGGAGGTCAGTTTTTATCTCCATCATCCAGCTGGATGTTTCTGAAAGCAGAGCATGCTCAATATTTTCTTTGAAAATCAACAATCATAATTATCAGGCCTGGAGGTAACTGAATTAAAGGGAACTTCTGTCTCTGTCTGCCTTGAAAATAAAGATACAGATCAGCAGTAAATGCATGTAATTCTGGAAAATGAATCCGCTGTTTGAGGATTATAAACGCAAAAACTGAATCAGTCTTACTTTCTTGGTTTTTGTTAAGGCAACACTTCTTAACATAATTCACATCTCTGAAAGATTCAGGGCTTAATTTATAATGGATATTTCTGACTGACCCTATGATCAAGATTTTTGATTTTTTTTTTTTTTTTTTTTTTTTTTTTTTTGCAGTGAGTTGATTTAGTATAAAAGCGAACTCACACAAGAGTAAATCTCTTCAGGCAGGTCATCCCAAAGTTAAGGGGTCCTTGATTGCAAGAAAAAAAAAACATCTTTGGATTTGATCAGATTTAGATGGCTTAGAGGGAGCAGGCGTTTCTGCTCTGTACATCAGGGAAAGTGGTAAGTAAAATTATGGAATCAGTTCTAAAATGTTCAAGGATCGAATAAATGAGACGCAAAGTTTGAAGCTATGTGTTGTTGTCTGTTAAACCAGTAAGAAACTAAAGCTCTTATTGTCATAGCTAGAGTGAAAACAATAAAACAAATGAGGATCCAGGAAAGAACCTTGAGGTACACCATATCTTAGTTAAACAGCTATGTTCTCTTAATTTCCCCTCAGTTGATCATTTTCACCTGTTGTAGGGAAATCTGGCTTTGAATTTTCTTTTCTCGCTGTTTTTTCTGTTGACAAAATGCTGCTTCAGGAAATATTGAAAAAAAAGTGTCGGTAGTTTCTTTGTGAAGTGCCAAGACTTTGCAACTTGTTTGAAACTAAAAGAATAAACGCCATCATAAAATCCTCACCAAACGTGTCTGAGACTTAAGTGGGGTACACACATCAAGATTATCAGGCTGTTTTTGTCCCAACTTTCCTCCCCTCTGACCAAGGACAGTAAACACCAGATTATCTTCTGTTGTATCAGATTATCCTATCAGATTATCCTGTGGTCTGAGCTGTGTTTAGAGTGAATTTGTCCTGATAATTGGCTTCAACACAGGTTGGGGTCGAAAATCGTAAATATTGAACTTGTTCAATATTTACGACCAAAAATCTTCGTGTGTGTGTGGGGACCGCTGACGACTCCTGAGTCATGACTTTGTGAATTGTGACATAGAATGGAATGTAGCCAATCAGGAGGCAAGCTGACTGAGGAACAAGGAAGCAGAAGTAAACAAAAACAAAGATAGCTGATCTGACATGCAAAGTTTGTGAGCAAAGAAGCCGTCTCCAGGAATTTTTTCCCAGTCTTTTCTTTTTCTGGTTCAGGAATTTTCTGTTACAAATAGTCCCAAGACCATCATCATTCCTTCTTCTATGTCCTCTTCCATCTTGCGTTTGGTGTTAGCAGGTTGCTGCTATCTGTTGCCATGTTTCTTCTTCTGGGTTTCTGTTAGATCACATTTGGTCACCTGAGATTTTGTTGTGTGTGTGGTGAGCTGTGTTGAAATTATTGGCGCACACCACACACAGTGCAATCAAAACTGTTTAATGCCTGATTTTTGATCTTCATGTGTGGGCTCTCTAACAGATAAAAAAATCTTCAGGATTTTGAAAATCCTGATGTGTGCACTCCGCTTGTCTTTAAGGCAGCACCCAATTTCATATGCAGTAAACTATCTTCTGTCAAATTAAACTTCTCTGCCATAATGAAACTCCCTGAGGCTCTCAAAAGTTTTTATTATGAGGTGAACTTTTCCAGCCCTTTGTATGTCAAACATAAGCATGTCCAATCTGTGGCTCTGCAAATCAGGGATATGTCTAACCGATTTAGTCGAAGGTTACCTTGTTTTGTTGATGCACACACACACACACACACACACAGGTAAGTGCATGGAGAGTGCTCCTGGCAATGTTGCGACTGTGACAATAAATGGCAAACAACCACGGTGTTATTTATAAGATTGCTTGCAGCTGGGAGAAAAGTGAGAGACTTGGAGGTGAGGGGATGAGGTACTGAAGAGAAAGAAAGGTTGAGAAAAGAAGAAGGGACAGGTAGAGTAAAGAATGAGGTGGGGTTAGAGGAGAGAAGTGATTCAAGGATTAGGAGTGGGAGTTTCGGGTGGAGGAGGTAAAAAGTAGAAGGCAAGACAAGCTGACACTGGAAAACCCATAAAGTTTTGAAGAAGAAGAAAGATTGTGTTGCTGGAGTAACCCAAAACACATTGAAGTTGATCGACAGGTAGAGGGTGGGAAAACAGATCAACATAGAGGCAGAAAAGTCTTTAAAGTGGCAGATGAGCTGACAGATTGCAATAGACTGACGCAAACAGGTAAAGGCTGGAGAACAGAAGTGTTGAGACACAGATGGACAAGAAGACATGCAGGTTGACACTGTAAAGATACGGCTGGCTTGATAAATAATGCTCAGGTAGTCAGTCAGGGAGAGTGACATCTGATTTTCTACACTGTAGATATAAAGATACACTCTTACTTCTTGTTCAACCCATTCAACCCCCCCCAAAAAATTGCTCGGCTCAAAATAAGGTAACCAGAAAAATGCTCCCCCTGGTGTCTGGCTGCAGTACAGGTAAAAAACTCTGTCTCTCTATTCATTCCAGATGGGCTGTGATCAAACTTTAAAAAATTAATACACCTTCCAATTTTCTCACATCATAAACTGTGGTGATATTATTGGGCTGCATTGTGTTCAAGTCCTCTTTTTTCTGAAAAGTTTAAAAACAGGGTTTTACATCTCGTTTAACGATGATTGACAGCTGCTGTTCTTGAGTAGTTTTTTCGGGAATAATAAAAGAGATTAGACTGCTGAAAGAAAAAAAAAATTATATATTTTTGTCAAGCGGCTCCACTCAGATTTTCTCAGGAGCCCTTTTAGTCTCTTCTACACAGACTCTGGCTGCACAATGGCGGCTCCTGTGATGAAAGTTTTTTGGCTTTAAATCTGTAGGATGGTAAAAGACGAAGCCATTCTGTCCATTCTCGATACAGTCTATGGTTCAACCTTTGGTCTCCTGTGTGGCTGTGGCCTGTTTTGGCTTCTCTACTTTTATGATCCAGGAACAAGTTCACAAAAATTCATTAAAAAGTCATATACAGCCAAGGAAACTAAATGTAGTGCATGTGTAAACACTAGGAATAAGTATGAAATGGAAGGTAAACAGATTGAACTGATTTGACAGATGGTGGCAGAGACTTTAAAGTTACAGTCCAGTATGTCTCCATCAACATCTCTGCAGTGCAAAAGAGGGACAATCTGTACCAGCAACCAGCAGACTAACAGCTCATCCTTCAAGTTGGCATAAACAGCTAAAGACTATTTTGACACTTTGTGTCTGAAACAAAAGCATTCCTCTGTCAATGTCACCAAGTCTAAAAAGTGGGAGTCACAGTGAGTACGAACTCCTTCTCTAGGCTTGTGTGACCCTATAATAACACCAAAAGTTTGTGAGTACTTTTAAAGTACTTTTAATTCTAAGTTGTTAGCTCAAAATCCTTTTCCTGATTTGTATGTATGCAATTCATGAAAATTAATCAATCATTTTTTTAGAGCGCAAAATTACAACCAAAGCCATCCTGGGGCCCTTTCCATAGGAACAGTTTTTGTCTTTTTCTTTTTGTTTGATTTTTTTTTTATTTTCTAGAGTCACCAAACATTCATCCGTCATGTTATCAACGTCAATGTTATTCAGCCTAGTGAGGCTACTAAGTGTATCCATTTGAGTTTGCCTTTAAATAATAATAATATTCATAATAATAACAATGATAATGAATGAAGTGTATGAAGGAAATAAGTTGATGTGAACTACACGGCTTCTGAGGAAAGGAAGTGTCACATTTAACCATCTGTCTGTCTGTGAGGTCAGTTCTTAACAGATACCCAAAAGCTAAAGTGAAACTCTAACACAGATGGTTAAATGGATGGATGAATGCATGAATAGATGAATGAAGACATTGATGGGTGATTATGGATGGATAAACTGATGGAAAAGGTGAATAATTGGATGAATAGTTAGATAAATGTCCTGATAGATTGATGCATAGATTGATGCATAGATTGATGGATGGATGGATGGATGGATGGATGGATGGATGGATGGATAATACGATAATGCATCTCTTGTTGGATTAATAAATGGCTGGATAAATAGATGGATGGATGAATGGATTGATTAGGGAGTAAATAAATGGATGAATTGATAAACAGGGTGAATGAATAAGCAGTTTGATGGATGGATTGAGCTGATGAAAGATGGATGGATGCATGGATAGATTGACGAATAAATAGACATATCCATGGGTGCATGGATGGATAAATGGATGAAGGGGTGAATGACTTGAAAGATAAAATGATGCATGTATTTACAGATTGTTAGTTGGATGCATGAATGGATTAATTGGTGGAAAGAGGAATAAATGGTTTAGAAGATGCAAAAATGGATGGATGCGTGGATGGAGGGAGGGATCAATGGAACGATGAATGGAGAGGAAGAGGGATGCATGGATTTGCAAAATAAAGGTCGGATGTATGGATGGATTAAACGATGGAAAAAATAAAAATGGATCAACCGATGAATAAATCAGTGGATGGATGGAGCAGGAGATGAAAGGGCTTCATTGATCCTTCACTGATCGGAGCAAATAAAGCACCAGAGGTCAAAAACAAATCCAGTTACCCAAATCTTCCTCATAAAAATCTACTTGATTATAGGTCATTTTAAATAGAATATCAAATACATCTTATATATAAAGCCACCTAAGAGGAAAACAATGAAAAGCTTGCATTAATGAAAACATGGCTGACTCATGGAGGATCCAGAATGACGGTTTTTACAAATTAAAACCCCTTCAACACAAGGTTTGCTGTGACTCATCATATCATAATGTCAGTGCTTTGCTGTCTCTTTAATGGTAGTCAGTCTCTCTGAACACAGTCATTACATATTTGAGTCAAAATGTTCTTGTTCCAAAGTGGATTTTTATACTTAAGTAATGGATGTGGTTGCTACTGTGAAGCATGGAACAAGAACTGAGGACAAAGGATAATGAAGAGAGAAAGGAAGAGAGGAGATTGATTGGCTGCTTCGGAGAGACGGACACAGACTAGGTCTTGATTAATGATAATCAGCTGAATCATTAACGTCTCTTGATGTCTTTTCACTCTCTGTGTCTCTTAGACTGACTCAGGTTTAAAATTCTTGTCACACGTAGACTACATGAGTGTTTCATTAAAACAACTCAGAACAAAACGCTGCGGTCTAATTTTTCTTTCTCCATAAGTGCAGATGAAAGACTATGATACCAAGAGGGTCTAAATCAACATTCTTGAGACAACTGTTGTCATTTACTGAGACCATCTTTATTTTATCCCTACGAAGTTTGTCTCATAGTCATCAAAATCCACAGTAATTGATAAAGAAACAGCAACTGAAATTTTCTGTAACAGTGACTTTTGGCAGTCTTCAAGCTTTCTCATCCTGCAGAATTAGATTACCAAGCCAGCTGTCAGCCTGGGTTGACCCATGGCCTTCCTCTCCTGTTCACCGACTGGTTTTAAAAATGGTAGAGCTCTGCCCTATTAGGCTAGCCTTCGAGTGGTAGGCCAAGGGTGGAAACCAACCTGTGGCCCCTTTCCTGCATGTCACACCCTATTTTCCCGACTTTATCAAAGAAGAAAAGGTTTAACTTTGAGGGAATTGGTACATATGTATGATATATTGCTGTAGTTTCTGTGATGTCACCCATTTGTTCCTGAGATGGACTTTTGGAGCCCGTCATCAACGGCTGCCATATTGGAAATTCTAAACACAGCCTAGTTTTGTTTGAGTTTTGCAGACGGATACTTAATACTTCCCACTTGTCAGTAATGTAAGCATGCCATTACATGGGTAAAACTCCAAATTCTAATAACTTTGAAAATAGAGAGTTATAGAAAAATTCAACCCTGCACAGTGAGTGCTGACAAATGAGCTATTAAGAGCCAAGCTCATTCTCTGAAACTAGCTGCGAACGTGTATCTTTATTTTAGCTGGGTGTGTATGTGGTTTTAGAAGTTTCTACAGCTAGTGTAACAGATGTGGCTATAGCATGTGTAAAGACCGACACAGGAGCTGGTTGTCAGCATTTAATTTGGTCTGTAAAAGACATAAAACACACAATCTTCCCTCTGTTCCTCTCTCTGCACCTCAGCTCCTAAACAATAGATTTTTAACAATGCATAAGGTGGAAAATCTCCTGCTTTACACGAGGCCATGAAGTTCGGCAGTGTGCAATATTGCAAATCATGCCTAAAAAGTTTCATGACAGCATCGTTTAAACTTCTAATAAAACAGCTCAAACCAGCAAAAAAACAGCTGGATAACATTATATTAACAACAGTTACCACCACACGCCATAGCTCATCTTATAATGTACACAACAAAATAATATCAGAGCATTTTCACATACAAGTTACCTTCAGCAATGTGGAGCAGCTCTGTGAGGGGCAGAGAGCCGGAGCTATGGAAGCCCAGGAGGTACAAGAGGAGAATTCTACAGGAGAATTAAAATAACCACAAATAAAAACAACTAACTGAGAAAAAAAAATCTCAAATACCAAATAAAAACATTTAGGATAATTTAAAAAAATTAAAAGATAAACTGGAAATATATATTGAAAATTAAGTGCATGTTAACCTCTGTTACACTAGTCTCAAGCAGATTTTTGAAGAACAGCTCTTTGGCTCCATATTTTTAAACTAGATGAGAAAAAAAAAAAATCTCAAACTGTTTCCTCAAACTTCCAATAATATCCAATTATGCTCAGTTCTGCTGATGTATTGTTCAATATTTCCCCACAATTTAAAAGCCTATTTTTACTGATTCATTTGATCAGAGTTTAAAATCAGTGGATCCAAATACATTATTGTTTTTTCCAGGAAGATGAGAAACTAATACCACTCCAAACACAAACATACATTTTTAACCATTTTGTTCAGTTCTGTCTACAGACTTCACCTGTTTTCTACGATGATTCAAATATTTTACTTCAAACAAATCCAAGCAAACATATTCACAGCTTCTCCTCTTTCTCGCTTTTGTTTCATGACTCCTTGTCATCATATCACCATCCTTTGATAGCATCCTTTTGTCAACAGCTCTTGTATATCATGTCAGTCCCTTTTCTCCCTCTGCCTCACGTATGTTTTATGTATTAGCACTTCAACAACGCTCCTCTCAACTTCAGGCTGCGTTAGACACACTGAGCCATTTGACTGTCAGTTGACAATTACAACAAGGCTGTCAGGCAAAAGGTGAGAGGGAAAAAAAAAGAGGCTCTGAGAGATACTCCCTGACAGAAAATGGAAAAGAGAGAATCATTTCGGGAGACGCAGTGAAGACCGCAGAGAGAGTGATTGACAGAAAGAAGGAGTGACAAATACTGAGAGGTTGAGTGTGAATATGCACAGCAAATGGAGAGAGTTGGAGAAGGAGAGAGATGTGGGATTAGAGAGAGAGAGAGAGTGCCAGAGGGTGCAGAAAATGAATTTTGATTATTCAGACTGTGAGGAGCAAAAATAAGAAACAGAGAAAATAGATTACTGACATGGCCTTGCATCTGTATTAAAATAACCGATACTGGCTCAGTCATAAAACATTGTAACTGTTTCGAACTTTGCCAACTTTGTTCCTCAGTGAGTTTGAAAATTTTATTGAAAAGTGTTGCAGAATTGCAACACCTGACATATCAGTTTGGATTTCAACCAGCGTGTCTCTGCAAGCTCTGGAGGACATGTACTCAGAAAATCCAAGCCTGTGAGTGCTGGAAAATGGACACAGCAGGAAAAGAAGTAGCTCAAAGAAGTCCAGGCAGCCTGTGAAGGTTGTTACTTCAGGCAGTTAAGACGCCTCCACTCCACAGTGTGCTAATGAAAATGCTACACTCTATTAGCAACCCCCTGGAAATACAGAGGAGGAGGGAGGAAGTAGAGGGGTGTACAGAGATGTGGGGTGTTTGAATGTTTATGTAGAGGTCAGTGCTGTAATCTCAGGATTGTGACTTTTTGTCAACACTTCAGCTTAATCCAAGCAACGGTGTAGTACGGTGTTCAAATAGGGTTAGGTATAAATCAAAAATCTTTGATTTCTGTACCATCACCTTCACTTCGATACCGGTTCCTGAATGATACTCTTTCATTTCCAATTTTATAATATCAGTCGTCTGCTCTGGCTGCAGCTTGGAGTGTGCTGTGAGTTGAGGAGTCTGTCTGTGTGTTTTGGAGAGGGGTGGGGCTGCTTCTCAATGAGCAGCAGGTACCGAAGATCAATACATGCTTTCACTTCATCCACAAACTCCTGAAAAGTCACTGGATTTGTCGCTTTTTAGAAGAAAAAAAATCGCTAGAGGGGTCTGAAAAGTCACTAAACATAATGACAGAATCACTAAGTTGGTAACACTGTACTGCATACTGCAACCACGTGTAACGTTACGGCCAATCACCGGTGGCATTATCAGAATGCCCCCACCACTCACTCAGACAAACAGTGAATATTCAGTGTCAGGTGCTATGGGAGGTGTCACAGTAGGAGACATTTCACAGGACGTCATTGATGAGTTTTGAAAACAGAAAGATCACATATCATCTAAAAGGCACCAAAAGGGTCTAAACTACACATTGGAGGGATACATGAATCAATTTACTGTTGAAGGTCCATAAAAAGCTTCAGTTACAAGACAAAACTTCCAGGTCCCAGAGCAAACCTGATAAACCACATCTGGTTACCATCAGCATCTCAGACAACAAGACAGAGGATCAGCATCAGTCAGGAGAAAAATCTAACCTCCTTTTTACCATCTTTACCAAGAGTGTCTCTGTTAGTTTGGAGCTACAGTATTTACATTGAATCATTCAGCAGAACGTTTGTCAACCTTTGTTATCTGGGCTATTACAGATAAGCTAATGAAGCTAAGCTCCAGAAGCTAACGTTAGCTTAACTAGAGCCCCTTGGACAACAGCTAACAATGATGGACGATCACCAAAGAACAAAAACTAGAACAAAACAGGCCGATGAACTCCAACAAACAAAGAGACATGACGAACAACGCTACTAGAAGCTAACGGGAGGCTAATATTAGGCTAATATTAGCTAACATTAGGCTAATATCAGCTAACGTTAGAGAAAATCCCAAACTCGTCACGCTTAAGGCTGTGGTTTAGCCATAGGCAAATTGTGACATCCCTACCACATTAATCCTGGGTGGCACTTGACATTTTTCCACTCTTTTAGAAATATTTAACTTATTGGGAAATGAGGACGTATCTTCTTTTGAGTTCTTTCAGTTTTTTACCTCATCAAGGTTTTTTTTCTCTTTTCCTTAATTTTGTTTATGTAGGTATGCATACATGCGTGTTTGTGTGTATGTGTACTTATTTTTGTTTGCTCACCTCCTGTCCATACAATGAAAATCTTTCAAAAAAATATTTAAAAAAACTTGAGAACAGTAATACAATTTTTGATTGGGGAATTTCTTGATGAAATGTTTGGCAGTTTTAATAGTTTCACAATCAATAATTCCCTCATCAAACAAACCATCAGGAACTGATAAATGCTTTTCTTTTTAACAGTTTTATTGAATAAGATTGTGCTAGAAAAAAAATGTACCTTGCCTTTTGACTAAAGTCAAATTACCCAAAATAACAAAAAATTGTTGACTGTTAATGGAAAAAAAAAAATCAATATTGTGATTGTGTCATTTTAATCCAACTATTAGATCCATTAAAGTTGAAGGTTCTGGTGGTTGAATAAAAGGTTGAACCCACTTGAGATTTCCATATCCTCCAGGCATGCCTTCCTACAAAATGCAGCATATCATACAGCACATCAGACATGACTGCCACCTGAATAAACAGCCTCTGTAAAAAGACGCAACACAGAGTCAGAAAATCGGCTCGGCACAGAGGAGATTGTAGCTGGCGTGGACAGAGAGCAGGAAAAAAATATATATCAGAGGAAGTGACAGAACTAGAATTGCAGAAGAGAAATATAGACATGGAAAGAAGCTGTAGGAGGAGGGGGAGGAAGAAAAATGATGAGCAGGAGATGATGTGTCAGACAGAAACAGGCTGAAGAAGGAAACCAACTGATGAAGGGCAACAAATGATGGAGGCAAAAAGAGATGGATCATTTAAAACCAGAAAACAGGTAAACCTTTGGGAGTCTGAGGCCATGGAGCTGTTCGTTTTTAAACAGCTGGAGTAGGCCTGCAGGGAGTGAATTAAAATCAATGCAATGTCCTCACAAGTATGTTGGTGCAAAGATTTGTGTGTGTGTGTGTTTCTGTTGTTATCAGTATCGGCCCAGCTTGCCATAGTTAGGACAGCAATGATTAGAGCTCAGGAGGGGGCCAGGGGCTTTATAATGAGCTGTGTATATGTGTGTGTTTGTGTGTGTGTGTGTGTGTGTGTGTGTGCGCTTATCTGTACAATTCCATACTCGACAGTGCAGGGAGTCTTGTGAGTGCCTTCCTGCCTGAATATGCGGTCTAACTCATCTACAAGTAGTCCTGTGTGTTGGTATGAGTGTATGGTTTGCATGGTAACAGTGTGGTAACTTAAGTTTGTGTGGTTGTGTGTGTGTGTGAGCGTTTGTGTGTGTTTCTGCTCTGCATTGTGCTCTCCTTCGCTCCTGATGTAGCTGTAGTAAAAATAGAGCGGGTGGAGGAGTGGATCACCATTGTTGCTGAGGTCTGCTGGGTTGTTAGCTGGATGGAGAGTGTGTGATAAACAGAGAAGATTCTGATGCAGAAGAGGCAGCGTGTGTGTGTGGATATGGATCCCGTGAATGGAAGTGGTGGCACTGAACTTTTAGTGTAGAACAAGCAGGAGGCTTTGAGAGAGGAAATTTACGTTGCACTTCAGTGTTAGGAAAGCAGCTAAAATCATACTGTTTAAATGTTACTGCAGCGCTATTAAACAAGCTCAGGCTTTATGACAGCACACAAAGCTACATGACTGCAGACTTGGCTGTTTTTTTTTTTCCCACTGCAGAATCTGACTGACTGCATGATCAGTCATTTGCATGTTGTGTGCAGTCATAAAGCTTCTCTCCTTGGATCCAATTACAGTGCTTTTTCCATATTAACTGAAGAGTGAAGTCATTTAAAGAGGGGGTAGCCTGCTGTCCTTTATTTTAGATAAAGATATAAAGTAACAAATTCTAGATGTCCTCACTTGACGAGCAAATTTTCAAAACGCTACATATTTGTACGTTGCAGAAATCTCTGAATAGCATGAGATCTTCAGGAGGTTTGCTGAAATGATGAGGTCATCACATAAGGATCTAGATGTTTCATGACACTCCAAACAGGTGGGCCTCAAACACTAAGGTCAATCTGTAGCTCTGCCTTTGACAGGTCTCAAGAACTAGCCAATCAGAGGGAAGGCAGTGTGTGGAGCAAGGAGCCTTAAGGGCCTCTTAAGCTGAACCTGTGCTTGTCTCAACTGCAGAAGTGATTAGATGTGGTGGTTTATTTATTTATTTTTTTCAATGAGGTGAAAGAACCATAAAACCACCCTAAAGACAGAAGTCTTCACTTTGTCTCGTTCCTGCAAATTTCCGTAATAAATTAGCAAATAAGCACAACTGGCTCAGAAAACAAGGTTCTTGTGCAAAGGTGTATTTATCACAATACGATACAATGAAAGGACTATGAATCTGTTATATAAATGAATGTGAACAGACATTACAGAATACCACTCACACAATCAGAACAGCATCAGAAACGAAACTATAAATTAACATTTATTCAAAAAAGTTGAAAACTGGACCAGATTTTTTAAATTCCTAATATAAAAATGTGTTACTCACAGACCTTTACTGTATGCTTCAGAAAAAGACTGCAAATAAACCAAAGATACAATTAAAGGGTAAGAAAGGGATCCATTGTATTGAGGAGTCTGGCCAGGGAAAGCAGGTGATTAACGAAATGAATGGAGACATTTACCCACTTCACTTTGAGTTCCCTGGTGTTCTGCACAGGTCTCATTTTCAGACTGGCATGGCTTCCCAGAACACTTAGAGGCATTGTTAATGTTATTAGTAACACCTGTGCTTCTCTCACCAGGACAAGCGAAAGTGTCTGCTTCAATTCGTTTAAAGATTTCATTTCAGTTGCCTTGATTCAACATTCCTGAGCTGCCGTTGCCAACACAATACATTTGTTTTCTCTTTTAATTCTATACTCATTCGATCAACTTTACGACACATTTTGCTTGGAGGAGTGTTTGAGTAGAGCAGGTGGTTGGAGGAGCAAACGACTGCGCTGGAAGTTAACGTCTACTCAAGCACACACACACACACACACACACACACACACACACACATACACACTCTCTCCCTCTAGCTCGCTCTCTACTTGCTCCACAGCAGCCCCATTCATCACGATGTGATTACTTGATAGCTTAGCCAGTTGGTAGCCCATGTCATAATGTTTAGCCAGCTGTGATGGTTGGCCTAATGACGGGACTGGGTTTATTTAATGGAGCGAAATCTGCTGGAAATGTAAGAGTTGCCAGATCCTCAGAAAATCTGTCAGGGTAGTAAGCAGGGAAAACTGGCGACCACATGGAAAGAGAAGCAGGTGGACGAAAACAAGACGATGCTGGGGATCTCTTTCAAAACCTGTGATGGTTTAATTCTTAATTCTGTTGCCTGGATGTTTCAGGCGACTATTAAGGCCAGACAGACACTCTGATCTAACTGTGGTGGATGGTTTGTTTGAACATGATGGGCATTAGAGTGCTACCAAATGCAGGATCTGTCCATTGAAACACTTTTGGCTTTTCTTAGAAGGCTTCAACCCTCTGTTTCTTTATTTTCCAGTTCATCACTTCAACAAAAATCCAAGCTAGACTCCAGGGCTCTCGTGATTTATACTTTAGATGCTTGTTAGTTATGGTTTTTCAAACATTTCATAGATTAGTTGACTTTAAAATATGTCCAATTCATTTCTTTTT
Organism: Labroides dimidiatus; assembly: GCA_030710495.1. Classification (NCBI taxonomy): domain Eukaryota; kingdom Metazoa; phylum Chordata; class Actinopteri; order Labriformes; family Labridae; genus Labroides; species Labroides dimidiatus. Next base: position 17,048,713 of record CM061164.1, on the reverse strand, counting down.
GGTGTGCGTTTCAAGTCACTTTGAACTAATAACAGATTTAACCTACTGAAGAATTTTAACAGATACCAGAGGCCTTGTTCACTAGTCTGACCAAGAGAGCCACCAAAAAGCCTCTTAAAGACCCTGATTTAACAACTGAAAATGTTTGGTCCCATATTTGTAAATTGTTTTAATGGTCTTCTCAGTCTGTTTCAGAATGAAGGAGACTTCAGAACTATGTGGTCAAGTTTGTAGCCCTGTTGTGAACTATGAACACTAATTTAAACCTTGGCCACTGACTTGCTGACTTTTAGATGTCAACCACTTTTAAAACCAAGGGAGCCCACAAATACGGGCTGTTTTCCAAACTGCTTACTACACCAGCAGTGTCCACTGATTTGACCGAAATTCAGTATGTAGTAGGCAGTGTGCGAAAACTTGCAAAATCTGCAGTATGACAAAAATTCCTGGATGTCCTTCTGATCTGGGAAAATTTCTCAATATGCATCAAACTAGTTTACCTGGCATCCCACAATGCATGGTACTAATGCTATTTGTCTATGTGAGTGTCACTCTGGTTTAGGGGTATTACCGCCACCTACTGGAATGAATCAGCGATCACATTGAACGGTCTGTGAGAAAGAAGCGCAGTGATGAGAAAGAAACACTGTTAAAACTTGTCACTTCTAGTCTTAAACGAGGTGTTTACTGCTACAAATTCCTTTAAGTCCAAATAAACCAGTAATTAACTTTTCTAAACACCACACATGGATTATATGGAAGTGGTTTATCCATAAGCTGTAGAAATAAAAATTCAATCTTATCCCAGATTTATCTGGGATAAATTATTACTTTTGGTGAGATTGAAAATCAAATCCAATGATCCTGCTGTAATATAGTTTTAATTCTATGTACCAAAGGTGTTTTCCATAAACCCCTTAGGACCCTGAATTTTCTCACTGAATTTGTTGTTTTTCTAAATGAATTTAAAACCACTGAAAATTATATATATATATATATATATATATATATATATATATATATATATATATATATATATATATATATATATATATATATATAATAATGGTAAAAACACCACTGCAAACATAACCAGTTTGGTGTCACTGGTCAACAGATGAGCCATAAAAAGTCACGACAGGCTCCAAATATGAAGATAACTGGAAAGATAAGAACAACGAAGGGAGAGCTACTGCAACAAGCTGCCATAAAATGTATAAAAATATGCGCTGTTGCCTCACTACGAGAAGGTTTTGGCCCCCAGTTGGGCAGGTGCCTTCCTGTGTTGAGTTTTCTTGTTCTTCCTGTGCATGGTGGGTTCTCTCTGGCTACCCTAGCTTCCTCCCACATGTCCATTAGGTTGAGGGGGTCACTCTAAATTGTGGGACTTATGAGCATGTTGTTGGGAGGCTAGGCTCCAGTCCCCCCGGCGGCCCTGAAAGAGAAAGATGATGGATGGAATAGCAGCTGCTTAGCTCCTATCTTTTTCTTTTTCTTTTTTTTTTTTTACTGAGCTGCCACTCCTGTTTCCCAGCAACCTGAAAAGTTGCACTGGGACTAGCCAACACACATATCACCATGCAATTTAGCCTGGCCTGGTAGTTCAAAAACAACTTCAAGTCTGAAGGCCTTTTTGTTTGTTTGTTTTCTACTATTTAAATTGTTAATTGTATCTTTTACTATTATAACATTTCAGCATGTATTACTGTGGCCACTTGAGGTTCAATCATCTTGTTTTGATTGATTGGAATATATCAAGCTATGATGAGGGGACCTGATGCACCCCTGTGTTTTGCACAGAGAGAAGGAAAGAGGACATTGCATCAAAAGCAGGACACTGCTAAGCTCAATACAGCTACCATTCAAAAACAGTTGAATGTGGTGTGTTGACGTCTTTGTCTCTATTATTTAAGACCCTTTTTAAATTTTTGTGCTCCAAAAGGATCATTTTCTGGCTTGGCTGTTTATTTGGCCTCACACCACGGAACATGAAGGAGCTGAAAAAAACAAAACAGTGGCTCCTGTGGAATCTTCTTTTAAAATGTTGAGAAATTATCTCCTTTAAAGGTCAGCCCTTATTTCTCACGTCTTACACCTCACATTATTTTTTTTTTTTTTGAAGGGAAGTCCAGGTACAGAAAGCTCTTGACATAAAAGAGAGCTATGATGTTTAAAAGATAAGACTCTTGGTTGTGTCTGTGCTGCCAAATTTCAGTCAACCCTTGAGAGGAGGTGGGCCAACAGCCTACATATACATATTTAATCTTCTCATCGGCAGATATTGACTGGCTGACTGATCTTTTCCCAGGTTTCCACCAGTGAGCGAGCAGGCAGCGGTGGGAACCCAAGTGGGAGCCGTCATGGCAGCTGCTGTCAATCAAACTATCGTGTACTCCATCATCGAAGGCAACGAGGGAGGTGAGTGTGCTCCAGAGCCTTTTACACAGTGAGGAAGGGTCGCTGTAGCTTTCACCCAAGAAGCTGACTTAACTTTCAACCAATGGCTCTGTGGCATGTATAAAATGTGAATCAGGCTCAGTTCATTCTGATTCATATCAAGATGAGCAAAATGAAAAGATCTCAGGGACTTTGAAAAGGGTTTGATGATGGGGCATAGATAGAATTAGCCTTTGTTAAAAAGACTGCTCAACTGCAAAATGTTTAAGTAGAAGAAAGGGCAAAAGTGACGTTTTATTTTAGACAGGCTCAGGGAGTAACAGAATACATGTACCAGTGTTACGTAATTAGGATACAAAGAAAAAGGTAACCATATTTCACTCTTCTCAACGAGCAGCAGGTGCTGCCATGGGTCCCTCCCCAATCCAAAACACTCAGACAGGAAGACAGGTCCTCCTCAGTCACAGCAGTCCCTCCCAATAGCAGCCAGAGCAGACGACTGCATGCAAATAAAGTGCAGGTTCTGCCCCCCAGCTGTGAACCTGCTGTCTAAAGCGACGCACAGTGAGATCCGCACAAGAGAAAGCGTGTGGCTTTTATTCTTTTTCACACTCGGGTGTATCGGAACCACACATCTACCACAGCGCTAAACTAGAGAAGAAGAAGTTGTTCACACAGTTTACATTTTTTTCACAAATTCCTCTTCTCTGCCAAGTTTGGCTTCAATTTCACACCAGGAATTGTTCATCACACAGTTATCAAAGTGATCCCTGTGTGGTGAATCATATAAATGACAGTATTTATTGTACTTTGGACACGAGGAGCTCCTGCTCGTTCGCAGTTAGAAATTTCCAGAAGTAAGTGACAGAAATTTTCTGCATGAAAAGGATCGCGTGGGGGGTGAAGCTGTAAAAATGACATCATTCAACCTTACGGACGCGTCAAGCATTAGTCAGGCTTAAGACCAAAGTAAGATCAGTTTGTGTTTACTGTGTAAGGATCAGACTTTACTTTTAATTTAGACTCCAACTGCCTGAATTTACATGATGATTTTCATTATCTGTCATTTGTTTGTCATTTTTTCTTTAAAGTTTATCAGGTGACCTCTGGGTGTGTTTAAAACAATGTTATGGGTGCTTTTAATCCATACTGTGAAATGAAACAGATCAGATTGTGTCTGACATGTAAAAGAAAAACTGGACCATGTGGTCAAGACTTGAGCACTTTCATTGTAGGACCAAAAGCTGCTGCCTGAACTTGCACTCAAAAAAATGAAACATTGACTTTAATGATATTTATTAGGTTAACCTGTTACATTTAAATGAATTAGGTTAGTTGAAAACAGGCGCGGAGCCAGTGTCACATTGCAGAGGGGGCGGGGACTTGTAGTGGGCCCTTATAGCGTATTGTCTATTTTACTCGTTAACAATTCACATTATCGATCCGATATGGATTTGAGCTGTATTTGCCGCTAGCAAAAAGGGACTGAATGAACGGCTTTAGCTTCGTAAATTATAAAAAAGTCTCACACTTTGAACCATCAAAATATGAAAGAAATCATAGCTCAGCAAAGAGACTCAGTTTGCTTCGTAAACGGCCTGATATTCTGTAAAACATTAGACGCGGCGCAGTGACAGCATCTAAAGACACAGCTGATTAATTAGAAGCATTAATATTGGGAAACGGAGACAGAAGGGCAAAATGGAGAGAGTGTGGATTACGATGAGTTGTGCAGCACAATGTGCGCTATTTCAGCACCATGGACAGTGCCACGGATTTATCATTAAACAGCGACCTGCTGATAATCTAGCACCACAACTCAGCACCATGGCTGGGGGTTGAGTTGCTGAGAAGAAGTTTGTCAGCAGAACACAGGAGGCAACACGATTCTTCCTCTGCTCTTGCTCCTTACGCTTTAGTGCGCCGGACTTGTGTTTTTTCATTTTAAAGCTATTTAAGCCAACACACACAGAGTAAGTAAGTAGAGCTAACTGCCCACTCAGAGACCACGGTGAAAAAGACCGCATACGCACGTACATCAATCAGATGTCACTTTCTGTCAAATGCGCGTAGACCCACAGGGAGAGAGAGAGAGAGAAAGATTGACAGACAGCGCAAGAGAGGTTGACATGGTAAGTATAACGTCACATTAGGCTACCTCCTCATGGTATTTCAGAAACACTCTGATCTGGATTGCTTTTTCCACTTATATTTACGTCTATTCTTACACTTATATCCTTACAAATACAGCAGTAAGAGACTGACTCTCGGACTTTACGTTGTTTTTGTTTTTTTCGCCACCGGTCTTGCGGTGGGCCCCTTCGTGATTGTGGGCCCGGGGCAGCCACACCCTCTGCCCCCCAGCCAGCTCCGCTACAGGTTGAAAATGATAATTTTAGGGTCTTTTAAGTTGGACTTGAAATTATTGCTTTCAACTAACCCAATAAATTTAGATGGAACCAGTTGGCAAAATAAATTTAATTAAAGTCATTGTTTCTTTTTTTGAGTGTGGATTCCTCAGTTTCCTCTATAAGGTCACATTGTTCAGCTCTCTTAAACAAATGTTTTTGATTTTATTAATATTTAGATTCTTTTGTCTCTTTTTGAATATTTTGTATTAGAGTAATTCAAAATAGTTGAAAGTAATCAAGTTACTTTACTGTAATATTATGTTACTTGGATTGGACTGATTACATTATTTAACAGATAACTAGTAACTGTATCAGAAAGTATTTTTAAAGTTACCCTCCCAACCCTGATTTTAGATCACGGGGTAGACTTTTCTAATTATAGTTAGAAATAGTGCGAAGGGGGGTATGTTTTAGGACCTTGCACATTATATGAGAGCAAATCCCTCATGTGAATGAAACTGTCAGCACAGAACACATTCAGAAAGTGTTCGTAAAAAGAGGCCCTTAGAAATTACATAAAGAAGGATCTTAAAGAAAGGTTGCAGTGCTTGAATCCTTTTTTTAAAAAGATGTGCTTCAAGAGTTCAGCAGTGCAAAAACCTGCACAGAGAGTTGATGTTCAGGTGAGTCGTCACTCAAGATTCTTCTAAAATAGTTGAGGGCATGTGAGGATTTCTGTGAAGAAGAAGAGGTAAGACCTTAAGGCTTGACCCTGACGGTGAAGTCATCTGGCGGCTTCCGTGTGCGGAGATGGAGCTTTCCTGGAAAGGTTGTAAACAACTGTCCCCTTATGGGAAAAGGATTGCTGCAAATCTGTACAAAGTTGTTCTAAGAGATCTCCCATGAACATCTCTGCTTTAGGGGGAATTGTTTCTGCTTTGAGGACAATGAAAGATGACAGGTGGACTCTGGAAAGAAGAATTATAGTCAAACGCTGAAAAGGTGTAAATGGATACGTCCCTCCAAGGGGTGCATGTAAACTTCACTCCTTATCTTGGCTCACACTAAAAATAGCCACTAAAATGCTGTGTCATCTTTGTCAGCTGCTGGAGTTGGTCTTAAATTTGCAGGGGGGGTTTCACAGTCTCATTTAAGCCGCAGAAAGAAAAACTGAGTCAAGAAATCTTGATACATGCAACCAACTGTTTCAGTGCTTAATGACCATTTGAGGTCACATGTCTACTGTGACAGCTCTCTGCACAGTGGGCGGGGAAAGTGCTGACATTAGTCAATAATAATGCATTTTGATCAATAAATATTTTTAAGTTTTTTTGGGGAGCTATAAAAGTATCAGTTTCAGCTGACATCAAGACAAGGTTAATACAAGTCTGGATCTGTGCAACCACTTTCTGATCTAATGCAGTGAGAGCTTTTTTCCACATTCACAGTACATCTCTGCAAATCCCGTGTGTATTTGTATTCATGCTATAGATCTCTTTAATATACCCGTCAGCCTAATCCAGCAAAGCTTCCTTGACTTGCAGTTATTAACCTGACTATTTGACAGTTAGATGTATGTGTTTGATTATCCTCAGAGCTCTTCATAGAGCTTACAAATAAAGGTTATTATTAAGGTTATTATAAAAGATGTGGTTTGTGAATGAGAGTTTTGTGTCATTTGAAAATCCTACAGTCATGAAATATCTCATTTTAGTGTCAAAGGCTTTGGTTGCTTGTTTTGGTTTTTTAACCCTACTTTTGAACAATAATGACATTATAATAAAAACATTTTTTTTATGTAGCACCTTTCAAAACGGGGGTCACAAAGTGCTTTACAAAGTAAAAATGAACAGTTCCACACCTGCTTAGGGGAGCAGGTTTGAAACACAAAAAAGGAAAAAAAAAAAAGAAAAAGAAAAAAGATACCTGAAGTCACCTGCTGCCCCGGTCCCCAAACCAACAACAGAACTAATCTGGTGATTTTTGAACAATGATTTATTTGCTCAAACCAGGACCCAGACACCTAACAAACCAAAGACAAACTCTAAACCTAACTTAACAAAACAAGCAAAAAAAAAATACTAGGAAACAAAGGAAGAAGTAATCAGAAAAGGTTCAGTAACAAAATGTTTTTTTGTGTTGAGTTAGTTCTCTATTTGAGAAGAAAACAAACAAAAAAAAAAATAAAAAAACAATTTTCAAAGCTAATTAATTGACTGACAAACAAAATCATTCTACACAATTTAAAAGAGTTTGGAGGCCAAGAAAGTGCTTACTGCCATTGCTACGGACGCCAGTCGGCTTTAAAGGGGCTGTCCCAACAAGGTCCAATGACTGTAACGTCCGGTTCCCCAACAAGCCAATCAGCTCCTCCAGCCAATTCCCAATCTCCCCTGCAGCAGTAACAAAGATGCTCACAGACACTCCCATAGATGTCTCACTCTCACACCCCAAAGGAACACAGAAAGAAGAACAAAAAAACAAAACAAAATAAAAAGAAATGTGAGGAGGAATAAGACAAAGAATAAAGGATTTGAGATTCTGCCTGGGATACTTCCAGGGGAAAAATAGTTAAAATTAAATCAGCATTTCAAGGATTAACACGCTCATCTAAAAATCTCCTCTGAAACTTCGATAAAAATGTGTTTTTAAAAGAGGACAGAGTCTGCCATTCTGATCTCCTCAGAAGGGTTTTTCCAAAGGGTGAGAGCTCTGACAGAAGAGCTGAGGCACCCTCAGGTCCTGAGCCTTGATGTCAAGGTGGCGAGCAGAGCCTTGGCTGAGGACCTTAGGTTACAACCCGGCACGTATGAGACTGAGGAGAGTGTGCCTGAAACATTTTTTCTCACAATAAAATTTTTCAATAAATTCTAAAATTTATGGGGAGCGTGTAAAAGGAAGCTAAAACAGGATGATGTGGTGGTTTAAACACATTTACAGAGAGCTACAGCAGTCCAAACAAGAGGAGATGGACGCATGGATGACAACCTCAAGATAAAAAATGAACAAATAACAGCTGGACGCTGTATGAATAGATGAATAACATGACAGCTCCCCAAAAGTGAAGGCAAAACATTAAAGGCTTTACCTCTCCTGTCTGGCTGCAGTATAGGTCAAGAATCCAGCCTGAACCTGTTAATGTTGATAAAATTTTATTTTATTCACAGAGACCCAACATCAAGACAAGGTAAGAAGTCTGATCTCATCTTAACCCACCATGAGTACAGACCTTTGCAATATTTAGTAAGTTACAATGGAGAGGAAAAACTTCCCTTTAACGGGCAGAAACCTCGGACAGAACCAGACTCATGTTAGACAGAGATCTGAGGAGACTGTGATGGGATTAGAGAGCGAGGCAGAGACACAGAGTCCATATTTCTGTGTTGTAGTGATGATGATGGAGAAACTGTAAGAAGCCGTAGCAGCTGGAGTCTGTTAGGTCCATGGTAGCAGGCCGTCCACAGCAACAATCCAAAGAACCTAACAGACAAACTCAGAGACTCCCAGAGAGATCCATGGTTAATAACTTTAATGGGACATTAAGATTAGAAGTTAGACTGACAGAGGAGAGAGGGAAACAGGAGCCCCCCCCCCCGTCAGTCTAAACCTATAGCAGACTAACTAAGAGCTGGTTCAGACCTGATCCAGCTCTAACTATAAGCTTTATCAAGAAGAAAACTTTTAAGGCTACTCCTAAAAGTAGAGAAGGTGTCTGCTTTCTGGACTTTGACCGGTAGATGATTACAGAGAAGAGGAGCCTGATAACTAAAGGCTCGACCTCCCAGACTACTTTTAGAGACCCTAGGTACGACGAGCAGGCCTGTATGCTGGGAACGCAGGGATCTAGACGGATAACATGGCACGATGAGCTCTTTCAGATGGGATGGCCTGATGCCATTAACACTCGGTTTACCAGAAGTCTGCAACTACTAGAACTACCGTACCATTTTGACTGCTCAGACATTATTCGGATATAATTTGGATAATCAATTCTAAGAATAAACTGACGGAATATGTTAAAACACATCGGGACACAAAATGAAATTTATACTGTATGAGATTTTTAGCAGACAGCTCAATAAATCTTCTCTCAAACATCAAGTAGCATCACTCTCTGAACCTGCTCCTCTGTTGGAATCTTCCTCATCAGGACTGAAGCCTCTATATCTGTCATTCTACTCCTAGTTGTCTGTTTTTGTTTTTTTTTTTTGCCTCTCTTAGGTTTTGAGTGAAGCTATAGCTAGATTTTAGCTTCACAGAGCATAAAAAACAAACAATGGAGTGGGAGAAAGAGCAGGAAATAGTTAAATATGACACTCCTTGTAAAAAGCCAGCAGTCAATTTAACTGCTGGTCATTTGAGGTAGTTGTTCTCAGATCTCATTTGAAATTTTTATAGTAAAACAATGTTAGAATAAAATATACACCACTTTAGGAAAAGTCAGGGTCTTATTGGTACATGGGTTATACTTACAGTTATGACAATATGCAAATTTTGAAAACGGTCAAAGTGACTGCCTTGGTAGGTCAGAAGAAGAGTTTTAAATTCTAGTCTAGACTTTATTGGTAGCCAGTGCAGAGATGCTAACACTAGAGAGATATGGTCCCAGTCAGAACCTGAGCTGGAGTCTTAATAGATTTGTCAGGACAGCCGGATAAAAGAGAGTTACAGTAATCTTACCTACTTTAAAAATCTGTTCCACTGTAGACCGTGCAGATTTGAGGGTTCTTGTCGGCTGTGATTTTAAGTTTAATGAGTGTTTTGGCTGACAGGAGGGACATCAATACTGTAGCTTCACCAGCCAACCTCCACTGCACACACTTACAGCCAAATGTGCCAGTGCCTGTTATGGAGGATATTTTGGCTTCACTTCAACACTTCATCCATCTTTATATACAGTCAGCACTGAGGGTCAATACCTGCTGTCTATTCTGTCAAACTACATGATCTGCTGACTCAACAGGAATGCCAAGAGAAACTTTGACTTCTCTCTTCAATATTTTATTTCCCTTCATTCTAACCCAGTCTCTCTTGGTTTTTGCTCTCGCTCTCTTCAGGTGTCTTTACACTCAATGACACAACTGGAATGATTTCTACAGCCAAGCCATTAGACTACGAGGCGAATTCCAGCTACGTTTTGAAGGTAGAAGCAGACTCGATGGATGTGGTGTCTTCCAACCTCAGAGCTCCGTCGAAAAGTAAGTATTTATGTTTTTAGGTTGTGTTGCACGACAGACGTCACTCTGTAATTATTGCTTCTTATACACATGGAATATAAATCACCCGCTGTGATCTTAAGATATCCTCCACAGGCTGTGTAGTTTTCCTCTTGTACATACTCTTCCCTTCTCTCTGTCACTCACTGTCTTTTCTCTAGGGCTCTCCTTCTCCTTCTATTTTTTCCTCGTACAACTCCTCTCAGACTCCTCTTCTTGTCTGAACATCTTGGAATACATGTTCTCTTGGGCCTCGGCTGCTGTTGTTGCTTTTTACACTGCTTCTTTCCCCCCTCCTGCTCAGCTGTCGATCAAACCCGTAGACCTCACCCGCTTGTTGTCTTTTGCTCTTTAAAAGCAATCCTTTTCCTCCTGCTACTGCATTTATATCTCACTGATTGTCAAAGGAATGTGGTTATTAAGCTGCCCGGGGTTTAAATCTAAAAAACCAAATATGTTATGTTTGCTCTGATCAAGGAGGACAAATAGAGCTCGCATGCAGTTTGGGAGATTGAAGATTTTATCTTTTAAGCTGGGACTTTATTCCGTGATCTGCACTGATTAAAACAGTGTGATTTTAAAAAATAAATTTGAAAAGTAAAAAGCAAAACTTTAAAGTATTCCAGTCTGTTGTTGTTGTTACTCTTTGTGTCTTTAAATGCATGTCAAGTGAATTTTTCCACAGTTGCATGCGGGGAGAAAGAGGAAAAAAAATAGAGATACATCTGATTTAAATTACAGTCAGAAGTTGAAATGAATCCTCTGGCTGTGGAAGAGCTTATCCACGAAGTCTGCAGCACGTATGAGCAGTGCTGTGGTTGTGTGTGTTGAGAAGAAGGAACAGGTGCACCAGCTGGTAGAGTTGAGCCAAAGCAGTGAATGGGATGTTTGTACAGGTGCTACTTCTATGGCAGCCGCTGATGAGATCACACGGTTTACAGGCCTCCCAAAACTAAAATACTTTCAAAGCTTAACAGATGTTGAGAATGTGAAAGACCTCACTCATGATAATAGATAATGTATGATAAACATAGCAGTTAAGTTCCTATATTGTGTCAAGATATTCCATTCACTAACAACTGGAGTCTGATGTACATTGACTCCTGTTGCCATAGCTGCATTTCCAGTGCCCTGTTCCTCAGTCATCTCACTTCCCAACTGGCAATCATTCCATTCTTTGTGGCGATCCATGGGAAACATGCTTTTCAGTCCTCGGGGTTTCCTCCCACACAACAGGATTTCTGATCGACATTTGACACACAAAAGGTTTCCGTTGTGTCTGCTGCTCCAGGGAGTAGGGTGTTAGAATAAAGCCCTTACTGTTAGTGAGTGGCGAGAAAGCCTCTCCACTCTCCCCATAAGCCTCGCATTGAAAAGTGATGGCGTCAGATTACGAGTCATCTTTTCAGGAGACCTAAAAGTCAGAGATGACTACATCTCCGAAAGTGGAGGGTCTTGGTTTTAACAACGTTGTAGCTTCTCTGCTGAAGCACTGGCAAGCTTATTTAGGAATAAAATCAAAGAGGTGTATCATTCATTCAATTGATATTCAGTTATGAATCAAAAAACAAAACATTGAAAAATGGTTAATTTTCCATTTTTTCCTTTTTGAAATGAAAACAAATGATTTTTTTTTTTTTTTTTTCATTTTTCATGTTTCGTTAATTAACAGATCAAATAAAGGAAAGTTGAATTATGGGCCATGGGTTGATTTTGAGTTTATTTTTTAATTTGTCTGATCATTGGACCCGGAGGCTGTAGTGTAGATGGTATGTGAGTGCGTTTGTGTGACGACAGCCACTGCTCAGGATCAGTTTCTTGATCACTGCTCAATGGTTCCATTTTTATTTTACTGCAAATTTTCGCAATGAATAAAAAGATAGCATCGGATTCAGTGAGCAAGGTGTCTTTGCATGACGTTTTCTTTTTCAGATTACAGATCCAAAAAAACACATCCCTCATTAATGGACTGTGTAAAGACCTTAAGAGTCACTGGTTTAGCTCCTTTGAATAAAACGTACCTGTCCATCCTCACGCATGGAACTGCCATCAAGCCAGTTTCATCTACGATCTCTTGACTGAGAATCAACTTCGTCTCCAACCTTCAGGTCACGATGATTGGAAAAATTGAATAATACAAAATCTGAATCAGGCCATGGCCCATGATTCAACTTTCCTTTATTTGAGCTACATTAACTAACAGGATTCTAAAAAAGAATGAATTTCCATTTATTTATTTATTTTCATTCCAAAAAGGAAAAATGGAAAACTAAACTTTTTTCAATGTTATGTTTTTTGATTCATAAATGAATGTCAATTGAACGAATGATACATGGATTCAGTTAGGTTCCAAAATCTGTTCTGTTTTATACCCAGGATGAAGATGGCTTGCAAAATAGAATCTACAAATGTAACTCTCTGCACTGGTTGTTATTAAAGCCTTTAATCCACAGTGCACCATGACTGATAGGGTTGCTGTGTAGAACCAGGACTCTACTATTAATTATCTGGTTTACACACTGGGGCCAGCCCTCACTGATACTCAGGGTGTGAGTTCTTTGCTGGGTGTCTGGTTGATGCTCAAAGCCCTGGTGCCCTGGAGACAGAGATTCTTTGCAAAGGAGAGGAGCCTATCACAGCACAGCAGGAGGCAGAGGGGAGAAGAGAGGGGTTTAATCCCTATGGAGACTCTCCCTGCAGCTTGAGCCCAGATTTCACAGAGCTGTCCCCTCCTGACACTCCATGTACCTGGAAGGCTGCACCTGTACAGTGTGTGGTCTCAGCTGAGTTTAATGAAATAATATTAGTCCTTCCTCTTGGAAAGTTTTCATTACATCTCCATCAGTAACTGCAAATCCCATTCCAACTCTGTTACACATGGTGTCCCCCAAGGACCCATACATGGTCCCCTCTTGTTCATCCAAGTATTAAAAAACTGTTTAAGTATTTAACACTGGCCAATTCTTGAAATGACCTTAGCCCCACAGAGGAAAATGACACTAGACCAAGGTCAGTAATGGACATCAGCCCAGTGTAGGGAATCAATGTCAGGTTTTGGGAAATTCCCTTTGATGGGGAGTGACATCAGCCAACAGCAGTTGATGACATCAGTCCTATAAAAGAAAAAAATGGAAAGCAAAATCCTAAACTAATGTCAGCACATGACTAGAAATTGGCATTAGCCCAATGAAGGGGAGTGTCATTTAGACTAGTAGAATGTATGCTGCAGATGATTTCCACCAATGGTAGCAGATGTGATAAGTTCCACTGGCTCTGCTCGGATGTATACCATCTTGATGTAGATCCAACAGGTCAGAGCTCGATGGAGCCAATACAAAAGACTCACAATTTTTGTCTGATTCCAGAGCGACAACACATCAATTTGTACGGAAAAGATTATAGACTGTCAGAATAAGATCTTCTGTGTTGAAGTCAGATCATATTTTACTGTACTATGACAACAAACTGTTAACCTGAGAGGAGCCGCGCCCGAAGTCAACAGGCTGGATGTTGTTAGAGGCCACTGAGAAGACACTATGACACTATGAGTGAGGAGAGACTCATTAATTGTGCAGGAACACAGGAAATCCTTGGTCACATGACTCCAGCTAACTTTCATCCTCTTCTAATACCTGCTTCTTCTTTCCTCCCTTCCCTCTGCACATCTCTGTAGCTTTTTTTTTTTCCTTTTCTCCTTCATGTGCTGCATCTTTACTCACTTTTTATGTCGATGCCTTTCTGTTTTTAAAACACATCTTCATTCCTCTTAATTGTTCCTTCGTTCTGCGAGTCTCTTCTTCTTCCATCTTTAATTATAGTGTTTACCACACGCTGCTCTCATTTCATCCCACTGCTTGAGTTTGGGCGTTGTGCTGAGATTAAAAACAAAATGACTACAAATGACTACAAATTATTTATAGTCATTAGCAAATCTCCTTTAGTTCTTTTCGGGACACATTTTAATCAGGCAACAAATCAATAGCTTTCTAACAATGTGTTAATCCTGTTTTCTAATTCAAGTGAAGGTTGGCTGGTAAATAGACGTTTCTCTGCATAGTCTGATTGACTCTTGTAGATAAGTAGATTGTTTGTATCTGCTTGTCTGTTTCTCTCTTTATGTGCCAAAGATTGTGCAACTATGCAGTGTGTGTGTGTATGTTTGTGTGTGTGTGTATGTGTGTCTCTTTCTTGAAGTAAAACTTAAGCAGTTCACAATCCTGGGATTTGTTCTTTCTTTCTGACACATGACTCACCCTTTAACAGAACTCTGTTGTTGTTTTGTGTTGCAATTTTACGTGGGTGTAATTCATAACTCCCTGTTTTCAGCCAGATAAGACTGAATGAGAAGCATTCCAAGTTGCAATCGTTAAATATGAATGGCTGACACTCGAGCACAATAAATTCTTCACAATGCTAAATTTAAAGCTGGGTTAAATGATAGAAGAGATTGACCTAGAAAGATGTTATTCTTTGCATATCGAATGGTGTAATCCACTCCAAACTTGATTTTCCACTCAATATTCAATATTCTAAGGACTTTTGATTGGCAGCATCCATGAACTCCCTGTATTACTCCCTTACTTCTGTCACATTTAACACTGTTTTATGGGATAGGAATAGGATAAGATAGGATAGAATGTACTTTATTAATCCCCAAAGGGAAATTCAGGATTTTACTTCTTCTAACATTTAAAAGGTTGTGTTACATCAGTGACAACTGTCATGATCTCATAAAACTGAAATGAGCTTGGCCCAGCTGGAATATATCATCATTAGAAGTCTTTCAGACTTACTCACGCTGAAAAATGTGTCTAAATTAAATAACACTGACCAGCAGACCCATCGGCGTTTATGCAGAGCAAAACGGCCCTTTCCTTTTTAAATGAGCCTCAAGGCAAATAACACCAAATTCACTAACATATGGGCTGAGATATGCACCGCTATAAACTGTACTGAATCATTTATTCTGAATTTAAAATGGGCATTTTAAGTAAATGCATTAAAAATAGAATTCAAATGTGTGATTTGAAGTTTAATCTTTTGAAACTGAATTTATTTACTTGGAAATTGTATTGTATCCTACTAAAAGGCAGGGTTTGTTGTCACCGAAAACTAGCATGAATTTGAATGTAGCATCTCCTTATGCCTGCGTTTAGCCTCTGCCCTCCCACACTTGGAGCTCCTCCAAAACAACGCCCTCACTCACATGCATGAGAGCCACTGATTCGCAACCATATGGTCGTGACTACTGTAGGGCCTGACCAATAGGGATTTTTTGAGGCGGATTCTGATATTTGGCAGAAAAAAAACAATAAGCGATTAATCAGCTGATTCAGATTTTAAAATATATAATGAATAGAATAACTCCTTTTTGGTCATTAAATGCTGACAAAAACAAAGATATGAATTACAGGCAGAATGTTTTACTGTTTTAAAATACTTTGTCCTTTGGTATTTGTTTAATTTTACAACAGAAATTTCCAAGTATAGAAACATGCAGAAAAGCATTAAAAAGGGCGATAATCAGCCATTTATTGGCAGAACTCCTGCCGATTATGATTATTTTAAATAGGTCTATAACTGGCCTATTAAATCAGCCGGTCGATATATCGGTCGGGCCATACTCATGACTGATTCAAAACCACAGACTGAAACTGGTCCTCAGCACATTGTTTTTGTTTGCTCTACGTTACCAGTAATCGGTACTGCCATTCTCCAGTTGTTAGACATTCTACTCTGTATATTCTTGAAATTTGCAAATTATACACACACACATGCATATATATATATATGTATATATATATATATATATATATACACACACACACACACATATATATACATATATATACATATATACACACATATATACACATATATATATATATACATGCATATATATATATATATATATATATATATATGTGTGTGTGTGTGTATATATATATATGTATATATTATTTCAGTTCACACAATTCAATTTCAGTTCTCACAGTATAGATTCAGCTTGCTCAATTCAATTGCACATTACTGAGACAGTACTTTCAGTCTGCGAGGTTGAGCAATTGATTGCAGAATCTCCAAACTCCATTCACATCTTCAGAAACTCCTCTTTGGACTGGAATAAGATCTGTGTCAATTATAGTCAAACAAAACTTGGCAAGTATCAAAATAAAATAGTAACTTGAGTTCAGACATTATTTAGATTTTCCTAAATCCTTTCAGCTTTCATTTTAAGTCTTGTTAGAAGTCTTGTATGTCTTGTATGTCTCAGTAAACTGAAACGGAATTGAGCAAACTGAATCTAAATTGTCAGAACTGAAATACTGAATGTAAACAGCCAGCGTAGTTTGAGTGAAACATTTACTGTCTGCTGAGTGCTGTAACTGTTCTGCACAATTTATAAGCATTGTGACATTCAAATTCTTCATTTATCAAGACAGTAACTCCTCCTCCAGATGACCGAAGAAAAAAATAGCTGTGCGTTAAGTTTTTAAATATGACTTTGACATTATTATTCAGTAATTGGTGGTGAAATCAGTTTGTGTTTGCCTGAGGATCCACCTCTGCACATGTTGGCCGTGCTTTTACACATGACAGAGGGATTTATTTATTAATCTTTTTAATCTGGAATACTGCTTTTGGCAAGCTCGCTCCAGGTAGTAAGCTGGATATAAATTTGTGAAACGTCTGTCATGAGTCTGCTCTTCACTAAAATGGCAAGGATTCACTCTCTCCGTCCAGCTCATCGTATGCGTGGATAAAATTTAGCTCTTTAAGGATGAGACACAGAGCAGAGTGGAGATGTGGCAGTGAGTCTTAGTGAAAATCAGCTGCAAAAAATTGGAAGAAAACAGCAGAGCTGCAGGACTTGAGTTGCTTTGCGCTTGAATATCATTAGATCAATTTGTTGCTTATTCATGTATGCAGAGGTTGCAGAAACAAATGCATGAATTCTAACTCTTATTTCAAGGATTTTGACTCTACCTGCATGTCCTCACCAAATCATTTCAATTTTGGCAGCTGATTTTTACTCATGGGTGCTCTAATCATTGTCATGTCTATGTTACTCTTCCCAACCTGCAAAAAGTAATTAACACCAGCTCCAATCTTAACTTTTCATGTAAAGATGTCAGTATTTCTGACGCTTTGGTGAAACAGAGTGACAGCTACTGTAGTGCACTGTATTATGACATATTTTTTGAAATGTTGTTGTTGTGACCAATGCAGAGGTGTGATTTCCCCTTCCAGAGATGACAGCACTTCAGTGCTTTTGTGCTTGTCCTGCTGACATGTGTCACAGTTTGGACTGCAGGTTCACAACCGGCCTGAACCTGTAAAACTGAAACCTGAAACCATCATAAACATCAAACAAAGTATTTCATTCGTCATTGTTTTTCTACATTTTCCCACACTATTTGTTTTTGCCTTTCAGTCTCTGTCGCCTGCGTCTTTAGACAAACTGTGCGTCATAAGAAATAAATCCAATCACTATATTCAATGGGAAAAAAGTTCTGTGCTTCAACCCTGTTAAAGGTTTTCTATAAGTACAATCCCACTTCAGTAGTTAATAACAGTATGAAGGCACAACTTTAAAACAACCACAACAAAAATCCTTTACAGTCAACTGATCAGACTTTGCCATTGACGTCTATAGACATCAATTCAATTACAACCATTTAATGCATCTATAGATGTCAGTTATGTATTTCAGCGGGTGGGGGTGGTGTCTAGCACAGCTTGTCTTTGATATCAAGCTTGTAAACTGCTGTTGGTGGCAGCGGTGCTTTCTTTGGTAGTGGTGTGTGATACTGTAAAATATGGAATTGATCCGATACCAAGTAAATACAGGGCCAGTATTGCCGAGATCGATACCAATGCCAATCCGATTACATGGAAGCAGCTTGTTGAAATTAATCAAGAATAACAAAAAACCACTAAAACTTCCATGTTTCTGTTCATGAATGAAAGATAATAACTAATCTGTCAATCAGAGAATAGTTTGCTTCAATTTTTTTGCGTCTTCTTTGTTGTAAAAAAGTACATTTGATTATTCATGGATACAAACGAGTATTACATTTTAGCATTAATATATAATTTGATTGAAGAGCTGCACATTCTGGTGGATTAACCATCACAGAGACGCAAAAAATATTTTGGAGATCAGTAATATACTAATAATTTACGGCAGCGGTAGCAAACTTACACAGAGTGATGGTCTAATTAATTTGTTAATCACTGTATGTATAACATTAATATCTTTATGTAGTTATATATTTTACAGTAAAATAATTCATTCGTTTATTTTAACTAGTTGCACATATTATAATATATTCAGAATATATTATATATACTCACTTGGACGTTTCGGAGAGGAGGGGGGGAGGGGCAGAATGAGCATGAGTGAAGTGAGTGAGAGGAGCATATGGAGAAAAGAGAAACTGAAACTTAAGTATTGATATTGTCTAGTATTGATTAATACCGATACCAATGTGAGTATAAATATATCAATATTTTGGCTCAATTTTGAGATGAGATGAAAGGAGAGAGTCTACTTTTTATTTTGGTAATTTCTGAGTTTACATGGTAATTGATCACATAATTCTGTGGGTCTTGAAAGATCGGTCAAAAATGAGAAAATTGATCTGAAAACAGCTAGCAGCGAATGAAGTTGAACAAATGTGATACATTTTTCCATTTATGCCATTTTTGTCATTTAACTTACTTCCTGAAACAATCAAGCAAAAAGCAGCTCAAATATGGCAGCTCAAATATGGGCACAATGGCATTTATGTGCAGGGGTTGAACTGGCAGCGCCAGACTGATTGAACCCCTGATCAATGAAGAATTAGTCATGTCAAAGTAATATTTAGTTTGTATATAACAATTATAAATACTGTGACGCAGTTACCACTAGCTTACAGTGAAGGGTAAATATGGTGGCTTAATTATAAATGTATGCAAAAAAACAAAACAAAACAAAAAACAGTGACAAAAGATGTGCAATATGTCAGCGAATCGGCCTTCAGTGTGCTTCATGGAAGCATCGATCTTCTACCACCTGTAATGCTGAACACAATCTCTAACATGCTTTATCTGTCTTTGTATTTTTGTGTTAGCTAACACAGCCAGAGTGGTGATTGACATCCAAGATGAGAACGACCATCACCCAGTTTTCACAAGACCACTGTACATCGGCGGGGTTGCAGAGGATGCCAAAACTTTCACCTCGGTGTTGCAAGTTCAGGTACAGACAATCACACTCATGCAGACAAACCATATAAAGCTAAAGTGCAAGGTCTGATGTCACGTGAGAACTGGAGCCTGAAAGCCACTTTACACACAGTGTGTAACTTATGTGTCCAACTGACTCCTTTTTTTCCACGGTCACTCTTTGACTGCACTTCTTTTGCCACAGATCTCACCTGAAAGTGAAGCTGCTGCTGTGCCTGCTCACGCTGTTGCTGTTTTAATAGTACTTCAGCAAAGAATCCACCTGTAGGATCTGATTCTTCTTACCTAAGAGGGGGAAGTAGTTATCCCAAATCACTGCTGTGCTGAGCTGGATATTCACATATGCGAAACAATGGTTTCAAAGCTTAAATGGGGTACACACATAAGGGTTTTCTAAATGTGAAGAGATGTTTTATCTGTCAGAGAGCCCACACATGAAGATGAAAAATCAGGCATTGAACAGTTTTGATCGTACTGTGTGTGGTGTGCTGCGATAATCTCAACTCAGCTCACCACACACAGAACCATTCTGTCCCACCACCGATCTAGAATCTAGTCCTCCAAGACAGAAATCTCACGTGACCAAACGTGATTTACAAAAACATAGAAGAAGAAACAGCAACAGATAGCAACAAACGGTAAACACAAAATGGTCTTTACGTATCAGGTCAGCCATGCTTGATTTGTTTATGTCTGTTTGCTTGTTCCTCAGTCAGCTCGTCTACTGATTGGCTACATTCTATTCCATGTCACAACTCACAGAGTTATGACTTGAGAGTCATCAGTTTTCCCCACCACATCAAGATTTTTGGTTGTAAATATTGAACAAGTTTAATATTTATGATTATTGACCCCGACCCGTGTCGAAGCCAATGATCGGGACACATTCACTCTTAACACACCTCAGACCACAGGATAATCTGATAGGATAATCTGATAAGACAGAAGATAATCGGGTGTTTGTCGTCCTTGGGCGGGAAGGAGGAAAGTTGGGATAAAATCAGCCAGACAATCATTATGTGTGTACCCCGCTTTAGTCGCCAAGCATTTTTCTTCAAAATCTCAAAGTCTTCCCTATTTCCAATATGGGCACACCAGCCAATTTGCTTCAAAAATTCATTCCAGAAACAGATTGGTGATGTTGCAGAGACTACGTCCATTAATTATACAGTCAGAAGACAGAAGTAAACTTCTCTTACCTTTTGATGCCAGTTTATGCATTTCACCTGCATCGAGAGACCAAAGCCCCTGGTCCTCAGCCCAAAAGATGGCTGGCTCGCCAATTTATATTGTAGATCCCCCCCTGACATTAATGTGGAGAGTGAACAACATGAAGAAAGATTCAGCACTGCAGCTTTTTGCAGGTTTTATTGAACATACAACATAAACTTCACACCCATAGTTCTGTTACATCTCTGAACAACCTTGGCCTGATGGCAACAATGGTAGGGTCAGAATTTGATGTAAACATACAGTGGCCCTGAGAGCTCACAGCACTGCAGCTTAACAGAACACAAGCAAAAAAGACAAAAAAAAAGCAGATTAAGAAAACATCTTCATAAATTTGAGAACACAGGCACAGCATTTAGAAAATGCGTTGCAAATAGGCTGCAACATGTTTCCAGAGGAGACTTAAGAGTGATGCACACGTCCAGACACGCTTGTTGCTGATGCAGATTTTGAGTCACAGCCCTATTAAGGTTCTCTTTCTGTCAGTGGTAGAAAATTAGATAAAGTAAGTTTTTTTTATTTATTTTGACTATGCGATCACATGATTCAGATAATAGCATTTTGGCTAGTAATGGACATGTGCAGCACTTTTAAGTGTCCTTTGGAAACACTACCGTCTTATTGTGGTCTTTGCAGCGTGTTTTCGAAATGCTGCGCTGGTTTTTCCAAATTGATGACAATGTTTTCTTAATTTTCTTGTTTTGTCTTTTTGCATGTGTTTTCTTAAGTTGCAATGCTGTGAGCTCTCAGGGCCACCATATAAACAACATGAAAGCGTGGATCAATCCTGCCTTATATCATCAGTTCAGGCCGATGGTGGTGCAGTGTACCCGTCTCCTGATGACTACTTCTGGCAGGAAAACATGCCATGTCATAAAGCCCAGATCATCTCAAACTGTTTTTTTTTAAACATAACTATGTACTCCAGTGGCCTCCTCAGTCCCCACATCTCAATCCAGTAGAGCAGCTTAGGGATGTGGTGGAACAGGAGATTTGCATCATGAATGTGCAGCTGACAAATCTTCCAAAACCAAAATCTCAGAGGCATGTTTCCAGCACCTTGTTAAATCCATGCCACAAAGACAGTTACCAACTTTCAGTGTGTTCAGTTGATGCTTGCACAGTGATGCTGGGTAGGTGTCGGACAGGATAAGGGTAACGGCATGCTGCAGAAATTACACTATAAACATTAAGTCCAAGAAGCAGCCTAGACATGATGGATTCCTACATTATTTGGTATCTCAGGGTGGAAATGCTTTTAGTACCTGAGTGAATTTATGTTTTTGTATACTTTGATAACATTTAGCCTGATTAGGAATAGATGAAACAGTAAAATTGTCTCCCCTTGACTCTGACCTCTGTCTCTCTATTAATTGATACATCTCTTTGTTTCTGCTCCATTTTACCAAACTCAAGAGGATTTCATATCAGTGTAAACAAGCTAACACATTATTGAAAGGCTTTTTCAGGACCAAAAGTGGGTCACGGAGTCTATCACTCTCAGCTTCTATCTAAGAAGTATGTTTTAATGAGCCTGGATGTCACCAGAGACGTGTGCAGGGTGTCTGGTAGACAAGTACTCCCTTCAGTGTTTTATTACAGCGTTAAGATCATTCTTAGACATTTCTGTTTCATAAGCTCATACCCAGTGAGGGCAGCAGGAAAGATGAGTAAATAAAGATGAGAAGGCAAGAGTCACTCTTAAGAAATAAAAGATTACAGTTTAATGAATGCTGACAAGTGTCTTTTTCTTTCTGATAAACTGTACTTTCACTTTCATTACTCCTGTGCAGCAGATGCTGGAGTCTTCCATCTGAATTCTCAGACTACATTTTGCCTGAGCTGGTTTGCAGTAACCTCCTCTCCAGCTGTCTGACCCCTTTGAATACTCGAGCAGCCTGACAGGAAGAACTAATAGCCTGCTAGTCGGCTCGATCACCGCAGGGAGAGGCCATGGATCTTGGAAGGTTGGACGGAAAAGAGAGGATTGATGGTTGGATAAAGATAACTGGCACCCCGCTGAGAGACAAACCGAGCAGACAGAAGAAGGCAGGGAACGCATGCATGATTCATGAGAGGATGAATGGCTGGAGACGAGACGTGGGGGGATTGACCGTAAAGATGGACAGTGATGCTGGCGGCACATTTGCAAACACTGCAATGAAAGAGAGCCTGGAAAAAAAAATAGTTTGAAGCATGTTAGTTTTCATTCTCTGCACTTTCTCTCAAGTGTAACTAATTCCATCAAATCCGTCTGGCTTTCTGTCTTTTTGTCCCTCAGGGGATGCCGTAACACAAAAATTGATTGGATTGCAGATGAGTCTTAAATTAGCAAACTTTCTTGTTACTAAGAAGTTTATTTCATTATTTTTCAAATCAAATTCACGTCACATTTTCTCCCCTCGAGACATTTCTGTCACTTTCCCCGACACCGCTGCTGTATACGTGTATGTGAAGGAGAGTGGAGTTGACTTTTTGTATTACCTCTCTTGTAGAAGCTGTTTACAACAAAAGTAGGCCTCTGGTTTGTGGGTCACTATGAGAAGACGACCACATACAAACCAGGTGGCCCAGCTTTGACAATGCTGCTTTTGTGGCTCTGGAAATTATTTGGCAGTAAAATGCAACACAGCAGTAAAAGAGTCACAAAATTGTTAGATTCACCACAGCAACAATTGTTTTGTGACATTTACTGAGTCGTTTGGTGCTCACAAAAAAATGCTTTTCAAAAAGACCCAGGTGTGCAGGCAGGCCTGGGAGCGTGTACTTTTATTGTGGTTTCAATTTAGTTCATTTTTAACAAAAGGGGCACAATACTTGATTTCAGGGGCTTGTGCTATGTGAATGTACCGTTTCTATGGTTGTGTCTGAAATTACTCTGTTTACTACATAGTGCTTACATAGTTTATACACCATTTTGTTGTGCTGTTTGAATTCTGAGTGAGTGTGGTCATATCCTGGGTGACTCACAGTATGTTCAACTGCAGTCTCCTCTCTCCTCCGTGGCACCGGATGTAGTTTCTGAGCCCCCATGTTGAGCAGCACCCCAAAGCATTAATTGTGCTCGGAGGAGAGAGGAGACTGATCGGAAGATGGATGAGCGAGGAAACATGAGAGCTGACTTTGCGGAAGTCTTTTCACTGACAGACACGCCCCTATATTGGATATCACTCACCGATTGGACGCTGCAGCTGCTCAGACTTCACTGAAACTTCACATCAACGAATTTTAATGAAGACAGGGCTGAAAACAAAGTCACAAATTGCCCTGAATTAGGTCATAAAGCTGGGATCAAAAGAGTTTTTAATGTCAGTTCGAAGCACAAAATATTGAGCACAGCTGTCATAAAATCAATATAACTGAAGATCACTGCCTAGTTTATATAACTGTTTTGGTCCAATTCATCATCTTACAAAATAATTCATAAAGTTCAATATCAGAAAATAAATATTTATGATCAGTTAGTTCTCTCATTTTCCTGTTGGTTCTCTTTTTCTTTATGAAGAGAATTTAAGTCTGAAGGAAAAGTCTGTTTGAAAGATAACACTTGTTGCATTTCCTTTCCCAAGTTCATAAAGTGTCATTCATAAGAGTAGCACGATTTCTCTTTTCCCTGAGATCAAATGAATAACTAATATCCAGCGTTCCTGAGCCATCATAAAAAAGGTTATATTCATAAGTTTTAGAGTTCACAATCAGATACGCGCCAGATAAAGAATAAATAATTAATAAATAATCTCAAAATTATGCATTTCACTTGTAAAGTGAGCTTTTTTGGAATGTGTTGCAGGCATCAAATTCAAAATGAGAATATATTTGCAAAAATAAATAAATAAAAGTTTACCAGTTCGAACAATGAATATCTTGTCTTTATAGTGTATTCAGTTGAATACAAGTTAAACAGGATTTACAAATCTTTGTATCTTGTTTTTACTTATGTTTTATACAACTTCCCAACTTCATTGATATTGGGGTTTTATGACAAAAAGACACAACTAAGTTAGAAAGACTAAATGAGCAAAGTAACAACTAAGAAACAAGGTATTTACTTAGAAAACCAAGATCAAGATACAAACACAGTACAAGGCTTTGAAGGCGTGGATGGTTGACAAGACAGCACATGAATGATAGAGATGACACAAGGATCTGGCACAGGACAAGGAATGACAGACATGAGGTAATGGTGCACAGGTAGAAACATTGAGGGATGTGGTTCACAATCACAAAGGCAAGGAAGACACTAGAGTAAGAAGTGAAGTGACCTGACTTTGAAGTGAAGAGTACGAATTTGACGTAACAAGACTTGAACAAACCATTACACCAGCAGCTTGAACCATTGTTACAAGGCATTGAGGCAGGATGGATGCATGTTTTCATCTCTGACCCTTCCAATCCAAATGTTGCAGCAAAAATCCAAACTCATCAGACCAGGAAATGATTTTTCCTTTCCCGATTTTAACGAGCCTGTGTGATTTTTAACCTCAGTTTCCTGTTCTTAGCTGACAGGAGTGGCACCCAGTGTGGTCTTCTTCTGCTGTAGTCCATCTGCTTCAAGACTGTGTTCAGAGATGGTCTTCTGCATACCTTGGTTGTCATCTCCAACCAGTCTGTTCATTCTTCTTTGATCTCTGCCATCAACAAGGAGTTGTAGCCCAGAAAAATGCTGCTCACTGGAAATTTTCTCTTTTAGGTACCATTTTTTTTTGTAAACCCTAGAGATGGTTGACCAAGCCTCATTCAAAGTCTCACAAATCACCCTTCTTCTCCATTCTGATGCTCAGTTTGAAATTTAGCAAGTCATCTTTAAGCATGTTTACATGCTTAAATTTAGTACGTTGCTGCCAGCTGATTGGTTAATTACACATTTGGGTTAAGGAGCAGTTGAGCAGGTGTACCGAAATGAGTTAGTGAGTGAATGAGTATGACTATGCCATCTCAGAATATGTTGTTACTATATTTGAAAACTCCTGTAACTCTGCAAGTGAACAGGGTCTTTTTTACTAATACAAGTGTTGATGCATTTCCAAAAAGTTACCTCATCCAACCTCTGCAAGTAAGAACACATGAAAACCATCTTCACGTCCTTTCTTCCTTGCTTCTTTTTTCCTTATACCCTGACCATAATATAAAAATCAATTTTTTTGTTTCTTGCTATCATAGCGTAAGCTTTGATCTTGTGGGCGCCTGTGAGCTGAATCTGTATTTTATGCACCTGGCAATTTTTTTCGACTCTGTAATAAATCAATGTCTGTCTGAGAGCATGTCTGCATGTGGATGTGAGTGTGAGTGTGAGGTCTGCATGAAAGTGGGAACAAGGGATTTGGTAGTTAACCAGAAAAGACAGACTGGATAAATAGACATGAACCCACAGCTCAAAGCACCAATTTACCCCCTGCTGGTGAGGCAGAGTCCTGAGTGTTAAACAAAATAAAAAAAAGAAAGAAAGAAAAGAAACAAGAATTGACCCAGCCACAACCCCATCCACTCACTCAGACAAACAATGAACATTCAGTGTCAGGCGCTATGGGAGGTGTCACAGTAGAGACATTTCACAGGACGTCATTGATGATTTTTGAAGACAGAAAGATCACATATCATCTAAAAGGCACCAAAAGGGTCTAAACTCCACATTGGAGGGAAATATGAATCAATTTACTGTTGAGAATGTCCATAAAAAGATTCAGTTACAAGACAAAACTTCCAGGTCCCAGAACAAACCTGATAAACCACATCTGGTTCCCATCAGCATCTCAGACAACAAGACAGAGGATCAGCATCAGTCATGAAAAAAATCTAACCTCCTTTTTACCATCTTTACCAAGAGTGTCTCTGTTAGTTTGGAGCTACAGTATTTACACTGAATCATTCAGCATAACGTTTGTCAACCTTTGTTATCTGGGCTATTACAGATAAGCTAATGAAGCTAAGCTCCGGAAGCTAACGTTAGTTTAACTAGAGCCCTTTGGACAACAGCTAACAATGATGGACGATCACCAAAGAACAAAAACTAGAACAAAACAGACCAATGACCTCCAACAAACAAAGAGACATGATGAACAACACAGCCAGGAGCTAACGCTAGGCTAACATTAGCTAACGTTAGGGAAAATCCCAAACTGTCCGTCAGACTGCTGTGGTGGTTCTAGTGTTAAAGATAACTTTATATTTGTAAACACTGAGGTATGTTGTTGACTTACTTTAGAACAGATGTGAACATCCTTTTTAATTTCATTCATGTTGAGGTGATGCTGTGGTCTACACACAGCTTCATTCAAAGAAGACACTTTTCTCGGTTGAGATGTGGCTTAGGAGAGAATACAGGCCATCACCTGGAGTTGCTTGTACCCCATGAACATCATGTGACCATTTTCAAGCTTAAAATCTCAGAAAATCTGAAGGGAAACTGACTCTTCAACGCATTTCAATGGATAGAATGTCCGAGTGTATGAGAATGGCTATACGCATTGTGATTGGCTCAATGTGTTTGAGGGCGGGACTTAGCCGAGGGTCAATTGTGTGGGTGGTTTTTGTTTGTCAGAACTCCACATGAACAGGAAATCAATCTGAGACTGATCGATTAACATGACAGTGCTGTGCATTGATCAGCTGCTCAAACACCTGGGACTGAATTAATCACTATCGTGAAAGTGATCATTGACCGAAGAACTGATTAAGATAATAACAACAATGACTTGATGAGAGCGTTGTTTGCATGGGTGATTATGATGGTAGAAATTCATTAGAATAGTGATTATGAGGCTGATGTTGTCTCTGGAGTCCTAATGGTGATGATTACTTTTAATAACACTGGACTATTTTTTTTGTTTTTTTCCTCATCCCACAGGCTCTGGACAGAGACACTGGGAACTACAGCTCTATGATGTACCGCCTCATCATCCCCCCTCCTGCTGGAAAAGATACCAAAGACAGCAAAGATGGATTCGTCATCGAGCCGTACAGCGGCATAGTGAAAACGGCGATTATGTACCGCAACATGAGGAGGTCGTATTTTAAGTTTGAGGTGGTTGCTACTGACAACTACGGTCATGGACACAGCAGCAAGGCAGAAATAGTGGTGTGTATATTCTGGGCTGTGGCAGAAACATCATGTTTGTTATCTGTAAATACAGAGGCTTATATGGAGGGTCTACCAGTGTGTCCTTGAAGTGAAATAAAGATCAATCTCAGGAGTTACTGTTAATGGAATTACAATGTCCTCTATATACCAGTGTTTTTCTTTAGTTTTGCACAAGTTAAGTTTGAATTCAGTCTGATGGAAGATTTTTTTTTGTTGTTGTTTTTTCATCCTGTCAAGGTGTCAGTCGTGAACCAGCTTGACATGCAAGTGGTCGTATCAAATGTGCCGCCAACATATGTGGAGAAAAATAAAGGCAAGCTCCTCAGGTAAGACAGATTAAATGCTATTATTAGATTATTTTGTTTCAAGAGTTCAGCTGGTTATGAAACAGACTGACAGTAACGCTGTGGGGTTAGGTGTCAGGTGACGCAACCTACCTGGAGGTACCTTCCAACAGCCTGGAATGACGTTTTTCATGACCGATTCTTCTTGTTTTGTTTTGTTTTTTGATAAAAGAGAGTAAGATTTTATTATGTTTGTTTTTGAAAGATATGAATTTTTAAAAAATGTAAAAAAGAAAAAAACACTTCTCACACATGCATGGGATAACAGCAGTATAGGGCTCTAGAGCTATGCAGGAACGTCCAATTAGTGCTAACAGATGGATCTGAATGCTGAGCATTTATGATTGTCAATACTTGCAGTCAGTAATTTACTTTTGTCTTACAACAGCAAAACATGACCAACAATCTTTTTTTCTTTCATCAGCCCGAGTACTTTTCTCTCCCATCAAACATAAAAATAAACAAGATTGTGTTGATTCTAAAGCCCAAAGTATCGAAAAGCGAAAAGTATCGAATTCTGAAACTTTTGACAACTTTGTCTGCTTGTACTTCAGCTGTGAGCTTGTTTTCAGAAACCACGCAAAGATTTCCTGTCTGACAAATATAGCATTGTCCTCTGCACTCTTTTTTTTTTTCTGTTAACTTGAGAAGCATCCGCCTTTGGATTTGTGCTTGTCTCTTGTTTTGTTGGAGGTCAAAATGATGCAACAGAAACAATGCCAGGTGTAATTTTGGCCTTTGGTTGGACTCTCACCTCTCTGAGTGTGTGTTAACTGTACTCTTAGAGCAACCCCCTGTGGACAGAGAGAGGGTGAAGAGGGTTCATCCATTCTGGCCTCCAAAGATTTATTTATTCTTCCCTTGTTTTTTAAAAGCAGGCAGTTTCAAATGGAGATGTCACACCACCACTGCAAGTAGGCTGTAATGAATGCATTGTCTGTTGAACCATTGACCCTGTGCTCACATAAAAATCTATTGTGGGGAACTCACAGACAAACAATTGCTCAAAAATCTGCTTACATTTATAACCATTTGTCATTCCAAAAAGTTTAAAAAACAATAGAAAATACATATTACACCAGTAATTGTAAATGGTTTTAGAACAGTGTGGTTTAATGATATATTGATAATCATGCAGAGCTGAAATAGAGTTTCAACTTTAACTTGTGCCATTTTATATTCTAAAGTTGTACCCGGCAGAGGTTCTTCTACATTGATTGAGCTTTATGAGAGATTCAAGCTGTAATTGCTACCATGGGGAAATCAGTAAGAGCTGCTAAAGAGCAAATACAACGCTGTGTTCTAAAATAGTGATTTATCAGAAGAGAGCATCTAAGAAAATATGAAGCTCCATGTGCTTCGTTGATCTAGCTCCCACACCGAGGCTGTGACAGGGACAGGTATTAGACCACCACAGCAAAATACCCATTTATGGAGCAGACGGCATACGTCTGTTTTTAATGTAATCAAATATCAAACAAGATTTATTAACAGTTTGATATCCGTATATTTAAGATCAATTATAAAAACAAACTGCACTTCAAAAACTGAAATCGAAGCAATTGTTTGTCTTATTTTTTGTTAAAAATAATTAAAAATTTTAAAAAAGGTCTCATTAGAGCTAATATAAGCAACATTCACCCAAAAAGTCCAGATAAAATGTTTTATTTTAAGATATTTAAAGACAAAAATGGTGTCTGAATTGCTTGTGAAGAGTAAAAATTATCACAAAGGTTACTGAAGTAGATGGAAGATAAATTAGGCCATAATACGGAGCCCCAGACATGACATGGTCAATAATAATAATAATTCGTTCCCACGAAATAAGTATAACGTGCGCACAAAATACTAATTCGTTCCCATAAACACGACAGCGCTTTTCCGAAGCGTAGATGGCGTGACCGCAGTCTCAGACCTTAGAAGGCGCGTTATACTCATTTCATGGGAACGAATTAGTATTTCGTGCGCACGTTATACTTATTTCATGGGAACGAATTAGTATTTCGTGCGCACGTTATACTTATTTCGTGGGAACGAATTAGTATTATTATTGACCATGTCATGTCTGGGGCTCCGTACCATAAAACTTTTTGGTACACCCTTTAAAACTCCTCATGGAGGTGGATCCAGCCATTTGAACACACTGCGTTTTTGATGTGAAGAAAGGGAACCAAAATGAATCTTTAGAAAATATGAAAATGAACATCCTATGTAACTTTTAGAGACTTGAAGTAGAACAATCAGCCCTGTAGTTTGGTGGAGTCGTGTTTTTAGTGGGTTGTAGGAGGACACTAAAGAACACTGTAGAATTTTTTCCAGGGCTGGTTCCAAGAAGCTAATAGAAGAGAGGGATATTTTTCTGATTCTTGTCAGTTCAGGTGCTCCTGCTAGAACCAGCTGGAGAGTCCGTAGAGATTTCTTAGGACTGCCTGATGATGGGAAATGCAAGATTTTCAGCAACATTTTATGACAGGATGGACCTAATTTTCATAATGTTCTACGGATGTAACAAGGCTGTCTTGGTGTTTGGGGCCAAGCTTCAGTTTTTTCTCAGTGTACTGGCACAGGACTGTTTGTCATTCAGGCCTTGATGCCCTTAAGGCAGGCTTGGAGTTGGGTAAACTCACTCCACACTTTGCCAAGTATTTTTTGTATAGAAAGGCTTCTTATTCAAAACTCAGACTGCCTTACTTTTGTGTGTCTTATATTTCTGTTGAGTCAAAGCCGAGTTGAGGTGCCGCATACCTTTGTCATGCACACATATAGCTTGATAAAACTTTCAAGCACTTCTCTCTGCCTTTCTTCTCTCTTCTGCTCACACAAATTGGCACAAACACACCCATACGCACACATCACTGTGGATTCACTGTTTTCTCGTAAGCAGGTGCACCTGGGGGAGAAAGAATCAATATCACACAACGTGAGCCCGACGAGTAAAAATAAAAATAAAAATTGTATTCTTTGTCGTTCCATGTTGAACACACCAGTCCTAGAAATCTCATAATCTGTTTTTTTTTTCATTCCCAGCATTCTGGAGCGCTACGTCCAGGAGCAGATACCAGGAGCCAAGGTTGTAGTGGAAACCATCGGGCCCCACCGCCACGGCGAAGGAATGGAGCAGGAAGATTACACCAAGTCCGACCTGATGATTTACGCAATCGACCCGCTGACAAACAGAGCAGTATCCAGGCAAGAGCTCCACAAGTAAGAACTTTGCCAAGAAATCCATGAAAAGTAAAATGGCAGCTCTCCAAAAGCTTTAAATCAAAAGAAATAGGACAGGGACTGAAGTGAAGCTGCTTTGAAATTAATTAATTTCTTAATTTATCAGCCAAAGTTAGTTTTTTGGAGTGCTGCCATTCACAAAAGTTTTTGGATACATTTTTTTTTCAAGGCAATCTTGTACTTCCTGTCAGCTCAATCACCCAGAAAAGTCAAGTTCCCTTTAAATTTTGTTCTCACTCACTTTGGCAAGGAGGTATGTTAAGGATGCAAACAAATAAAGAGCTGATTTTTAAGTTAGAAAGCGAAGACTGTATAAGTCGACCATCACAGCCACACACAAACACATCTTTGATATTGGTATCACTTGTTCTGAGATTCGTAACAGCTCTGGCAACATTCTTCATACCTGGTGTTTTCTCTTCCTTCCCATCCGAAGGTTTCTTGATGGTAAACTCTTGGACATCAACAAAGAGTTCCAGCCCTTCCTCCCTCCTGGTGGACGCATCCTGGAGATCCGAACCCCTGAAGTGGTGACCAGTGTGAAGAAAGCCATGCAGTCTGTCGGCTACACAGAGGGGGCGCTGTTGGCTTTGGCAGTTATTATAATTATCTGCTGTGTTCCTGCCATACTGATTGTTATTATCACCTACAGACAGTGAGTACAAATGATTATGGTTCACTGATGGTGTTTGAATTACTCAGTACTCAGAGGCAGATAAATTACATGAGGATGCAGGAGATGACCGTCACTCCGTCATGTTTACAGGATAATGCTGGCCATGGCAAGTTTATTCACCGTTTTACTCTTTTTTTTATTAAAAAGAAAAATCAGTGACGTCATTACATTAATAATTATAGCCATTTTTACCAATGTCTAACATCAATTTAGTGTTTTTCAAATTGTGGTCCAAGGACCATTAGTGGTCCCCTAGTGCCTCCTAGTGGTCTGCCTTGGCAGGAAGTAAATTTTGCTTTTTTATGGGGCACTAAAAAAAAAAGGAAAAAATATAAGAAAGTTTTCCCACTCAGAGAAAACATTCAAGCTAACGTTACTCCATTAACAAGCCTACAGGCAAAGTCATCACGTATCGGTGGCTTCAGACGGATACAAAATAAAATCAAATGAGGAAGAAAAAACCCTCCGACACTGGTCAGGTGTATATATTGTATATATTAATAGTCTAACACAGTGGTTTTTAACATGCGGGCCAGGGACCCTGGGGGCCTCCAGGGGGTGCTAGAGGGGCCTTAGAAAATTGTAAGAGTGGGGAAAAAATTGCATCAAATTATTTTTATTTTTCTATTTAGTTATTCTTTTATATAACCATTCGTCCTGAATGTACAACACATAAACTGCCGTAATCGCCAGATTCTCAACCTCCTGATTGAACCTAACCGCACCTCGTGTGACAGCTCCAACTTGGGCATGACGATGATCATCTTTGTCGACCTGGCAGTTTGTGCCTGTTATCAAGCTCGCTTGTAGCTAGCTAGCACAAAATTGAAAGGTTTTTGACATGAAAAAGACAGAGGGAGCAGTCCAACAGCCCTGCCGTGGAGGATTCCACTGCAAAAAACCCAAGAACTCATGGCCAACGAAAATCAACAATATGAGGCCACCAAGCCCGTCCCTACCACTGGTGTAATTTGTCACTCCCAGACATGCACAAACACATGCACATGCACAGACGCACACATACACACACAAGAGAGAAGTTTTGTTTTGGTCTTACTTGTCAACAGTTTGTTGAAAAGTTTATTATTCATTGGGGATATACAGTTTTAAAGACACATTTTTTAAAATAATTTTCTATGCTAATCAAATCTAATAGTTACTGTAAAGTGAATAAAAGTAAGAAAAAAACATTTTAAAGTTGAAGTTGCAAAGGTGGTCCCCAGCCAGAAGCTAATGCTGTTAAGGGGGCCTTGGCATGGTGAAGTTTGGGAACCCCTGGTCTAACATAATCTGTCTTTTTGCACATGAAAACATTTGGCTGGTGAAATCTCTGATTGGCTGGTCGCTTCAGAAACTTACCAGGCACAATGGCTGGTGATCAAAAAAGTTAATTCAGAGCCCTGGATGTCACCCAAATAAAGTGCAGGCTGCCCATTATTGCAGGTGATTCATCTTACTGCAGACCTCTTGAGGCTACTGTTTCATTTATTGCAATCCAACATGAAATCCCGTCACAGTGTGCTATCTGAAAGCTCGTAATGCTCTATACTATGAGCTTTTTGTGCAGCTTCTTTGCTGGTCATTTCAGCCCCTGACATAATTGAGCTTCAAGTGAAACCATCATCTTTGACATGAGTTTGATGCTGCTGGAGTCCTTTAAACCACACCGCTGTTAAAAAGCAGCTTTTGACTTAAAGAAGGCAGGCTGAAAAAAAAGATAACAAGCCATTTAGAGAGCTCATGAATTTCTTTGAAAGAAAATACCGACAGTCTGAAAAATCGACACAGCCGGCAGTGTTTCCCACAGGACGTCCTTTAGCGCTATTTATCATTTTATCACCTGGGCCTGTCAATTCCCTCGATGATTCAGCACGGCAGCCTGTCCCCCCAGTGACAATTCTAATAGTTTGTTTAGCTAACCACTGTGAAAGGCCATTAATTTCATCCGACTCTGTAGCACACATAAACAAGCACACACACACACACACACACACATACACAGGCTCAAAGTGGATCAGTGATTTTGGATAGAGTGACTCATCCCGCTGAGAAAAAGAGACTAATAACAAATAAAGGACGAAAGCTGAGAGGCGATTTAAAGACAGAAAAACAGAGTGGTTATCATCAGCATAATAATCACTAGCCCTGCTGCTAACTGACTCTAATGAAGACCAATTGATGGACTGGCTTGTAAATTACAAACAGTAAACCTGGCTAGTGAGAGGTACTGTATGATTTATGCACTAATCTCTCTCTCTCTCTCTCTCTCCCCATCTCCCATCTGCTGCATCCAACCCACCAGATTCAAAGAGTGAGTATTTTTTTTTCTTTTTTATTCTCGTTCTGAAATATGAAGGTGGTGGCCATCTCTAACACCTTTCACACTGATTTATCTTTCGATTTTCATTGTACAATATAAAGTGAATGGGATGAGGAAGGGTAGTGAAAACAGAAAGGACAGCTCACGATCAAACGAACGACTCCTCAAGAACATGACATCAGTAAATGTCCAAGAACTGATGCTTTTATTAGAGTGTGTCTGCGTGCAGGTATGTGTGTGACGGAACAGGTCACGGTGGTGTTAACTGATTGATCAGAATACCAATGTCAGTGGTTATTCTGTCTTTTCAAACATGCACGGAACAGCCTGTTTATTCTTACACACTCTCCAAGGGTTGTCCTGGAGACAATGTTTACAAGAGGGGAAATTTCAGAGTCCTGTTTTTATGAATAAAACATTTGGAAAGGCATTAAAATTCTATTACAGCAGAATTAATCATTTTTAATTTTTAATTGTACACCACAAGTTATATTGTTTAGATCTTATTGTTGTATCTATATTTATTCATCACAGTATTACTGCTTTTTTGACCAAGAGACAAACACTCTTGGTTATGCACTTTAAATCAGGGTTAGTGCACGCTGGCAAAATGTACGCGCAGGAGGCGGGCAGAACGGCAGGACAGGATTTGATTGGTTTGCCAAATTGGATCATAAACTCTAGGATTGGTTGGTGTTTTCCCAGGTTTACTCCTGCTGTAGACAGCAGATATTTTTCACTCTATTTTAAGAGCACATCATGTATTGATTGACATCAGGACAAAAAGATCATTTTAACCAGAATAACAGAAAGTGAATTTAAATCTGATTACTAACCCTGACTTTAACTGAAATTATTTATTTGGTCTTTAAAGTCAAGGATCAAAGCTCAGGACACAAAAATCAAAGTGCAAAATGTTCACCTTGACATGCTTGGCAAGTATGATAACTGTATGTATGTTTGAATGTCTACAGTGAGTCATTGGGAATCAATAGGTTGTGCATTTGTGATATATAAGAATCCTTTTATAGATGTTATTACCAAATGAACCCACGTGGCTTTGTACAGACCAGCATGGCTAAAACCATATTAATACACACACAAAGACACGTGTTCATTTAAAAATGTACCCATGATTTTTCACAGCTACAAACAAACTTTATTTCATTGCTTGTAAACTTAAATTAATCAGTAGAATTGAAAAAGTTCCTGAAAGCCTTCCAGCACTTTTCTAACTTTGGATTAGTAACCGTGTGTGTTCTCTCTGTTGTGTCCAGACGCCAAGCAGAGTGTGCCAAAACTGCCCGCATCCAGATGGCTCTGCCAACGGGTAAACCTGGGGGAGGCACTGCCAACAACCTGTACGAAGAGCTGGGTGACAACGCCATGTAAGTGAAGTGTGAAAGTGGCATTTGCATTGATGAGCCAGGACAGAGGAGTTATCGTTCATTTCTGATGATGGCAGTGTGCCTTTCTGGTGCCACATGACCAGTGGCATTAGGTTTGCAAACACGACTTCACACAACGTTTTTATTTTCACCTCTTTCATGGGCTTTAAAAGTGCGGAGAACGGGAGCATACTGGTTGAAAACATGTGATAAGCTGGGAACTGTGTGAGGTACACAAAAGGCTCTGACAGGTCTCAGTCAGAGCGTGGTCACACTAGCCGTTCATACCGTGCCGCACTCAAGCACAATTGCCCTCCGCAGCCTCGCTCCTTTGCTGGCCAGTACGGCCCGAGGTCACACTACTCCAACCAGACTTTAGGCACACGCACGGCCTGCCTACATCACCATAAAACGTCTCATCAGAGTCAGCACAATGAGACACAGAGAAGAGGATTACAACTTTAGTGACTTTTTGGCTCATGTTAAGATGTTTTGGTCCGATGCAGCTCTTTAACACCGGTGTTATTGCCTAAAATAACTGTCGAGAGGAGCAGCTGTGGCGATCGTTTCCATGTGCTTCTGCATGAAGCGTACCTAGCTGAAGCACACTTCTCCAAAGCGTGCCAAAACCAGGGAAGTGTACCGCGCCCAGGCACGCGGTCACACTGGCCAAACAAACTGGACTTTAAGGCTGAACCGTGCTTGGGCACAGAACGTTTGGCCAGCGTGACCACACCCTCAGAGGGAAGGAGGTGTGGAGAGTGGGGCCTTAAAGTGACAGCAGCTAAAACAAAGAATTTCAGACAGAGGCTGAAATAAGGTTTTTCAAAAACGGTAGAAAAAAGGAAAGATTTGGATTTTTTTTTTTTTTATCAAGATTTCAGCATGTAAAGATGCTACAGGGGTACAGAGGGACAGCATAAAGCTTAAAAGAAAGCATAGTACTCCTTCTTTAAACAAAACAGTTATTATGTGGATAATAAACCACCAGTTATCTGGGGCTGCTTTTTTTTCATCCACTCTTTAATAGGATTTGGACAAGAATCTGATGCTATTAGAGCAATTTTTTAATTTATTTATCCATCTCAATTGTCTATAATGAATCATTGAATGAAATGTTAGCCGTTAGCATAAATATCTGATTTTGAAATCCGTGTGCTAACAATGCTACGGGCGAGGGGAAAAGGATTGTTTTCCCCGCCCCCAACTATGACGTAATGCTGACTGTATCTGATGAAGAAAAGTTAAGTTAATAAATCATGTGGAAAATTTCAGTACAAAACAGTAACCAGGAGAAGTGGGTGGTGTGAGTCTGGGGGAGTAACGGGTCCATATTTCACCGATATCAATGTAACAGCAGGCTTGTAGGATTTTGCGCTCCGCATGGTTGAAACAGATGGTACCAGAGAAACTGCACATCATGGACTTTGCTGAATGCAGTGAAAGTTGTCACACAGGAAGACAGTTTGAACCATTTTATCTTTCTAAAATAGACTCATACCTCATATTCTGGATATTATGGTAATTCTTCAATGTCTGAGTCAGTTTAATATCAAACTGATGAATTGACAGGACACCTGTACTGACAGGAAATAACTCAGCTAATAACAACTCACCCAAGAAAAGAATTAAAGCTGGAATAATTAAACTTGGATTTAAACTGGTTGATCCATCTCACTCACATCACTTTGTTGAACTTTCCTAAATTGCTCCTTCGCTGAGAGCACTGTCAAAGACTCATCACTTGAGTTAGAAATGTCCTCTAAAGAAGCCACAAATGATTGTGAAACTAGCTCCAAAGTCTTTTTGTAGTCTGAAGACGGGTCTTTAACTTCTTTTCTCACTTTTGCTGCTATAAAAAAACTGACACGATGTGATAGTGATAACACAATCTGGGATTAATCAAACAAGGCGTAAGAACCTCACATCAAACCGACACAAAACAAAGCTCTGATTTTTGAATGCATTAAAAGTAGAAGATAAAGCCTTCAGATTTATCTCTGCAAAGTTTAGTGAAGTTCAGTCCGTTACTTGTCATTTTTTTTTCATCTTGTAATGCATACTAATGTCCTCGCTATAGGAAAGATAAAATGAAGGTCAGTGATTTAAGGGGAAGCCTCTGACGGGTTCTCAAAGATTTTAAGAGTTTGGAAAAGGAGACCTTCAGGATGTCCTCTGTGAACAGCCTATTTCAGATCAGTTTCTGAAGAGATTGCCGTGTGATCGTTTCTTTAGCTTTGGTTTAAGATTTTACTTTTTACAGCTTATGTTGTAATGACAATGTGAACATACATACTTCTTCCGCTTGAGGTCTAAAACAACAAAAATCAGTCTTCCATATCACTCATTCCTTCCCTCAGCTTCCTCCAAATACCCTCTGCTTGTCCTCTTATTCCAGTGTTTATAGTCGTGAAATCACAAACCAATAATCGTAGATTAAGACAAAATAAATTAGCTCCCCGATGATTATGCAGGAATTACTTTGTATTTATTCTGTCCTGCATCTCAACCCCCATCAGAGCTGAAGGACGATATACGCTGCATCACAATGTTGCTTTGCTGTTGTGCAGTTTTGTCAAACTCGTGACTCGTCTCTTTCTCAGCATCTTTTTTTTTTTTCAGTTCAGTCAATCTGCTTCCCAATTTCATACTTGTTAGTTTGCTTAAACAAGAGGTTAAAAGTGCTGGTACCTGGAGACACAGCATCAACTTTTACTTGAAACTTGAAAAAAACAAAAATCCTCAAGCGCACATGCATACAACCTCTCTGGGCTGCAGACAGATAGCTCATTTGTAATTCCTTACTGGAGCGTTAACAAGAAGTTGAGAGGAACTCTTATCAGCATTACATGCATCACCAGTTTTCTGTCTGTCCTTGATATGCCTCCCCACTCCCATTAACATGGCAGCAATTCATATGCAAGATGGTAGAAACTATCTCCAAATGACAATAAGGGGTTTGAAAATGTGTATGTGGGAGTGTGTGAGACCAACCAGCCCAAACGATCCCTCTGAAAAATGTGCGCGGAAATGAACTTGGATATGAGGTAATTGAAATAAATGCAGCTCGTAATTTATAAAGACCACCTTGGGCAATAATTAATTCTATTGATAAGCTGCAGAGCATATTTAATTGTAACCAGGATGGTGTGTGTGTGTGTATGTGTGGTGTGCATGTGCACTAGGAAGCAGTTTGTGATTTCTAATGAATTATTTCTGTGTGTGTGAGTGTGTGTGTATCCTCTGCATGACTGCAGTCTTGCAGGCGCTAAATAATCCCAAACGAGCATCAAATCTGGCCGAGTTCAAAAGTTTTCTCATTCGTGATTAAGGTTGATTATCAAGCTCTGTTCACTTGACTGATTTTCAAGGCTTTTTTTTCCCCTTCTTTTTTAATTACATTTGGCTGGTCTCCTGACAGACTTGGATTTTAGTCTGTTTTCAATTAGCCACACAAAACAAAGTTTTCTTATCTTTTATTAGGAGCAAATAACACTTGTTTTATAAAATTTAATTATCATGACTTGACTTTTGTTTAGCCAAATGAAAAGTCACTTTATTTAAATCTCGTCAGATCCTCTTTATCTTTACTTAAAGTCAGTCAGAATGAATTTGGCCAAGAAGTTGTTTTAGCTCAGGTGTTGTGTCTAGTTACAACAGTTCAAGTACTCTAGAATAGTCAAGGACTTCTTGTGAAACCAAGTGTTGGTGGTCTTTGAGTTATGCTTTGGATCACTGTCCTGTTATAAGGTCCAACTACACCCAAACTTCAGCTTCCTCACTGATAGTATCACATTTTCGCCTAAGATTTTCTGATACTTGACTGAATCCATCGAGCACATCACGTGTGCAGGTTTCCAGTGCCAGGAAAAGGAAAGCAGCCCCAGAGCATCACCAAGACACCGCCATGCTTCACTGTCAGCAGGGAGTTCTTTTCAAAATAGACGTCATTCCTCTTCCTCCAGACATATGCCTGATCCACAGGCTCAAAATGTCCCAGTGACATCCCGGTGGTGTTGAAATTGGAGAAATCACTTCCAAATATAGGTTGTGTCGAGCTCTTTAAAATTTTCGTTTATTTACTGCAAACAGCTTAAATTTAAAAAAAAGAGGAAAAAGAAACTTCATTTGCAATGGAACTTGAATAATTTTGAGTGCAACTGTAGTGTTAAATCAGAAAACATTTTTCATCATCTGGGACTAGTTCAATTAAATACGTACCCTATAAATCGTCAAAATCCAACATTTAACTCCAATTTCCAAACTTCCTTTTTGGAATTCACTATGGTCGTAAGATACTTTTTTGTAGGTTTTGGCATAAAAGTTATGCACACAAAAAAAATCAGGCTGGTAGCTCAAAGTAGCCTGAGGGGTTCCCTAGGGGGCACTGTGGAGCATGTTAAGGCACAAAAATACTGGATTCCTAAATTTTTTGCTGTGACTAAATTTTATTGCGAGGTTACATTTACATTTATCTCAAGCAGATGGCATGCAATTTGGGGTTAAAGGCACAGAAGAAATAAAGAGAGTAATAATCCTAAGAGTTTCAAGAGGGCCGTCTGCTGTCTTGTTCTTATTTTTCTTTTGTGTCAAAGTATATAAACATTCTCTGTCCTTTCTCTATCACAACTTTCTTCACTTTCCTCTCCTGTTGTCACGATGACCAATTTATTCATTTCTATATCTCCTCTTTCTTGTTCCAATCTGTCCACCTTCATCCATGACTGACAGACCAAAGTGAGTACAATGCTGATTTAGCTTTGTGTTGTTCCCGTGCTGTTATATCCTGTACTTTCTTAGATTAAAGAGTTGTGCTGCCCAAGGTTGTTGTGCTTGTGGCTGATCGATCAGAGATTAGAAGTAGGGTGAGGTAGATGGCCTCAGTATAAGAAGGCAGCAATGTTATATGGAGTACTAAAAGAGAGTGCAAAGTTTCAGTAAAGCTTCAAACTTCTATTGAGGCTTTGCAAATCAGTGCATCTTTAATCAGTGAGGATATAATAAGTTGTTGGAAAGAAAATCTGCATACTTTCAGAACTCTATCACACAAAGTTGTCTTTTCCTGCCCCTACAGATCTAGCATTGTTTAGCCCTGATTCAGTGGTTCCTTTGTAGTGCATCACTTTTAGTGTACATAAAGTCTATTTGCATTCTTTCCCTTTGTGTTTGTCGACTATTTTTTCCACGCTCCATCTCATGCTCCTCTGGTAAAAACGGCACCAAAATAAAATACTTGTCTCCTTTGAAATCCATCCATTTCCTTTCATCCCTCTCCTCGTTTATCTCCTAATGTTGAGTCTCTTTCCATTTCATTTACTCTACAGCTCCAGCAGACAGCCAATCGTTTGATCTGCCTTTTATCCCATTCTTTATGTTTCCTTCTTTTGTCACTCCACTTTATTGAACTTTTTTCTTAACCATTCCAGGATTACTATACTTCATTTAAATTTCATTTAGGTCCTATCCGTCTCTTCCATTTCATTTAGCATGATCACATCTTCATTCTATTCACTCTACCACATAACTCATCTGTTTTTCTTTTATTATTTCTCCCTTCATTCTATCTTTTGTCTCATTTTTCTTCCACTCATGTACCAGCCGGGCAAACCATGGTGGTGGGAATGGGAGGGGTGGCAGTATGGATGAAAGCGACCGCCAACGTCTGATCTCTGATTTTGCCACACGAGCAATCGCCGCCCATCGCCAGTGCATTGCTAACGGAGGTGTGCTCCACAACATGCCCAAGTCTGAGTCCAGCATCACCTTCCTTTCTGATGAAAACCCTCTGACTATCAAGAATCCAATCTACCACGAAGACGGGACTTTGAGCAGTCCAGACACTCTTGGTAGGAGCCAAAGGAGACGAGATCTTCTTGGGAATTTCTCGCCCTCCAGGAAAGGTCTTCGTGAGGCCTGGTTGAGACTCAGCTCTCCTGCAGGCGATGTGGGGTCTGGTGGATTTAGTGGGAGTGACAGTGGTTGGGGATCAGGGGGTGGACACAGCTGGACTCTCCCATCAAGACTACATCGAAAAGAGATGTATGACGCACTGAGACGCCAAGTGGTCATGGATCCGGTGCAATGGGAGCTGGAGCTTCTTAAAGCTGAATTCAAGGACAGTAAAGATGCAGGTCTGGATTCAGGATTTGACCATGGGTTGGATTCAGACTTGCTTGGAAGTCCAAGTCTAGAACCCAAGTTAACGGTCAAAGAACAAGCCCGACAGTTTGAGCAACAGGCACTCCAGGAAATGAGGCAAAGACAAAATCGTGACTCACGTGGATCTTTGTCGCCTGATATGATGCTGTCTGTTTTTCCAGAGTCTCCTCTGTATCACAAGCATGCCACACCTCACAATGTCCAAACTGTTCAAATCAAAGAAGGTCCCCCAAGTATCATTGTCACTCAGAG
The DNA here is from genome assembly GCA_030710495.1 of Labroides dimidiatus. Classification (NCBI taxonomy): domain Eukaryota; kingdom Metazoa; phylum Chordata; class Actinopteri; order Labriformes; family Labridae; genus Labroides; species Labroides dimidiatus. Next base: position 17,006,843 of record CM061164.1, on the reverse strand, counting down.
TGATGGAGGTACACCTCCACCCAGTCACAAGCCAACTCCTCCTGTGCTGCGACGCTTTGGAGCGAGTTTAACAGGAAATCAGATAGATGAACGACTTCAGGTTCAGTTGGAGGTCATCCCTGATCCACCAACAACTCCGCCTCCTCCACCACCCCCTTCTTCCCCGCCACCACCTCCACCTCCCACATCCGCTCCTCCACCTCCCACACCACGCCAACCTCCCTCCCCTGCTCCTCCACCTCCTTTAACTCCACCACCACGTCACCCTTCCTGCCCAGCTCCTCTTCAACCACCAACTCCCCTTCCTCGCCATATTTCTGCTCCCTCTCCCCTCTATCCTCCATCCCCTCTCCCACGCCATTCACCCTCCCCTCCTCCTCAATCTAACCACACAGAACAGCGGGCTCCTCCACCGCCACCTCCCCTACCTATGCCTCCCCCTCCTCCACCTCCTCCTCTTCCTCCACCTTTGTCTCCATCTCTCCTTCGTCCATCCACCTTCGTCCTCCCGTCGCTTTCAGAGGCACCAGCCCTGCGGCCTGTCTCCCTGCGGCCAACTCCTCCACCCCTCCCAGTGGAGCCTGAACCTCCTCGACGGGAGCTGAAAGGAATCTTAAAAAACATCCAAAACATTGCGGACATTGAGAAATCAGTCGCCAACATGTTCAGCCAGATCGACCAGAAACAGATCCCACTCAAAAGGGTCATAAAGAGCCATGTTTCTATGGACTCTCTTGATTCTCTTGACTCCTTAGATGCATTAGCACCATCTGGTGCAGGAGGGGAGGCAGGAGAGGGTGGCAAAGACATGGCGGTTGGAGAAGGAGAGGACGCTCAACTCCAACAGATTCAGCCCAACCTAAAAATGAACTCTATCGTCGAGGAGCTTGAGAAGCGATTCCCCTCTCAGTCTACAATGCTCTAGCCTTTGCTTTTTTAAATGTCAAATTTCTTGACATTGTTGCATGTTCCCTCTGAAGCTGTCAAGGGAGTGAGGCTCAAAATAGCTCAGTGGGATGCTCTGATTTGGTGACTTGTACCATGCTGCGGTTGTGCTTTTGCAACACGACTTTTTGTTTTCTACACAAAGAAAGAACGAAAGACAGAGATCTTTGTCTAATCTGAAGTATAAGAAATGTGTCTCTTCTCAAATGACTGCACTGTTAGAGAATAGAAAAAGAGAAGGGGGAAAGGGAATCTGCAAGAATAGTCACATCTTGCAAAGCGCTAACACAGTGACGGATGTCACAGCAGGATGGGGCTGTGATTCTCAATAACTGTATTTTACAGTATTTATCTTCAACTGTTACAGGAAGAGAGCAAAATAGTGTAGAAGGAAAAGATATAAATAGTTATACACGTGAAAGGCTGGACTGAGACTACAGTAAAAGATCAGTAATATTTAGACCTGATGCAGCTTATCTATAAGGGTGTATTTACACTTGGCTTGTTTGGGGCAGTTGTTCCGAAAAAGTACACAAGAACACAGCAATCGCACTCGGATGCGGGACAAAACAAGCAGGTCCAGATCGCCAAAATAGGGTGGTTTCAGCTTGCTTCCATTTGAGCCCTATAGCGGTTCCTCTGCAGTGAGAACACAGTCACCTCAGCAACCGACACATCTGACTCATGACTGTGGTTCACACTGTAGTAGTGAGGGGCAGTAATGCAATCAGTTGCCAACTGTTCAGTCAAAACAATAGAAGAAGGAGAAGAATAATTGGCAACAGCAGAAGAAGAGAAGGTGATATAGCAATGATTACCATACTCATCCAAATAGAAGACCTCGATGTAAGACAACTCCTTTTTTCAAGACAGATTTTTAGAAAAAAAGGCTTGATGAAAAAAACTTATTTTATTATGAAGAACATTTACGCGTTCACAACTCTCCTCTGCTCTCTGTATCGCACACAGCAGAGTTCCACCCCAATATCTGACCAATGACAGAAAAATTTGATCGCACATGGAATTTGTTTACAACAGTGGACCACAAGAGACTTTTGCCATGTAAACATAAATGAACCAGGTGACAACTGTAACAGTTCATTTTCTGCCCCTAAATTGGAACAAAGTAAATGAGCCACAGGTGTGAGTACACCCTAAATCAGGGTTTGGGTCTTTGGCTGGTACCAATTTCTATCTTGGCTGATGTGAGGATTTTACACACCCAACCTAAAGCCACTCTAAACCTTATTAGCCATCCCACTGATTTCAGACGAGCTGTAAGTTTACAATATAAAATCTGGACATTTTAAGAATAACTTAAATAGCCATTGAAAGGTTAATATGAGCTAATATACCACCACTAACTAATAAAAAACCATCTCTGGTGATGTTTTCACATTTGTTGGAGGCTTGAGCTCTTGTGATTTCCCACATAAAGATATTTGTTATTTTTGACAGTTATTTTATATGATGGTTAAGTGGCTGGTCTACCACAATCAGCAGACAGGTGTAATTTTCTCCATGAGGGGACTATAACAAAACCTGGTGTATATATGTTTCACATGAGGCGTAACCAGATATTTCACCAGTGTTCTGAAATCAGAGGCATTACTGAGCAGAATGAGCCATTAAACTGTTTGTATTCAGCGATTAAAGCAAAAAGTAATCATAATGATGATCATGACTTTATTTGCTCATGTTTTTTTTTCAGCTTTTCTGAGAAGTTTAAATCAGTTATTTATTTGAATCAAACAGCATCACTTCATGCCATAAGCCAAGCCTTCTCCTCAATCTCCCCAGAAACATATTATCTTCAGCCACCTTGTTTCATTCGGCGTTTTGTTGAAAATTCTCCCCATGACTCCAGCATTAAGCAGCGTTCCATCATGTTTAACTCTTCATTTCCAGCTCCCAGTTAAAGGGACTCAGCTCTTTTGCTGCCACCTGTTGGCTGGTTGTATACATCATGTTTTCAGCAAATTAAATAAAATGTAAAAAAAATAAAAATAAAAAATCCAAAAAAGTTCAGATTTCTTGTATTGAATAGGAACCAATACATATTTGCAACTTATGAGAGTGTCAATGGATGTCTGGAATACATGCTAATTAGTAACTTCTAACACAGAACATCTTTAATATGCATTTTATGGCAGCTCATCCATTTTGATCACTTGCTATTAAATATGTATCTTCTATTTTTATTTATTTCTAACAAAATTTGAAAATCTCATATACTCATGAGAGTGGTGGCAGTGCCAGGACAAAAGACAAGCTGCCATTGATTTCACATGTAAGATGAATCAGCAATTTTTCAATAGACGAGATTTTAAGTCTTGTATTCTAAGTCCAGCCAAAAGTACGGTGGCCCTGAGAGCTCAGAGCACTGCAACTTAAGAAAACACAAATGCAAAAAGACGAAACACAGCAAGTTAAGAAAACTTCTTTATCAATTTAACAACACATGAGCAGCATTTAGAAAAATGTGCTGCAATGACCACAACACGTTGGAAAAAAACATGCTGCAAATAGACAGCACAATGGAATTTTTCCCAGAGGACACTTGAAAGTGATGCACGTCTAAACCATAGACTGAAAAAAAAAAAAATGGACGTATTCTTGCTCAGCTCAAACTGAGGTCGCCACAAAAACTGCTCCCCCTGGTGACTGGCTGCAGTATAGATAAAAAAAACTCTCTCTCTATTCATTCCAGATGGGCTGTAGTCAAACTTTAAAAAATTATTACACCTTGTAGAAATGTTTCTCACATCTGTATGCTGTAGTGATATTTAGATATTATTGGGCTGCATTGTGTTCAAGTCCTCCTTTTTTCTGAAAAGTTTCTTTTTCATTAGTTATTAGACGTTAAAAACAGGGTTATAAGTCTTGTTTAACAAAGATTGACAGCTGCTGATCTTATGTAGTTTTTCAGGAATAGTAAAATACAGCAGGAAGGAGAGTTAAGAGGAGATTAGACTGTCAACAGAAAAAATATATATATATTTTTATCACCTGCTTCCACTCAGATTTTCTCAGAGTCCCTCATACTCTCTACTGCACAGACTCTGGCTGCTCAATGGTGGCTCCTGTGATGGAGGTATTTTGGCTTCAAGACTGTACAATGGTAAAAGGCAGAGCCACGCTGTCCATATACAGTCTATGGTCCAGACACGTTTGTTGTTGACGCGGATTTTGAGTGAGAGCCCTATTAAGGTTCTCTTTCCGTCAGTAGTGTTGGAAAATGAGATAAAAATTAAGAGCTTTTGATGTATTGAATGTAATCACATGATGCAGATATTAGCCTACAAGCGTGTCCGAACATGTGCATCACTTTAAAGTGTCCTCTTGAAACTCTTCTGTTGTGTTGCGCTCTATTCGCTGCTTGTTTTTCTAATTTGTTTTGTTGTGGTTTTTGCAGCATATTTTATAAATGTAGAGCGTATGTTTTTTAAGATGTGGTGCTGTGAGCTCTCAGGGCCACCATACAAAAGGGTTAAGCCATTTTTTTTTCTACTTGTGTCCCAATTTTGGTGAACCTTGAAGGAATTCAAAAGCCTGCTTCATGACTAAAGTACTTATTTGAAGGGCTTACTCATTATCTACCATTATTATAGTTCCCCCACTGACAGCTTTTGTAACACTTGCTTTTGTAATTAATGGTAAGGAAAATTGGCATTGAAAGCTTTAGATGGGAGAAGTACAATCAAACAATTAGTTGTGGCATAATGCCTCTCTGTAAACTTTAGTTTGATGAATATCAGTAACTGTTTTCATCCATGACAGGTAATTGAAATTCTGTCAACATGAAATTATAATCACTCAAGGACACACGCTTGTTGATGGGCCCACATGCTGCTGTGAGAAGCTAATTACAGTTTCTGGACTTAATGAGCACTGTAGATGTCCACACTGGAAAAGACAAAAGAAAAACATTAAAACGATCAAACCTTTGTTTTTTTCTTTGTGTAGAGAGTTCCCAGTCAAACATCTGGGCTTAAATAAGTGGCGCAATCACTTTCCCTCTATTTTATCCGTTATCACTGGTTTTTATCTAGTTATTAAGATGACATGTTTTTTTCCGTACAGTCTTTATGTTATGCTTTTTTAAGTGTTTAAGTTTTTTAGTGTTTATTCATGTCTTTATGTCAAAGACTCTTTTAGTTGTTTTTCTTTTTCTTTTCTCTCCAGTTATTTCCTTACTCCTTAATGTTTTCGCACAGTCTATGTTTTTCTGTCTGCTATTTATCAACTCTTGTATTTGTTTATTCTCTTATTTGCATCATTCCTTTTTCCTTTGGACCTATATTGTTCACACAAATGCAATCTTCTTACGCTGTCTTTCAAATTTAAAGGTCCCATATCATGGAAACCATCATGTTGTCTTTGCCTACACTCACTTAAATCATCCTCATGTCTATCAGCCTTGAGAACGTGGAAGCAAAAAAAAAGCCTACACATTGTTTCTGCGGCCCACCTCCTGGGAAAACTGTATGTTTTATGGTCATATAACAATAAGAGGGTTTGCATAGATACGTGTATAGAACCATTCCACATGTTTGAGTGATACCACTGCTTCAGACACTGTTTGGATTTTACTTTGATGTTGCAGAGTAAAGTCTTTAAAATTTAGAGCCAAAGAAGCCAAATTCTCTTCATGGATGCAAAAACCAGCACAAATGGTCTATTTTCTGTCTGAGCATCAGAGGACCAAGGTTAAAAGTGGTTGCTTTTCAATTGCTAACAGCATTACAAGGGCTGACTACAGGAAGTTACTCAAAAAAGCAAGGAAGTATGAAAAATGCTTTAACGTTGTAAACTGCTTAAAACACCATTATATGGAACCTTCAATATTTAGTAAGTGTATAGCTAAAGTTATATGTTTAGAAAAATTACCATAGTTGTTTCATAGCTTTTTTTTTTTTTAAATTTGTGATTTTTTTTCAACTTTTTCTAGATCTTTTTATTGTTTTCATTATTTAAAAAAATGTCTTCTTTTAAAGCACAAAGGGAATACTTTGGATGAATGTAAGCTTCAAAGTACAAAATTGACTTTTCTGAATAAAATATGTGGTGCTAACTTGGAGTCTTCAAGCTGATTGCTATCACATAAAAAAGTCAAAGTCTGTGTAAAGCAAATTCAGCCAGTTTCTCTGAAACACATAAAATGGGTCATAAACGCATTTCCTTAAAACATGTCAAAGTCATTAAACCATTTAGGGTTTAATTGTGGAGCTCGGCTTCAAAAACTGTTTCAAATTTCTGTGTTCAGGATTTAATGGGCGGGTCAGAAATCATAGACACGTTACATCACAGAGCTGTCATTAGCATAACCCCGCCCCCTGCTGCTGAAGTGGTATAAACACATTCAGAGCATTAGCTTCAGTGGTTTTCCCGCTCGCTCTGGAGTCTCTGATAGCATCTGTAATCTATCATCTGTGTATGGAGAGCAGCTGTATTTGTGGAGGCTGTAACGTTACTGGTCAGTAATCCATGTTGCTAAATGTGATCAATGGAGAAATAAATGATCATTCTGATGGAGACTGTGAGGAACGAGGCTGAGCTCTATCAGTGTCTGACTCAGAGTCACTTTCTGCCTCTGATGGATCAAACAGGTAGGGCTGGCTCCGTCCCATCACGCTGCTAGAGCTAGCTTCCATTGTTACTGTAGGTAACGTCCTTGTACAGTAAACGAAGGTGGCTCCCTTCCTGCGTGTGGGCGTGGCTCCAGCGCCTCTAACTGACACGCCCCCAGCGTTCCACAGCAGAGAGAGAAGTTTCTTTCAAATTAGGCTCAGTGGTCAATGAAACATGTTTCTTTGGTGTCAAAATCATAACACAAATTTATTCCTGCTTTACATGGACTTAAACATAAATTTAACAACCAGTTCAGACTATAGGATATAATTAGATTTCCCAGCATACATCTGTTTTATTACTGCAACCACAGAATAGTTTGGAAACTTCTAACCCCTATCTAAACATTCCTCATATCTTATGTAACGTTAGCATTAGCACTCAGCCTAAACAGGCACTGAACCTGAATCTTGTTCAGTTGTCCTGCATCCTGACTGAACTTTTCCCCCCTCCACAAAGCCTCAGGGAGGAGCTGAAAAGAAACAGCAGAGCTGAGGGCATAAATGCAAAGTAGAGCATCTCCTGACTGACAATGATAGAATTGTTGCTGTTGTTTTCTCCTGATGAAGATTATGCAGAGAGAGTCATGTTCACAGCCTCCTACATTCAGTGCATATGAATGTGCCACTCACCCAGGATAAAAGACATTGAGCTATGAAGGTCACACGGCCGCATCAGGTCAAAACGAAACACTTTGGCAGATTCCACCATTGATTCAGAGAGGTTCGCTACTGAAAGAATTTCTTCTTTCAAATCATTCGTATTTGAAAAAATTGGTGTATTCTGCTGAAGCTCCCCAACACCTGCTGTTTACTCCCACCGAATCTTGCTTAACCAAAGGCATATTGTTTTTGCAAAACTATCTCTGGGTTAGTTCTTTAGATGTGTGTTCACAAACATTCCCAGCAGACAAACGTTTACCAGCATCATTTAGCTACCAGAAACCGCCCACAAACAAACAGCAGTATTGTAGTAAAGGTTGCAGTTGGGGGGTTCCTACGTATTTTGATGTAAGGCCTTTGCGAGGCATGAGAGTCCATGATTTCACACACACACACACACACATACACACATACTCTTTACTTTAGGCAACAAAGACAGATTTTCTCCTACTTGAGAATAACAAATTGATTTTAACAAGGACTGTCATCTTTTAAAGCTTGTAAAATGTGTCTTTCTTTGATGAAATAGCTGTAGCTCTTAATAGCAAAAGTATTGCCATGGACGTAAAGCCAACCAAAGGAATTATCTGTCTAACCTGTAAAACGCTGACATTACCTCACCTATTAAGATGCATGTGTCGATATTTTTCTCTCCTGTGAATTTAGTTCTGTTTGTGGCTGATAGTGTCCCTGGTGATCATATCAGTGCAGATGGATCAAATCCTGACATATTCATGTATTGATGAACCCAGACGGTCATATCTAAAGTGATGAAGTGAGGACATTAAAAGAGGATTTGTAGTGTCAGATATTGAGCTTACATATGTATCTTGATGGATTTTTTTTCTCTGGGAAATCTATAAAAGTGTTAGCACAGGGCAGAATTAGTCATATTTTGACACATGCAAAAACAAAGTCTTAGAAATAGTCATTATCTGTGTCTTGATTGATCTGCAGAGATTACAATAAATAAGAAGAAACATCAAGCAATATTTAAAGGTGAAACAATACCAACAATCGATACCAACAACTTGCTCACAACAATAAAGCTAACATTTCATTAAGCAGTAAGAGGAGTCAATATATCTTTCTTAAGATAAAATCAACACAGTTAGCATTAGCATTCCACTGACAACTGCTAATAATAATGCTACCTAGCTTGTGTAAGTCAGTGCAGCCAACATTAACACTTCTTAGCCACCATCAGCATTATCTAGCTAACACTGAACAATGAAGTATGTTTGTTTCACGTTAAAATCAGCTCATTAAACATGGCTAACAATCACATTCAGACCCCTCCTTGTTAGATTAGCTTTATTTAGCTAGCATTACAGTTCTTGGTGAGAAGACTTAAAGTCTCTTATGTCAACATAAACTTATTTACCTTTCTTTACCATTCCACAGACTGCAAGCTAGCATTAGCTATTACCTAGCTGCTTTTGCTTACTCCTGAAGGAATTTAAACTTAAAGATAGAAGTACTTTAGCTTAAAAAAATCTGGTTGCCAAGCTAGATAGCTGTTAATTTGACATGTTTACTTTTGCTTTTATGTCATGTAACACACACACACACACACACACACACACACACACACACTAAAACACTGTAAGCTAGGATAGCTAATGCTATCACTTGCTGTTGCACAGTACCAAATACATTTTTTGACTGAAGTCCATTTTTTTAATCTGCTTTTAAGTGTCTGATCAATCAAGAAACTTTATTTTATGTGATTTTGTCAAAAGTTACAAATTGGATTTGTAACCCAAAAAAGGGTAATTCACAATTATACAGCACTGAGCTTTGATATTTTAAGAGAAACTGATAAAACAATACAGTTACTCTTGTCAAGTGGTGACTTTTCGATCCATATTTGAACTAATTTGAAAAGACAAATATGAGTATACTTGAGAGTTTAGAAAACGGCAATGAAACATCTACACTCAGACACGCTGCATTTAGCAGCTTGCAGGCAAGGCTGCTGTTTCAGCTGACTGAGTTGGAAATGTTTTATGTTGAGATTAGCTCTCAACCTCAGCGTGCTGCATGTCATTCCACACACTTGTACTTGCTCTGTGTATCTTCATTTCCTCAGACAGACAGATTCTCTTTCAGTTTTTATGTGCTTTCACACGTAGAACAGACGTCTTTTGACAGCAGATTTTTGTTCTAACATTCAGCCATGCAAAGCTGTATTTAATGGAAACTGAGAAGAGGCACACAGCTGTGAGACATAGTGGGAGAGCGTTGGTTGCATAATTGTAAGTCAAAAGTTTGATCTTTTCTACAGAGAAGATAATCATATAATATGTGCTTATTGAAGCAGATAATGCAACATGGGATGATGCAGAAGGTGTATTATGTGTTCCATATCCTATGGTGAAAAATGATTACTTGAACAAATCTGTGTAACTTGTTGTATGTCATTAAAGCATGCCGGAGAAGGTAATCAGTCATCCAGGTCTTTGTAATTTCATGCTTGATCTGAAAGGCAACTGAACTACGATTCTTGAAGACGGTTGTCCCCGCCTCTTCTTCAGTTTTAAGCAGAGTGGTGGACACAGCTAGAAAATGTAAGCCTTTAAAGGTCCGAGAGGTCATCAACAGAGTTGACCTGGTTTTTAAGAGCCATTGAAGTCTTCAGTTGTCTGTTACTGTTAGCAAAGTGATTGACCTAGTTCCTGAAATTCATCAAGGTCTACATTTGTTTTTGTTCGTAGTAAAAGGATTTGTTGATCCAGTTTCTGGAAGTCATTAAGGACTTCAACTAGGTATGAGCGAGTACACCATTATCTGTATCTGTATCTGTTTGCCCATCCATATTATCCGTATCCGTATCCGTACTCGTATGGGCGGGGCCTAAACCGGAAGTGGTTGTGTTTTGCCCGGAGATGGGCGGGGCTTAAACCCGAACTTTATTTTAAGTCTGAAACTGGCTTTTTTTTTCTTTTAAAGGCTTTTGTGTGATCAGCTATGTATTATGTACAATTGGTAAAATGTGTATGTAGTGGTGTGAAAGACTGTCTCTTTATTTATAATCTGTGTAAATTTAATAGGTGATTTGTGCAAACATTCAGTGGCAAAAAAATAAAAAATGTTTTGTTTTTCACTTTATTTTCAAAAACACTGTGCTCAGAATGAGCACAGTGTTCTGTTTCTTTCTCACCAGCCAAACTAAAATCACGCAGCCAGTTAAAAAAAAAAAAAAAAACGCGACACCAGGAGTTTACAGCTTTAAGCCTTGTGTTGCGTGTACGTTGCAGAACAGTTAAACAAGTAACTTTAAACATAAAAAAAGAACTAAAGAGATGAGAGACAATGAAAACCTTAAAAAAATGGTCCTGAATTGAAGCAAGAGGCACTGACCAGCGCGACACGAGCCGTTTTCAGCCCCGTCTTGTCACATGCATCGCGTATGACAGGAAATAAGTTGAAGAAGTAACTTTAAATACCATACAAACCTCAATAGAGACGAGCAGAAGAAAACTGAGTGAGTAGTAGAGATTAGAGCAACGTAAACTACAGTCAACTCAAGCAAGCAAGAGAAGTAGTCGCTGTCATTCGCTGCCTGTATGTGTGTGCGTGTGTGTATGTGTTTGAAAGAGGAGAGCAGGCACCTCCTCACTGCAGCATGTGGGTGCAGGGAGGGGGGTGTGCTGTGTGTGACTGGCCGATCACAGAGCATGAAGAGTGAAGACAGTAGTTGTTGATACCCAATGAGGATTCTTTTAGTACGGATACGAATAATCCTAAAAAAAAAAACTCGTGTTGTATTCGTATTCGGCAAAAATGCATTATCCGTAACGAATACTCGTTTGAAACGAATATCCGGCTCATCCCTAACTTCAACTATCCATGGTCAAAACAAAGAGTTGTTGACATAATTATTCAGAGTCATTCAGGTCTTTAGTCATCTGTGGTCATCCGAAGCAGAGTTGTTGACCTGGTTCCTGATAGACGTTAAGGTCTGAAGACATCCGTGGTCTTCATAAAGCAGGGTACACACATAAAGGTTATCAGGCTGTTTTTGAACTGACTTTCCTGCCAAGGACGGCAAACGCCCAATTATCTTATCTGTGGTCTGAGGTGTGTTAAGAGTAAATCTGTCCCAATAATCGGCTTCGAAACGGGTCGGGGTCGACAATCATAAATATTAAACTTGTCACAACAGTAAATCTCAATGTGTGTGGGGAAAGCCAACGACTCCCGAGTCATGACTCCATGAATTGTGACGTAGAATAGAATGTAGCCAATCAGGAGGCGAGCTGACTAAGGAACAACGAAACAGACGTAAACAAAAACAAACATGGAGTGCATATGGCCTAGTGGTTAAGGTCGCGCTCCAAATCTGACCTGTGGCTACTTTCCCGCATGTCACTCCCCACTCTCTCTCACCCTGTTTCCTCCTCTATCCACTGTCCTGTCCTCTCAAAATAAAGGCATAAAAGCCCCCAAAAAATATATAAAAAAACAAACATGGCTGACCTGACATGGAAAGTTTGTGAGAAAAGTCTGTTTTCCTGCCGTCTCCAGGATTTTTTCCACAGTCCCTTCTATTTTTTTTTTTGGGACTATTTCTGTTAAAAATAGTTCCAAGACCACCATCATTCCCTCTTCTATGTCCTCTTCCATGTTGCGTTTGATGTTAGCCGGTTGTTGCTATGTGTTGCTATGTTTCTTCCTCTACGTTTTTGTTCGATCACGTTTGGTCAGGTGAGATTTCTGTCTTGGAGGACTAGATTCTAGATCTTTGATGGGACAGAATGGTTCTGTGTGTGATGAGCTGTGTTGAGATTATCAGAGCACACCACACACAGTACGATCAAAACTGTTCAATGCCTGATTTTTGATCTTCATGTGTGGGCTCTCTAATGGATAAAACACCTCTTCACATTTAGAAAACCCTTATGCCTGTCCCCCATTTAAGTAGAGTTGTTAACCTTGTCCTAAAATTTTAAAAGAATTCAGTCGTCTGGGATCAGAATTGTTTATCTAGTCCTTGAGACCTGTTCAGGTCTCTAATCATCTGTAGTCATCACAAGCAGAGTCATTGACCTAGTTCTGAGAGTTGTGAAGGTTTTCAATCGTCTGTGGTCCTTGTAAACTGATGTGAGGATAGCACATTTCAGATTCTTGACAGAAGACAGTTGGTTTGAAAGAGATGAAAATGAAATAATCTGCGATAAGCTTGAACAACCCTCACTTTACAGAGGTGGTGGCCTTTAACTCTACTTATCTCCAACCTTTAATTCAGTCCTGAATTCTCTGTCCAAGCAAATAGGGTCACACTCATGCTGGGAATCATGTGACTCCAGTCTCAGGAAATAGGTTGACAACTGAAGACCTTAGCAACCCTGCAATTATCTGACCTGAGATACGACCATCTTGAGACAGAGTAGCTTTACCCTACTGATGATGTGTTGTCTCAATATAGTCATGGCTGAGGAACCAGCCCAGATCTGTGGTTGGCCCATGTCATTTTTGACAAAGCTCGAGCATGACTGGACGAAGGTCACTGCACTCCTATCTTGCATCGCATGTTTGAGGGGAACCTGGTGCAAAATGACTTGCTTTAACTGTGTAATAATGTGGTATAGTTTTACAATCTGATGTTCCACAAAAAGAGAAGTCAAACTATTGTAGATGAATAATTTAGGACTATACATTTTTATATCATATTATTTTTAATTGTCAGAAATATTGGGCAAATATTTATGATTATCTTTATTTTAGGTACAGTGCCATTTTGACAATACAAGCTGCAACGCTAATGCTCTTTGCATCCTACCCAAGGTTTGAGTATTGACAAAATGTCTTATTAAGGAAACAAAAGCTACAAGTTTTGCTTGACAAGAGATAAAACTGAACAGATTGGGCGAAGCCAAGAAATTTGCACCTTAGAAATGCCAGAAATGAATCACACCGTTGGTGCTGTAGAGACACAAAGCTTTATAGATATATGGCTATTTGTCTGCATAGTCCTGTTCCCTCTCCACATTTAAAATACAAAGAAGCACCTTCTCACTGATGCCTTACCTGCTTTCCATCAGGTCTATTCTAGAAATGTGAAGAGACTTTCCTTTTTGAAGTAATTTTCTGCATGTCATGCAGCCACGATGTGAGAATGTACCGAAAAGAAATGAAAGAGAGTTGGAACAAGCTGAAATCAGCAGAGAGTGTGAAACAAGTTGGAGGGGAAAAAAAGGGGGGAGAAAGGAAGTAACAAATGAGTGCAAAGCACAAGGGGAGCTACAGTAGAGAGGAGGAAGAGACAAAATGTTGCGAGAAAATCGAAAAGAGACAAGACGAATCTGTTATAGTCTGAGTCTGTCCTTTAAGGGCTAATAATATTTCTCTCTTCCTTTCTTTGGGTTTCTCACATTCTGCCAAACAGGGTGGAAAGGACTCAAAGACTGAGACTCAATCATGTCAGAAGAGTGTATTTTTTTGATGTGTGTGTGTGAGGGAGATCAGATACCCGTGTGTGTTTTGTGTGGAGATCACCTAATAATGTGCCTGTCAGAGCAACAAGGACACTGAGATAGAATTATTTTTCACACACACAGACAGAGATCACAACACAATGCCTGCAAAACACTTCTGGCATAGAGATTAGACACATTTACACAGAGAGAGAGAGACAGAGAGAGAGAGAGCTCTCATTTAACTCTTACCTGTAGATCACTCCAGATCTCACCTTTTTATCTGTGTATTCATCCATTTGGCCCTTTGTCTATTTATCCTCTACTACGTCCTTCAAAGCACCTACCAATCCTTTTTTCATTGCTTCTTTTTGAACTGATCATCTATCAAATGAAATGCTACCACATCTGAAGCGTCCGTCTGTATGTGCTTTAAAAAAACCTAGAAACTCATCTGAATCCATTTAATGAAATGCAAAAGTGTTTGAAAAGAGAAGGACTGTTTGTCCTATAAAAGCACAAAGCAGAATGTTATGTCCCCTCTTAAAGTCACCCGAGCTGTTCAGTAATGCATCTTCATTTGGCCAGCTCATTACCTGTTTTTCACAGGACTATACATCCTGTCGACAACACAGTTAAGACACATGAACAAAGAGGTGTTTGGTTAATTTTGTTCTGTTTCCTCTCCATTTTTCCCTTCTGGGATCTTGTAAAGCCCAGCATTGTTTGTACCGTCATGTTTTGATGTCTCTGTCTTCCTGCATGGCCCTGTCTCTCTCAGTTCTTGTTCCCTCTTTTGTCTTTCCTTGTATTGAGTCTCCTGAAAGCACTACAGCTCTCATTTCACAGCACTGTAAACATCACATCAAGCTCATCTCTTCTTTACTATCCTCAGCTATCCTGCTGGGTGTACAAAATGTAAAATGCAGTGAAAAGAAAAGTGAGTGTAAATTGTTTACTCATCTAAAGTGCATACATTTCAGGCCTGAGGATCAGATCTTCAAAGAATAACTCACTTGGGGGAAATCGCTCTGTTTTTTTCTTGATGAGGTTTAAATTAGTTTGGAGCTACTGGACAGCAATTGTGGATGCACATAGAGTGCCAGCAAGTAATTAGCCTAGCTTAGCATAAAGAGCACAGGAAATTGGAGCAACTGATTGCAGATGTTGGCTAGCTGTTAGCTACTATTTTTTTATTATTATTTAATTTGAATGTACATATTGATAAAACTTCAGAGCAGGGAAATTACTTTAAGTTTGGTGATGCAAGTTACTTTGTTTGACTTTTTTAATGTTTAATTTTTGGACAGAGACAAGCTAGCTTTTCCAGCCCAGGATGAACTACTGCTGTTCAACAATATATTTAATAAAATATTAAATAGCTATGAAATAACTTCTAACACGTTTAGACCTTTGTTCTGGCTCTTGCCCCAGTAAAACAAGGTTAATGTTGATATTGTTTTAATTGGTTTGTTGCTTATATAAAATTGAATTGTACAACTTTATTGAAGTATTTTCAATCCAGTTGCCGGAACAACACGTCAACATTTTACATTATTGAATAAACGCATCAGGTTGGCTTTTTGAGCCTGTTTTACAATTACATCGATCCATTTGTGTTTGTGCAGTCCCAAATCCTCAATTACCATAAAGGCCGACTGTACATTACATCGTATGTGTCGGTATTTGGTCACATTATATTCCTTTATTAACTGTATAGCCTGAATATTACAATGTTCACTGAGAAAATAAGTTGGCTAGACCAGTGTTTCTCAGATTGTTTCAGACAAAGAACCACTTAATTAACCACTTATTTGCGTGGTTGTTGTTTTAAGGTAACGGTATGCGTTTTCATTGGCTTTAGTTACAAGATTTGTTTGCTCATGAGATAAATTCTAACTCCACTCAACGAGTGCCACCAAATCCTGTGACTGAAGCAGATGATAACTTGTTCCATTCAAACACATAATCTGCTGGATTTCAGAAAGCAGTTCTCATAGGAGCCAGTGTGATGAAAAAACTGCTGCCAAGTCTTCTGTTTTATGGCGTCACATGATAAGGTCCATACCTGATTAAAAACTGACATGTCTAAATGAGAACAGAGCTCATTTTAACTTCACCTCAAATCAATTCACATTAACCTGATTGTTGTTTTCCATTGTGTTAAAGAGCCTAATATTATTTACATGTAGTTTCAAAGCAATCAAGTCTCTTTCATTCTTTTTCTCGTTAATCATCCCTCTCTTTCTACCAGGACTGTTTCAGTCTCCTCCACAGTTCCCGCTCTCTTCTTCCATCTCCTTGGAACCTTCTGGCTTTTGTTACAGTTCATCTTCTTATTGCCGATCCCTTCTCAAAGATCAGATAACCCTTGTGTTGTTTTTTTCCTGAAGCCATTTAATCCCCCTTGAAATCCTTGAAGTTCTTTTGTAATGTGTGATATGATTTCTCGAAGCATCTCTTTGATTTGGGGTTCTTCTATGGTTTCTTCTTCCTTCAGGCCGACTGCTGGTAGTCTCCTTTTTATGATTGACTCTGTGACTGCACCAGAGTACAGATGCAATCCTTAATGAGCGTCTCTTTCTCCAGTCTTGTCTCCAAAATAATTTAATGCGTTAGTCTAAAGTCTTGGGAAGATGAATGCTGATGGTACCATGCGATAAAAAATCCTGAAAAACCAATAATCTAAATGGAAACATCTCATAAAGTAAAACCTATTTGACCTCTGGTAATCAGTAATTTTTGATCAAATTCACACAATGCACACACCATATTTAAAGCTCCTGCCATGGACTTTTAGGTTGTGTCCATTTTGGCGCCCCCTTTGGATAAAGTGGATAAACTCTCTCACTGAGTTTGTCTTGTGCATAGTTTACTGTTTTGTTTTGTCTTTTTTCCTCACAAAAACAATGATTATTTTACCTTAATTTTAACATGCCATTTCCCATAAATCTTTGACATTAAAGATTTTTAAGAAAGATGCTGCTCATCTCATTTGAAACCTGCTTCTGTGACAGAAACATAAAACAAACCTGATTTAATGTACCACTCTTATCCCTGATGGACTTCTGTTGATCATAAAGAACCATTAATATTAGTTTCAGTATTTTCCAATATCACCTAAAAACTCATCACAGGAGCTTTAAAAAGGATTATTTCAGGCATTGATATAAATGTAACTGGATGTTCATGTTAAACGTGGATTTTTCAAATTTCTACATTTTCATTTGTTGTAGAAAATCCCTGAATCTGTCTGTAAACTGCTCAAAAGAGGTCTATTCCAAAAGTAGCATGAAATCTTTGTGAGAGTTGATGGGCAGGCCTCAAACACCAAGGTCTGCCCATAGCTCTGCCCCATACAGGCCTTGATAGAGCTGGCCAATCAGAGAGAAGTGTTATGTGGAGTGGGGAACCTTAAAGAGACAGACACTGAAACAGAAGATGAAACAAGCGTTTTCTGAGACGTGAAAAAAATGTGGATTTTTCTGGACTTGTTAATCATGTAAAGCTACTTAAGAGGCACCACAGCGACTGTATAAACCCTTTACAAAAAGCACAATACCTCCATTTATCTCTAAGCTTATGTTTGAAAAGTTATTTTTGTTATATGACTATTAAAAGGTCTCAAAAGTGTCTGAGAATAAAAACCTTACAAATCAAGCCCACATAAACTGGGTTTTGTTCTTGCATCCATCTTTCAAAAGGTGTTTTTCTCACGAATCCACTTTACAATAAACTTTTTCCTAGCTCTTTATTAAGGTTTGAAAATATAATAAGACTTTTTTTTTCCACCCACACTACACCAAAACGTCCGTCTCTGAGTCACTGGAGAGGCTAACAAGAGACTAAACCATTTAAATGGAAAAGCACTATAATAAGACTCCAGCTAAGACACCACGGAGGGTTGATTTGAGTCAGCAGGGAGTAGATTGATGAGGGAAGATTTTACAACTGTTACATGGCAACCAGCTGGTCAACTCCTCAGCACACTGATCAAAGTGATTACTGAGAGCTGCTTTACTTGAGCTGACTCCTGCTGTAGTTAGTCCAGAAGAGAGCGTCAATTTGATTTCAAAAGTGTGTTCACATCACTCCTGGATGTGTTTTATGTATTTTGCTGCTCATAATTGGCCTTGTTGTCATGAATAATATACCGTATCTTTCAGGAGGAGCCACAAATGGCACAGTAATGGAAACGTGACTGTGTTATAACTAGCTATTCAATGGTTTTTCCAACATTAGGATGACCTCATTAGAGTTCTAGGTCAGATGACTGCAGTATGATCAGAATAGACAATGTAACTTATATCTAAAAAAAAAAAAAAAAAAAAAAAAATCATTTCAACCTCAATAAAACTAGGAGCATCGTTCTGTAGTCCATGGGCAGATGTTAATATAAGCTACATAAGAAAAACAAAATGAGGACGAAAAACTAAAACAATAATTAGAGTGATAAAAAAAACTTGCATTAAAAAAAAAAACAAAAAAACGTACATCAGTCACATTAATGGTAAAATTAACTTTAACCTTCAGGATCCCAAGAAGATAGATAGAAATACCACCTCTTTTGAAATGACTGGCATTCACAAATCATTTGTCCATTCCAAAAACTGAAAAAAAAAATGGCGTCATTGTCAGATTCTCAAGTTTCTGAAGGTACCTGAATGTATCACAAGTGATGTTAGCAACATGTCCGAACAGAGTCGAGAATACAGGAGAATTTCATCAACATCACTTTGATTCTCATGTTGTCTTTGAAATTTTGCAGAAAATAAACCGTTTGCTGAAGATAAATTCTGTTAAAAAAAAAAAAATTCTATGGTTCTTAATGATTTCAGTAACCCCTGAATGATCCACATACACCTTGGATTTGCACTTCAAAAACTCTGTATTTTCCTCCCATGGCGTTGTCTTGCAGGTATGAATTTGTGCTCAGAGCCGCTCAGCTCTCTGTCTCATTACTGACAGAAACTTCTCTGCAGATGGTCATGATGCCTCTGCAGTGTAGACTGTAAACTGTGTAAACAGTAGTGACAGTACTGACTGTAAACAGTTTATAAAGAGTAAATATCTTGTAATAATGTTGTAATAATTATTTCATTCTGATGATGTTAAACTGCTCACTGACATTGTTGAGTTATCCTGAACCCAGAGAGGAGCAGGACTTCATACTGCAGTGTTGAAATGTGACAGAAGCAAAACACGACCAGAAGCTGCTTTGGATCCTGAGGGTTAACCTTCAGTTTCATTCACTTTCTTCTACACCTCACACCGTCTCTCTCTATTTGAACCCAAATACTCTCTCCCATACATGTGCCCACTCACATCTCATCTGCTCACTTTTCTTCCTGGAAACTGGGTTAAATTTTCCAAATTAAATACATCTCCAGCGGCCACTTCCATCTGGGTCTTGATTTAAACATCCCATTTCCTCTGCAGTCATAAAAATACACAGCAAAGTGCTGACGCTCATTACTGACACATCTACTCCAGGAGGATTATGTTCAGCATCAGGTTTTCTGTATCACGTCAGTGAGTGCTCTCTCTGTTTCTGTCTTTGATCTTTCAGGCGTGGATACGGACAGCATGAGGTAGGCGTCTTCAGCCCTGTGCATGCCATGCACTCAGTCGCATGTGTGTTAGTTACTGATCCTTTTTTTTCCTGAAGTTTGACCCGTTTTCAATTCCTTACTGCTCTTATTATTATTTCAACATAATCAAGATGGAGTTGCATGACATCACGTCTTTGTATTTGCAGTTCAATTAGCAGCATCTTTGACATTTATTAAGAATGCATATTTAAATGAGGAACTCACTGAGGATCAATCTGGAGAATTAAAATGATTTTGTAAATGCAGCATGTTAATCTGTGAAAATCCTTTTTATGTCCAAAATAACACTTTATCAGATGTTAAATGGTAACTTTATATGCTGATTTACGTCCTTTAATTATTGATGTTTCACTTTGATTTAAAATCAAAATTTAAAAGAAGGGTATCTGTTAAATTTTATGGTTAAGTTAACCGTGTATCAATCATTCAATTGATATTAAATGATGAATCAAAAAACAAAACATTGAAAAACGGTTCATTTTCCGTTTTTTCCTTTATGAAATGAAAACAAATAAATAGAAATTAGTTCTTTTTTCAGTATCCTGTTTGTTAATATAGATCAAATAAAGGAAAGTTGAATTACAGGCCACGGGCTGATTTAGATTTTATTATTTAATTTGTCTGATCATTGTGACCCGGAGGTTGTAGACTGTCAAGAGATCATAGATGAAGCCGACTTGATGGTAGTAACATGCATTAGGATGGACAGTTTTATTCAAAGGAGCAAAACCAGTGACTCTTAAGGTCTTTGCACACTGAGTCTGTTATTTTCAAATGCGTTTTTTGGATCCGTAATCCAAAAAAACAAAGTCACACAAAGACGCCTCACACACTTATTCCGATGCATTTAACAAAAATTTGCAGTGATCAAGAAATTGATCCTGAGCAGCAGCTGTCGGTATTTTAGGAGGTAGTCGCACGCACGCACGCACACACATACACACATATGCAGGCACACAGACATACAAAAATCTTCATTCATCATCTTGTGCGTGTTACTCCCGTCAAACCGGCTTCATCTGTGATCTCTTAACAGAGAAGCTACTCCGTCAACAACCTCCAGGTCACGATGATCAGACAAATTCAATAATAACATCAAAATCAGCCCGTGGCCCATAATTCAGCTTCAACTTATTTGATAAATATTAACAAAATCAAACAAATATTTATTTTTATGTTTTTATTCCAAAAAGAAAAAAAACTGAAAATGAACTGTTTTTCAGCGTTTTGTTTTTTTCGATTCATAATTAAATATCAATGTAACGAATGATACACGGATTCAAAGACACCAGCTGACGTCGTTTTCACATTGAAGAGCAGGGCACCAACTGTATCGTCTTCTTTTGTCTGGTCACTTTCTGCTTTTCTTCCTTCTATTAGACGCAACAACTTCTCCGACCCTCCCTCCTCAGACCTGAGGTACTTTGTCTCTCTCTTTTCTGAACCCCTTGTACATCCTGACTGTGTTTCTGTTGGAGTGTCTGGGTGCAGTCGATGTAACGTCGATGTGTTTGTTCTTGTTTCCGAGGATCAGTATGGATGTACTTATGCTTATTTGTTCATTGTATCTGTGAACTGTGTATGTGTGAGAAGCTGCTAATCATGGTTTCTGAATCTCACAGGAGTTATCCATGGAGTCTGGCATCGACCCCGGCCAGGACTACTACACACAAGATTATTATAACTATGATCACGGGTATGTGCATCCTTATGTTCCACATCATACATTTCTAGACTATTCTCTGCATATCTGTAATCCTACCATAGGCTGACTGTATCTTCATCTGCTGATGCTTTAACTCTCTATAAGACACATTCAACACACCAACATTCTCAAAAAATTTATGAAAAATAAGAAAATGCTTATGGGGGGTGCAGGTGGCCTAGTGGTCTAGATTGCACCCCATGAGGTTTGCACTCAAGCGGGCTGCCTGTGTCCTGTGTCCTGCATCCCATCCCCCTCTCTCCCCCTGTCTCCTGCTCTATCCACTGTTGTCTTCCAACTTTCTGATTAAAAAAACAAAAAAATGCCCCCCTCCAAAAAAAAAAAATTAAAAAAATGTAAATGGTGAAACATTTTGTTCTTTTGATGATGTTTTAAAAATACATAAAATATACAATTCTGTCAAAAAATTAAAAAAATTAAAACTTTGGTTGCAACAACTTGAATCGAAACAGCAAATTTCCCATGGTGGGAAAGTGTTTATGGCTAATTTCAAGACTTTATTTTGTCCTCCTTAAGCTGAACTCACACCAAAAACAGATACTTGCTTTATTTGCACGTACCCAGAAGCAACAATGATTTTTCACTCGAAGAACTCGCTCCATTTGCAAGACTTGCAAATCTTCATTTACCTTCTTTAAGGCAAGGTCCTTTTTATCACTGTTCTCATTAAAAACTAGTAGTGTCACAGAGAGCAGGTGAAGCCATTAACAGATAGTTTGTCTCTCTCTTTCTTTTAAGATGAATGAACCTCTAAATGAAAGTTTAGGTTTTCTAACTCTTGTGTAATTTGTACAGCCAAATTTGTGTCATTCAAGCCGCCGTCATGAACTAGCATCTCAAAACTGACTTTACGTGTTGTACACTTGTGCAAACGATTTTATTCACATTTGGTGTAAATGAAACGATAAAACCTTTAGACCATAGGTGTAAAACTCTGGCCCACGGGCCAAATTTGGCCCGCAGTGTAATTAATTTTGGCCCGCGAGGCAATTTCAAATTAATATTAGAGCTGGCCCGCCGGTATTATATGGCAGCGCTGTAACACCGCATTCATACTACAAATCCCATAATGCTCTGCTGTTGTTTTGGCGTGTCACTTAGGACAGAGGCAGACACCCCTCCTCCTCTGTGTCAGTAGAGTCTATGGTAGCAGTCATGGATGTATTAGGAAGATAGTGATCCGTCTTCTTGCGCACTCCATCTGAAAGCCCCAACGCACCCCTATTATTATTATTATTATTATTATTATTATAATTATTAGTGTTAGTATTATTAATATTAGTATTATTAGCAACTCTATTTTGCACACCTGCACTTTAAAGTTATATAAGCCTTGCTTGTTCAATATTCACTGTTAAATCAAAACTTGTTTGGTTCCATATTAAAAGGTTCATTTGTTCAACCTTGGCCCGTGGCTTTGTTCAGTTTAAAATTTTGGCCCACTTCGTATTTGAGTTTGACATCTCTGCTTTAGACTGTACGAAAGCATGGACCACAAAGCCGCTCCCCAAAATGATAGCCAAAACATGTAGAGCTCCCCCTGGTGACAGCCTTTAACTTCCACCTCCTTTATTTCAACAGATTAGACACAGGTCACAATAAAAACTTTAGATACAAGTGTTAAAACTTTGGTTTTAATTCTTTATTATTTGATGCTTTTAAAAAAAAGAGTATGTGATATCTAGATTAACAGCTCCTGCAGTGTTCTTTAGCTGGTCAGCAGTATAGTGGGATGTGATGTCAGTCCTGCTCCACCAGTCATATCACTTCTACCCATACCTTGGTTCAAAACTACATCATCTGTTTAGATGGTTAGCAGCTATTGGGGCAAGTTTTGGCTTCACCTTTTTACAGTGGGAGGAGGCAGAGGCACTACATGCATATCCGTGTGCAGTCAGTGGACCAGGCACAAATGGGCCGATGAGATGATTTCAGTAACATGTTGGATCTATACTGAGGTATTTAAAGGGATAACACTGGAAGAATCAACCGACGGGGGGTTTGTGGAACAGGGAGACAGCTGCTTAAACAAAGCTTTTCAGACAGAGGCTGAAATGAGGGTTTTCTACAGCTAAACATTTGGAGCTGTAAATCATGCCAAGCTACCAGAGGGAGAGTATATAGCCTAAAAAAAAATCACAATACCCTCTCTTTAACAGACCAGGTCAGGTCAGTCACAGGTACATAGTGCTTTGAAATGTTACAATGTTGTCATTACTACTGTGTTCCATTTCTGACTTTCAGCCTCTTGCACTGACCAGCGGTTTAAACACGTCACAGATGAAACATGTTTCCTCTCACGCGGCGTTGAAGTTCACTTCATTCAGCTGTTACAGCTGCTTTAAATCAATCTCACCATGTTGATCACTCACTGTGATAACCTAACCTGCCCCCTCCCCACTTGTGTGGGTATTTGTCAGGAAGTGACGGGATGTAGACAGAGCGGGAGAGGGATCTCTCAGGGATATTGTTCTAAATGTGAGGGTGCCATTCCTAAGCAGGGAAAACTGTGAAGGATTGGAAATAAATCGAACACACAAACAGACTCGTTACATCAAAGAGCGTCCAGAGCAAGACCTTTGAAGACTGACTGCTTCTCTCCGAAGTGTGTTGTTTGTTTGTTTGTTTTTTTTTTTTGCATCCAGCCTGCCATCTGTGATGCATTGTGTAATTCTTATAATTTTAGCTGCAGACTCCCGGGAACTTGATTTTATACGCCCACCCACACACACACATAAATACACAGAAGCAGACACACACACATAAATTCTCTCGTGGCTAACACATTCATTCACTCACTCATACGCTCGCTCAGTCATTCTTTCACGCGCACACACACACACGCAGCTAATTCTCCCCGCCTTGCATTGCGATACTGTAGCAGCTAATCAGGCAGCCAGCCGTGGAAGCAGACAATGGGCCAGATGCTGTTGGCTTCGAGCAACATCAACAAATTCATGTCTGACTCGTTCGCACAGGGCCGGGAAACCAGACTTTGTGACCTGTTGGGAATCAGATGTAATCACTGTATTTGTCACGGTTGTAAATGAAAGATGGAGGATTCTTTTTATTAAACACAACGCCAACAGATGCTAAAGCTGCCTCTCAGGAACAACATGTAAAGCCTCCCAATTCTGGATTTTTTTTTTTTTAACTAGTAGTCAGCAGCTGGTCCAGCGTTTAAATTCATAATCCATTTAGAAAGAAAAATAATTACCTTTTGACCTTTTTCTTTCATCCTATCAGAATGGGATTCTATCCGCATGTTGGGAATGTAGCCATCTGCCTTTGGCACAGCTCTGATTGGATTTGTACAGATGTAGAAAATAACTTCAACCATTTCTTGCACAGGTCTGATGTTTTGATGCTGTCAGAAAAAAAACCACACAAAACTGCAACAACAACAAAAAAAAAAGAAAAAAAAACAGGCAAATTCACTTTGCCCTCAAGTCAAGAAGGGGGAAAGAAACGCAACAGTGAAACAAGGGATTAAATCTTGCGCTCCAAATAGGTTTCGGCGTGGGTGATGAGCAGTATGACAGTCAGGGAGCTGATAGGTGCAGAGTGAGGGCACCCACATAAAAAATGTAGGACAAAAAGAGTGATGTGAAAAATGAGGGAAAAAAATACAAATAAAGACAGAAAACCTGAGTGAGGGTCCAACATTTGACAATATGCCTCTAACAAAGTTAGTAAAGATCCCTCCTTTTGGGTTAACTCTGTGGATCACACAAGCGTCACACATACGTCACACATATGTCATGTTGACACCAATATTTAGCATAATGTTAACAAAAATAGTTTTGAGGATGGTTTTAATGTTTATCACAGAAGTATTGATTAATTGTTTTGCAGAAGACAAAACTAATTCTGTAAAAATATTTCAAATTTTTGTCCCTCCAAACGTCTCTATAGGCTAACACCCTTAAGCTAGCAGCTAGCTAGCATTTATGAATATCAACTGCGTTTGATTGTTCTTGGGTTCAGTGCTGCTTTTCATCACCTCTTTTGGTACGTTTAGAAAGATATTTAGTTTTTTAATGGCAGTCAGCAGCAGCAGGAAGTATATAAGTATGAGTTGATATCGGTTTTCCATTTGACTGTCCATGTGTGAGATAAGAGCTAACAGTCTCTTAAACCCTTAGCTTCATATAGCATCAAATCCAGGGAATAAGATGGACTTTAACACCTTTTTTCTGCGGAACATTCTACATGCTGGTGTATTGAGTTATAGAGGTATATTATATAACAGTATTATACCCAGAAGACAGGGCTAAACTAGCAAAAGCTTCTTTACTGGGGAGAAATTTTCCACAATCATTGTGTATTCTAAGTGGCAGCATACTGGGATATTACCCTAATGGCACTTGTCAAGTAAGGGAGAATAAATAGTTAGGCGGTGATTATGCAGAATAGAATCCCGACAGGGGACAAAACTTCAATGCAAAGTGGGTAATAATTTAAAGAAAGCTGTGGAATATTCTTAAAGAAATTAACCTTGAGGAGAGCTCAATTTAGCCCAATTTTCAGAACTTTCAGCAACTTTTTGAGTCTGAGCTCAACTCCTGTAGCTGGTTGTCAGAATCAGAATCAGGTTGAAAATCTGATTGAATAAAAGTTTAATATATACGTATATATACATATCAGTCCCTCCAGGAAGTTGCAGTGTTGCTATCACAACAATTAGCTCTAATTTAACCATTCCCCTTGAATTCTGGGCAACCTTGCAATTTTGTCCAATCACTGCAACTAATTTGCAAATGTGACCAATCATAATAGTTTCACCTGCCCTCTCCAGTTCCTCCAATCATAGCAGTCAGATCCCCGTGAAACCCGCCTAATTGTTTATGAAGTTGCAGAAATATCTGACAAAAAAGCCTCTGATTTACCAACAAATATTATTGAATAGAGAGAGAGAGAGAGAGAGAGAGAGAGAGAGAGAGAGAGAGATGCAAACTTAGAACGCTAAATGCTTTTTAATTCTCACTGGACCAAGTTGCCTTTGATTTCAAATGAACTTTGTATTCATTAAAATAAACTTGCAAGTAGTTTTGCAATTTTTGCTAATTGACGTATTTTATTGCAAAAAAAATCTAAAAAAATTGCAATGTGCATTCCAATTTTTTCATAAAGCTGTTGCAAAATCAGTGATTTTAGCCCACAAAAAAAAAAAAAAAAAAAAAAAAAGTCTGCAAAATTCTGGAGGGACTGTTATATAGAAGAGAGACTTTTTTAAGATCAGTTAGAAAGTCCTCACAGGAACTTTAAGTGGTCTAAAGATTGGAGATAGTAGGTTACAAACACGGTCAATTTACAATTTATAGACTCAACAAGGTAAAAACAAAAGTGAATTCAGTGAAAACAGCAGAAATAGTCACACAGGAGGACCATGTCTCATATTCAGGTGTGGCTTATAGTTCAGACTCGACAGTATAACTGACAGTTGGAGATTCCTGTCAGTTCTTTCATTCAGCTCTTTGCCAGAAGGCAAATAAATGTATTCCCCAAACATCCGACTGTTCCTTTAAATATGCTTCCCATTACGGGAATTAATGTCTCCATACAACTCAGAGCGGAGACATTTTTTTATTTCCTTATAAAATAAAATGTAAAATGCATTGTGCATTATGTGTTTTCATCATTTTCAGGCCCACTACACTGTGATCAAGTGTGCTGAGACTTATTAAACAAGCATTTTTAGATCCACGTGAAACAAGCTCTTGGGTAAAGTTGATCTACTGGGGTCCATATATCCACCCAGAGCTATAAAAACAATAACAAACACAAAAACCATCACGTCTTGATTTAACGTCAGGTCGTTCTGACATCGTTGTACTGCATTAACTGATTCCCAGTTTATTACTGCCCCCTAGTGGTGGGACATACTGAAGGAGGGTTGTAAAGAAATGTAAAGAATATGAGAGAAAAGGAAGATTAAAAGAAAATGCAAGTGAGGGGTTACTGTAGCCTTAAATAATTTGATGTGTGTGCACTGGAGTTGAAGTGTGCGGGGTTAATGACTGTGAAATCCCATAAGCAGGTTTTAGTGGAAGGTTAAGACTCATTACATTAAGTTGCAGAAGCCGTGCTCTGAGGATTATAACAGTGTGACATTTATGACTGACTTGGTCTCTTTGCTTTGACCCTGCTATGCCTCACTTTTCCCTTTCCTTTTCATGCCTCCCAATCGCTCTACCTCACACTCCATCATCCTCCTGCCTCATCCATTTCTTTATTACTTGGCTACTTAATGTAATAGGAGGGCAACTTCTGTCTTTTTTTTTTTTTTTTTCTGAAGCTCTGTAACCCAGCCAGAGGACTTCCAGCAGATTTGTTACTTTAATCACACCGGGACGTATTGTTTGCAGGGCAGCATTTGAAAAGATGTGTTTTTGACCCACTGGCTCCCTGAGTCGCTTGCTGCAGGGCACAGAGCCCGAGCGGTGAAACACAAAACAGTTTTTTTTTTTTTTTTTTTTTTTTTTTGGCTTGTGGAGCCAGGCAGCCCTCCCAGCAACAAAGAGAGACAAAACAGAGGGAAATCGATTGCACTGTTTTCTGCTTACAGAGTGTCTCCTGGCAACAAAATGCATCTTTTGTGATTAAGGCAGCTCTGCTTAGTCGAGTCATTAGACACTGCTTATCTTTGGAGAGAACCACAGTGTTGCACTGTGTGTTAGGACTTTAAGTAGCTGTAGATTAGCATAAGCAAAGTGCAACAGTTGTGTTAGTCTGGAACCTGTCTCCACTTCAGATCGGTTGAAGTTGAGTTACAAAGACTCCTGCTTATTCTGTTTTTATCGTTGAACTTCTGCAAACAACCTTTTAAACCCCACAGCAGTCAAAGTGAGAGTTTCCCCCTTTCTGCTCTGCTGCTTTTCTGTTGATTCTTATCTGCAATGCTGTTTTTTTTTTATCCCTTCCCTCTCCCTCTCTCTGTCTTTGTCCAGGTATGACCTTCCTCAGTACGGCAGTCGCAGGAAGCTGATCTCCCCCTCGGGCCTCTATGATGAATATGGAGAAGTTGTTGTTGATGACGACGGCAGCTATTACTACAGCCCACAGGAGTCTGACGGAGAGGTAAACAGAAAACTGATGTGGAGGATGAACTGAAACCCTCAGCTAGTCATACACTCAGGCCTGTGCTGGCACACTGTGATAAAGAAGTAAACTTGTTGATTCCAATAATATCTGTAAGTGTGGTGAAAACATATGGTGGCAGGAAATTGTTCTAAAAAAGAAGAAAACTCATTTAGTGATTACTTACCAATCCCAACTAATCTAAACCAAACTGCCCTTCTTCTATTCTCTGGGGCCTTATGGTCTAATCAAAAAGGGCTTTTCAACCAGAAGTTCCAAAAGTACCTGGAACTATTCTGCCAGGAACTAAGTGATTCATGTGTCCCATTGTTGTCTGTGTTTCCACCAAGCCTTGAAGTGATAGCATGAAGGATATTCAGCTTGTGCTGGACAGCAGAGATCGACCGGTGTTTTGGCTTAAAGAGTGACCCTGCTAGTGTCGGCTTTCAGCAGGATGTGTCCCGATCAAAAGTTTAAGGACAGTCATTAAATACTAATCTGAGGTGAATATTTTGACATACAGTATATATACAAAGAAATGATCCAAGATGCATTCCAGAGGACTTTGTCAGTGTTTTAACAGCTGTTATCAACCAAGTGGAAACCTCCAGTCTGAAAATATGAAACAATGCCGAAGTGCTACAGTCTGTCTGTTCGCTTGAGGCTGGCTTTGGAAGTCACAAACACACCAAGCCAAAAATTCCGTTTTCACAGTAGCCATAAACATGTTTACAGCCTGGTACGAAAAATGTCTCCCATCTGAATTGTTTATTTTGGGAAAGGCACACACTAAGGCTTACATTTGTCCATATTAGCATGAGATTTCAAATAGTTAGGAGTAACCTGTGCAGATCAGTTGCAGCGACAACACATGCCATATATCCATGTAGATTCTCATTCATCCAGGTGGATGCGTAGTTTCCCAACTCTACGCAGTCCAGTTGCCTTGTTTGAGTCGTCAGAATAACACATTCCATCTGCACCAGGAGCTGTGACAGCTGTTGTTGTCAGAGGTGACAGGTTAACACTTTGAGGTTCATAAGACTTCCTCATTGAAAACAACAATGTTTTTAATGTTCTATAACTAACAACTGGCTGGTAACCAGTTTGCTTATTCATAGCTAGCTATCTAGTAACGAGTCGGCTTCATTATTATTGAAGCAAACACATAGCCTACATGTTTGAAGCTAGTTAGTTTTATTTGATTGATTTTTGCATTTGTGAATGCTTGTTAACACTCGTGTTGACTCAGGCTGTCTTCACCACCAGTGGTTTTGATAACACTGACCACAACCCATCATCAACAATAGCAGCATTACTTTAGGGGCTACAGGTTAGCAGATGAGAGGCTGAGACTCTTATCTATCCGGCTGCTAAGCTAAGCTAAGGTAACGTAAATGTAGGCTAACCTTAACTTTTCAGTGTAATTTGAGACGTAATTAACCTTTATTAATTCATTTAATTGTGCTTTGGGTGAGCCTCTCAGCTGCTAACTGGTAGCCTCTAAAGTAAACAAACTAAAGTGCAACTTAGCGGTAGGCTACAGCTACACCCAGTGGCTGGAAGCTGTTCATGGCAGCTCTAGTAGGTTGAAATCAAGACAGAAACGTTATTGATTAATATGTTATCACGAGAAAACGGTGCAGAAGAAAAAAACATTGCTGTTCTTGTCTTCTGTAAAGAAGAGATTAGACTGTTGAAA
Organism: Labroides dimidiatus; assembly: GCA_030710495.1. Classification (NCBI taxonomy): domain Eukaryota; kingdom Metazoa; phylum Chordata; class Actinopteri; order Labriformes; family Labridae; genus Labroides; species Labroides dimidiatus. The sequence goes on along the minus strand of CM061164.1, from coordinate 16,977,066 downwards.
GATAAAAATATATTTTTGTCATCCTGCTCCACTCAGATTCTCTCAGAGTCCCTCATAGTCACTGCTGCACAGACTCTGGCTGCACAATAGCTGAGCCTGTGATATCTATTTTTTTTTCTTTCTTTTACTTTGTGCAATGGTACAAGGCTGAGCCACACTGTCCGTTCTATATATAGTCTATGGATGTATCCAGCATAATACCCTTTATTTCTTTTTTTTTTTTAAACTCTAAGTGAAAAGAAGGTGTACTTCCAAAATGTCAAACCTTTTTTTAAATTCAAGAAGAAAATTGGGACATATGATGAATCTTTTTTTGGTGTACTCCTCTTAAAGTTAGAAACTCAGAAACAGTTTTCTTGTTTTCTTTTTTTTTCTTGATCTAATTTTATTTTGGACTGATATTTCTATGACAACAGGTGAAAAGACAGTTGCAAGGAGCTAAATTAGCCCCACATCCCAGCACACGTCCACAGCCCTCCAATGGATTCTTAAGACAGACCCAAAGAACTGAAGACAACAGAAAACAACACCCAGAGGGTGATCCACACAAAAACTCGACACCTCAGAGCTCCAGTGTGGCCTCTAAGTTCAAATCCATGATGAGAGTGAGTGCACTGCTCATCCCAGGGAGTAAAGCATCTGGACAACCTCCTGTTGTTCACCCACCGTGGAACAAAGCCAGAGTCCGCCCAGTGGACGACGGTAAAGGAGTGAGAGACAGGAATGGGGTAGGAGTTGGACGGGATGAGGTAAAGACAAGAGAAAACAAAGAGGGAGGAAAATATGAAGAAAGAGGAGGGGAAGAAGGAGAAACATGGAGGAGGAACAACAGAGGAGGTGTGACAAACAATGGAAATGTTGGAGGCGAAGGCCTCATGCTCCCTGGCTGGTCATCCAGTGGCTACATCTCCAGCCTGGATGGCGGCCTGGTCATCGATGGGAGTTATTTCCAAACGTCGGTTGAAGCCAGCAAACCCCCACCGGCGAAACAAAAGCTGAACGAGGCCCTCAGTCTTATCTCCCTCTCCAGAAGGCTCCAGGGACCCTTTAGGGTGGGAGATGAACAGTGGAGCGGGGAAAATAGCCGAGGCAGAGGAGGAGGAGAGGACAGCAGGAAGATGTACGGCTCTGTGGGAGATATGAGCGTTTCTGCATCAGTGTCGGAGGAGACGGGGAGATGGGAGAGGCAGCTGGGAGAGGAGAGCGGGTCCTCTGAGGTGTGGTGGAAGAGAGCGAAAGGAATTCATGAGAGCGATACAGAAACAGGAAGTGGCAGCAGAGAGTCCCCGTCAGAATTAAGTCCATCTGACAGAAGCAGCCCGACCTCGTCTAACGCGGCCCAGAACGACAAAACTGAATCTGATACAGAGACAGAAAAAAACGAGTCGGGAACAGAGGAGGAACGGGGAACTCCTGACTCAGAGGGAGAAACAGAGAGTGGAAGCCAGGAAGAGGAGTCTGAGAGAAAGAAAGAGGGCAAAGATTCAAGAAGAAAACACTCAAAGAGTAGCGTCAGTAACAGCTCTGAGAGCAGAAACAGTATTAGTAGTAAAAGGAGAAGAAGCAGTGCCAACTTAAAGGGAGGAAACCCAAGCAGACGCTCCACAAAGAGCAGAGAGAAAGATAGAAACCACAGCAGAGACTCCAAAAGATATTCTAGGCCTCAGACTTCCAGACAGTCTTCACATGAAACGATAGAAGAAGAAAGCGAGGAAGAGGAAGAATCAGAGGAGGAGGAGAAAAGCTCCCCATCACGTAAGCCTGCATCAAGCAGACGAGGCACCAGCCAATCAGACATCAGCTCAGGTATGATGGGAAACTCTGATGACTTGTCACCAATCGTCGAGGACACAGAGGAGGAAGAGAGCAGAGGAGAAGAGGAGGATGATGAAGAGGAGGAAAATGAGAAACGCAGATGAGGCTTCAGCCTCGCCAAGATTAAATTCTTTTCAGCCAAGTAAGATGCCTGGACTGGGTGTGCAGTGTTTCCTCTTTGTTTCCAATCAGCTGTGATTCACAGGGACCTGTTTCCTCTGTTCCTTCCTCCAGCATGATTTTTTCTTGGTTGATGTTTCTGCTCAAAGATTTCCATTCACTGACGTCTGTCTATCGCACTAACACGTTTCTTCTTCTCTTGAGTCATTTCTTGCTGTGTTAGAAGATGTTGATCTTGCACTGAGTGAACATAGTTCTTCTTCTTTGTGGGCATTTGTGTCTCTTATGACGGAGGAATAGAGCCATGTTTTGTTTTTTTTTTAAATCATAGATTTCTGTAAATAAAGTCAGAAATCTGCAAGATTAAATTCATGAATTTATTTCAATAATGTTTAAAAATCAAATTTTATTCTAAAAGTTGTTTTCTAGGAGCGTCCATCCGTCCAGTCAAAGAGGATGAAGTGAGAGCGTCTTCTTGATGAAGTTGTGTTGAGTTCCAGCTTTGACAAACAGCCTTCTTAATATCTCTGCCAATAGTTTGTTAGAGAACCTGGAGCTTTCTGATGAAGGCAGCTGAAACACGTAGCACCGTAGGCTACCACACTACGACGGAGGATTAGGGCCAAGTTCAAACCTAAACTAAAGTAGAACTTCACAAGATGCTCCGTGTTCCTCATTTTTCTACAGGCGGCTGCTGCTCTTCAGACAGATACAGACTAAAATAACTAGATTATTCTACTCAATTTAGGAGCTTATTCTCATAAATCTGATTGTATTCTCAAAAATTTTGACTCTTTTCTTATAAATTTACTTTTTTTAAGCATGGCCCTAATCCTCCCTTGTAGTCTCTTTCCAAAAAAAGAATAATAATGATCTTTAATCTTGATGTGATTTTGTTGTGTGATCTGTGTGTTTGCAGTTTGACTTAACAGGACACTTCATCTAAAATGTGAATAGTAAATAGAACTGGCCTGGACTGAAATTTAACTTTACAGCAGCTTAAAGTTAGTCTCTCAGCTGACTCCAATTGGTCAAAATTTGCAGCCAACTGATAAGAACCAAAAGTGTTAACATGGTCCTTTGAGACTTGTTAAACAGTTTATGGTTACATGGCTGGGTGTTCTTCCAACACCAACAGTTACAATCCATATTCTCAGTCGTTTGTTTTATTTTTGAATTGCCAAGAAGAAACTGCACGTTTTGAAGGTCTGACAGGATGATTAAAGGTGAGGGGAAAAAAGAAAAAGGCTTTTTATTCCCCTGAAAGCACTGTGAGGACATTAAAGCTGATTTTGAAGGAGACCTACTCTTAAAGTGAACTTTTTTGTGACCTTCAAAATAAAATATGGGTATCAGTTTGCTCATGCTGATTTTTTAAGAGAGAGAAAAGCTAAGTCTGGCACTCACCTGCAGTGGGGGGGGGGTACAGGATACTTTTTGCAGGGTTAGCAATAAGAAATCCGTTTTAGAAAAAAAAATCACCCGTTAGCAAGATTAGCTATTGAGGCTAACATCATTTTAGTACCAGACTGTAAAAAAAAGTTGATTTCTGCTAGTTTTTTCTATTTATTTATTTATTTATTTATTTGTTTGTTTGTTTGTTTGTTTGTTTACTTGTTTAGTTAGTTAGTTAGTTAGTTAGTTAGTTAGTTGGCCTGGTTTGTGTGTGGTTTCCTGTACTTCTGGAGCCAGCCTCAAGTGGACACTCAACGAACTGCAGTTTTTAAGCACTCCCGCATTGCCTCATATTTTTAGACTAGAGGCCGCTGCTTGCCGGGGCCATGGTAAAATAAAACAATAAAATAAAATAAAATGAAATAAAATAATAAAATGCTATTTTGAGAGTAAGTCAAATGAGATTGGAGTCATAATGTTACCAGGTTAAAGTTGTGGTGTCAAGAGAAAGAAAGTATCACTTTATGAGAAAGAAGTTTTAAACTACAGGCGATGGCTGATTAATATAAGTGTTGAAGATTCATATAGCAGGATATCACAGCATCTGCTTTAAAATAAAGGACTCAGATGATCGTATGAAAATAAATTTAACGGCTGTGGACGAGAAGCAGTTGAAGAGGCGAGCCAACACTGCCCATTAGCCCCCCTGTCTTTATAACGGACTCAATTTGTAGCACAGTCGATTCTGAATCCTTATACTTCTGACACCAGGGTGCCAATGGGCTGAAAATATTACATTTTAAATTAAATTAATGTCAAAGTTGAACTTCACAAGATGTTCGTAGTTCCTCATTAAAGTTTGGACAGCTGCTGGCTGCTTTTCCAATCAGTCCCTTCATAACACACAGACCAATCATCGCTCAAAATTATGACCTTTCTAACCAGGCTGACACATAATTTCTAATATCACAACTTAAATGGTGATGGGAAATGTCATTATCATCCTGCCAAACACTGATTTAGTAGAAAATGGTCACTAGAACCGATGGAAATGGGGACTCCTCACGACTGTTTGTAAAAAATCTCATGTCTCAGCCGGAGAGCTATGGAGGACAAAACCTCAGTAAATAACTCTGTGACAGAATTTTCAGTGTTTGTTTTTTTATCTCTGTTTTCCCAGCAAGGAAGTAAAAAACGTCGGATCAAGTTGGTGGTGGACCGTGAATATGAGACCAGCTCTACTGGAGAAGACAGCATGCCAGAGTCCCAACGCAGCCGCGTGTCCTCCACGCTCAACAGCCACGCCAACGTCAACGGCAGCATCTATGTGGCACAGAACGGCTCCATCATCCGCACCCGACGCTCAGTCAACACCACAGGTCCCACACACGTACACACCAACATGAACAACAATTTCAAACTCACCTCCCCCGTCTTCAGCTCACGGCTGGCCAAGCACTTTAAAAAACTGGAGAAAATGGCCGCCACACTGGAAGAGAGAGTGCCGCTGAACAGCCCCAGAATAGCAGCAGACAGAGGGTGCAGCACACTGCGTACCTTCCAAGGCTCGACGATGGCCACCTCCGCACTGGTTACATCCTCTTTCTCAAAAACTGACAACAATAAAACGCTGAATACGTTTAAACCTCGACAATCAAGCGTTTCTTTAGGGTCCTCCAGCACCAGCAACACGGGCACTGAAAGTTTAGCGCCTAAATCGAACCTGCTCAAAGCGGCACAAGGTGACACGGAGCAGCTGGAGAACTCGGCTGAGAGAGACGAGCTGAAAGAAGGCGAGAAAGAGTCGAGGATAGATGCTAGTAACGTGGAGGACGATGACATTGGACTGGTCATGAGGGAGCCTCTGGAGTGCCCGAGCGACAGAACACAGTCGGATGAGGAGGAGTTGTGGATGGGCCCGTGGAACAGCCTTCACATACCCATGACCAAACTCTGACTGATTGTGACCCCGCTGTGCTCGCTCCTTAATGCCAAGATCATTAAACCATTAGAACATCATATCTGTTCATCAGTTTTTATTCACATGTCGTCCTTTAACGTCATGCTCAGTGTGTGAGAGGTTTTATTCTCTACGATACCAAACTGTATGCTCCAGGTTGTCAGTCGTATAAACGTTGGGGGTTTCACCAATTTATCTCTGAACTGCTTCTCGATTGATCGGTGAAAGACAAGTGAAAACAGGAAGTACAATCTGGCGATATTTCAAGTTTAAACAACAAAATGTATGACTCATTGGCAACACTTGTGCAACAGCTAGGATTAGCCTCCATCTCCTAGTAAAGAATATGCTAGCTTTGAAAAGGCTTAAAACTAGTATATGCTGTGTTTCATAATTCAGTGGTAAGAGCATATCAGTGTTGCCAACTTTGGTTGAGAACAGATAACAATTAAAACAGCTGGTCAGTTAACAGGATTTATGTTATTAAAGAGAGGGTATGATGCTCTCCCATATTGTCAACATAGATATAAAATTACATTTCTGGATTTCCATATTAAACATCTGCAGAGACAGGCCTCAAATACCAAGGTCTACCCATAGCTTTGCCTCCAGAGGGCTAGCCAATCAGGAAGAACGGGGTTTGTAGCACAGGCCTTAAAGAGACAGCAGCTAATACTTAGTATTTTTTACAGTTCTACCATTTTATTTAGCAGTACAACAAGCAAAAATTTAAAGAGGAAGGAAAAACTTTAGTAAGTTCAAAGAAATCCTTCAAGTCTGTTGGCTGCAGGTGCTGCCATCAAGTGTCAAAAGAAACCACCCGACCCCCCCCCCCCCCCCCCCCCCCCACACACACACACACATTTTTTTTTTTTGTTCTTTCAGACAGAGGTTAAAATAAAGTGTTTTTTTTTTTTTTTTTTTTTTTTTTTTTAAAGAAAAAGAAACACCAGAGGGATAGTATAAACCATTAAAATAATACTGAAAATAAATTTTAAAAAATTAAATACCCCCTCTTTAAGCTTTGATTATCTATCTGCCTTCTGGGCTCCATAACAAACTGCACTACACACAGAGGGAGCAGAAGCAATATTTCTGTGTGAATAAATACTTTTCTATTCGACTAATGAATAAACACATATTCTAAACGTTAATTCATTGGGCCACTACTGTGCGGTCTATATGGCTAATATAAGGTAGACAAACTAGTTCACGTCATGAATCAATGAAAAAATCATTAAAAATGCAACATAAACTAGCCATTGTGTAAATTTAGTTTTTGAATTGCCTTTCTTCTTGATTGGCTCTAACAGAAGCCAATCAGAGACAAAGTAGCATGGATCAAAATTCCATATTTAAGATTTTAACCAATCAGCCCCAAAATAAACACAACACACTACAGTGGTTCTTTAGGGTCGTGTTCTGGTCTGACATTGCTGGAATCAAAAGTTGGCAACCCTAGGTATACTCTTCAAGCTAATGTAATGTTAGCTAGCAATGAACTCCCAAGCTAATATGATGTTAGCTAGCAAGTGTTTAAATGTTAGCTGTTGTCTCATGTTGCTAATGAGCCATTGTTGTGACTTCACATATAGACTGTAAGCGATGTAAGGATAACGTTAGTCAGGTACTGCATTTTAATAGCTAACAATCAGGATACAGTGCAGATGAACCAACACAAACTTTCAGCTCCCCACACTGAGTGTGACTTTAGAGGAAAATGACCGTTATGTGAATTCAGTTAACTCCAAAACAATTAACTTTTATCTGAACTGTGAATGAGTATATGTGCTCCAACAAAATATACAACCCCACACGTTTCTCTGAACATGATAAAGTTAACCAATGAAAATCAGGTAACTTGGTACCCTCGTTTTGTGCCAGTTTACTCTTTTAAACATTTGAGAGTTGCTCAATATTTGATCAAGAGCATCACGAAAGCTCAGCTGATCTCAGAACTGCAACACCTTCAGAAAACTTGACCAAGAATGAGAGGACTTGTTATATTTCTATTTTCCTAAACGAAAGTAAAGAAACTTGAGTACAAAGTCTTTAATGGCCCTTTAAGTGACCAGTGTCTGTGTAAGAAAAATGCACTCGTTTCATTCGGTGTCACGGCTGCTGGTGCGACTCGTCCTGGACTTGCCTGGCACTCTGAACTGACACATGAAGTCTTGTATTGTTCAAACTTGCCTTTTTATCTTTGTCAAGATGCTTGGCAAACTTTATCCAAATAAAAGATGATTTCATCCATTAAAAAGTGGAGTTTGACTAACTCTGTGTGAGTCTCTCTTATTTTATTTAAAGATCCCCAAGAAGTTTGTGTTGTCCCAACAAATGTGATCAAATGTGCATCTAAGGCTTACTCAATACTGTATGTATTAGCCATGATAGATGCAGAAAAATGGCATATTAACTTATTTCACTTGGTCAGAAAAGTATTTTGTGTGTTTTCCCCTCTGTGTTGTAATAACATCAGTTTTCCTCCCTTTGGATGAGAGAACTGTAGTCGTGAGTGAAGTTTGCTTTAAATCCTCACATCCTGCTGGATTCCTGAGAGATCCAATTAAAGAAGCACGTGGATCCTTCTTCCTCGCCAAAGTTTATCATGATTGAGGTAGGGAGAACTTTTTAATTGTGCACCACATTACAGTGATTTGTTTTATTTGAAGTGTAAAAGAAGCTGGACCATTAAGCCGCAGGATTAACAGGTTTGAAACCTCTCACATTTAATTTGATGACTGCATAATTTTGCATTAAGGAGCTCAACAGAGGGTACTGTACCGTTAGCGATATTTAGCACTGAGTGCTTCTTATTACCCGAGGTTACTGGACTGTACCACGGGGTAATGTTTCAAACAGCTTCTGGAAGGAAGGGTACGCTTGAGCCGCTATTATTGATTGAGCTAAATGTGCCGATTATGTCACTGAGGAGAGGGTAGAAAGAGTTTAGCATATTCAATTACAAAAACAAAACATTTCACCAGTGACTGTGACAGGATGTAAATAGAACACATGTAACAGAAAGCTGTTTTACTCAATGTGATTCATGTTGAGGCAATTTTCTCCTCATACATTCATTCGACCCCAAATTTCCTGAGAGGTTGTATGTTACAGGTTGTTACGATGAAGTAACGTTAGTTGATCTAATAATTAAATGCAAGACAAAACTGGGACACTGACGGTGAAATGCAATGAGACTATAATTTTCCTGCATCTCTTTAGTTTTTTGGTCTGATATGTTACAGAGCATCAAAAACATTGTAATTCTGGACGAAGGAAAGAGGATCGAGAAGAGAGGAGGAGAATAAGAAGAGCAAGATGTAAGTTGTCACTCTGACACAGGATTGGATGAACCAAACTTTTATACAGTAAACTTACATCTGTCTGTTAATAGTCAAAACCATTTAGAGATGATTACAGAAAGTTCATTCTTCATGATTTGCGTTTTGAATGTATAAAGTTGGATGTTGCAGCTGACCCCTGGCTCATCTCTCATTGGCTTGAGTGTTATGGAGCCTAATGGCTGCAGGGATGAATGATTTTCTGTATCTCTCAGTCCTGCAGCTCAGAGAGATGAGCCGTCCATTGCTGCTGTTTCTCTGCTCCACAAAGATGTTGTGAAGTGGATGGTCTGTATGATTGATAATGGCCTCTAGCTTCTTCTGTGTGCATCTCTCCACCACAGCCCCCACTGAGTCCAACCTGATCTGTTTATAGGACAATGGTTTTTGGACGAAGCGCATAAGCTTTGTTGCATTTCGGCCTCTCGTTTATATGGAAACGCCGTTTCAGCCGACCTAAAACACAACTTTTTTTTTTTTTTAAAAAAGCCCTCCAGAGTGGAATTTTTGCCATATAAATGGCAAGCCGGAGTTTTCAGTGAAAACGCTGACGTCACACTCCGTTTTGCGGAAATCTGGACAGATTTTTTTTCTCTGCGTTTTTGAGTGAAACTCTATAAAGCGTTATCGTATAAACAGGACCTAAGGATCTGAGCCTCCTTAAAAAATAAAAGAGGCGGCTCTGCCCCTTCCTGTAAAGTGCATCTGTGTTACGGGACCAGTCCAACTTTTTGTCCAGGTGTACACCTAGATATTTGTGAGTTGGCACCACCTCGATGTCCAACCGATGGCTGATGGCAGAGCCTGGATCTTCAGAAATCTACGATCATTTCCTTTGTCTTTGAGGTGTTCAGTAGGAGGCAGATTTTGTGACTCCAGTCGCTGAAGGCTTCTGTCAGATCCCTGTGTTCAGATTCCTGTTCATTCCGGATACACACCACAACAGCAGTATCATCTGAGTATTTCTGGATGTGGTCGGACTCAGAGTTGTATTTGAAGTCTGCTGTGTACAGCGTGAACAGGAATGGAGCTAGAACAGTCCCTTGTGGAACTCCAGTGCTGCTCATTATTGTCCTGGAGACACAGTTCCCCAACCTGACAAACTTTGGCCCTGCTGTGAAGTAATCTGTGATCCAAGAGACCAAGGAGGGTTCACTCCTGTCTCTTTGAGCTTGTCTCTGAGTATGATGGGCTGGATGGTGTTAATGGCACTTCAAAAATTAAAGAACATAATCCTCACATAAGCACCAGGTTCTTCCAGATGAGAGAGGGCACAGTGGAGCATGTAGAGGACTGCATCATCCACTTCAATGTGTATCACTTGTAATTAATGTATTTCCCCCACTGTGGGACGAATAAAGGTTATGTCTTATCTTTCTTCTTATTATTGTTTTATTCAGCCTATTGTCAGTATATGTATTTATTATGCATAATTTTCTTTTGAGAAAACTGACCTTCCAAAACCAATGTGGAAAAACAACTATAATAAATGCATCTGAGGGACTTTTATTGACTTTTTTTAATACATCAAACTTTTTGATTCATCAGTTTTTAAAACTGTAATTTTGAAACTTCAGAAAGCTTCACAGCGCTGTATCTTCAGATGCACATAAACACACAGTCATTCAAATGCACAGACACAGACAAACACACACACACATAAACCTCCTGTTCCTGCTCTAAGCTGATGATCTGTATCATATTTCAGTAAAAACTAATGAAAAAACTCTGTTAAGTGGTCTGTTTTTATGTAAATGCATTGTACCTGTCAGCCATGATTAAACCACATGTGCTAGCTAAACAATGTGACCTGACATATGCTAACCAAGATTAGCTCAAAGTTAACATGTCACTAAACCAGATAAATTTGAGTTGAATCACAAAAGCAGTGACAACACGTTAACAAAAACAAAACTTAAGAAAAAAAAACCCACTTTGATACCTCAAAAAGTTTTGTCACTATAAATCACAGAGAAGCTCTCAAATCTTCTCCCCTGTTACAACTGTCCCCGGTTTCCCCTACATGAGAGCAATTTATCAGCATCACACTGGATTGTGACTCAAGACATCCTATTATAAGTTGATCTCTTAGAAATAAGTTAAAAAAAAAGCACATTTTCAGCCTATAACCATCAAGCTTACTTACTAAATCAAAATGGTTAATGGAAAACAAAACAAATCCTCCTATTTGTGACTTCTTATCTTTTGTTTAGGCTGTCTGCTCATGTCATCATTTGCTCCTATCTGCTCTCTGATTGTAATCTGAGGCATACTTTTTTATTCATGTAAAGAAGTTGTGGTGGCTTTCTTCTATCACTGGGAAGTTATTTGTTTTACAATTGTGCCCTCTGCTGGTGCACCTGCAGACTGCAGGGGTGCACCTCTACAGTATACGGTGGTGCCAGTCTACATCTAGATGCCATAGCTGGTTTGACAGAAGCTTTGCTATTCGGGAGAATCTCTAAAATTCAGTATCAGACACACAGTCTTAGCGTTCTTTGGTGCAGCTTACTGTCTTGGGTACTTTTGTTTCCTTTCTGTTTTGTTTCTTGGTTGGTACTTCTCATGTTATTTTTCAGTCTTTTGCTTTCTGGCTCTTGTTTCGTGTTCTTGTATTTCTTGTGTGTGTTTTTCATTTTGGACTTCTTGCTCCCTGAGTGTCTGGTTTGGTTGTCCTTCCCGCCCTTGTGTTTCCCTCCTCTTTGTCACACCTGTGGTAGATTACCACCTGTGTGTGTGGTTAGTCTCTGGCTGTAGGTGGTAGGTAACCTGACTCTTCTGTTGGCTCTGTTTTGCAGTGTGCTGCGCTAGTTTAAAAAATAAATGAAATCCACCAAATCAGTAGGCACTGCTGGTACAGTAGGCGGTTCAGAAAACAGCCTCTGTGTTCCTCCCTTGTCTTGTTTGATCAATGAGTCTCCCTGTCTTCTCCAGCGGTCCTTAGTGTTACCCTCTTCTGTTTTCAGTCCAGTTTATTTGTGTTTTCAGTTGAACTTTTTGGATTTTGTCTGAATAAACCAGATGCTCTGCAGTCTCCAGTCCTCAGCCTCCAGGCCACTTACTGTGCAGGTAGCTCACATTTGTTTTTGACAGAGTAGAACCATCCCTTGAAATGACCTCGTGTTTAGGAGATACAGAAAACTGGCGACTTTAAAATGAAGTTAAAAACGCTGTTAGAGGCAGATCTTCATTAAGCACAATTCCTCTGTGTGCTGGTACAGAATAAAGAAATAAACCCTTAGATATTATTGGATATTCAAAGTCAGATTTTTCAAATGGACACTTTTAGGTGGCAGAATTGACCCTCCTGCTCAGACTGGCCACCACCTCCTCCATTGCACCTCCTTCTCTTTTTCTTCTAAAGGACGACAAGACGAAGCTTCGTTAAGTTTTCTGATTATTACTTCAAGTTTGAGAAAGTTCACGCTTGCAACCCTCCAACTTCCTCTTCCTCCACTTTCTTTTATTTCCTAACCTCTTTTTCTCTCCTCTCTTTTAGAAAAAGGAAAACAAGCTCTTATTATGATCTCAGTTCAGACCTTCACCTCCTCTCTCTGGTCGTTTCCTCTTCTGTTTCTTAAAAAATAAAATCACTTCATCAGTTATGAAGACAAAAACTTATTCACCTTTCATATGAGAGGGATCACATCTACGGCCCTTCCTCCTCCTCCTCCTCCTCCTCACCTGCAGGTTGACCTTTTAAATCAGAGTGACACCCATCCCTATCTCACCTCCTCTCCGCTCCTTTCCAACTTAATATTCTCTCTGCAAGAAAAAAAAGAAGACATAAGAGGTTTTGTTACAAAAAGAAATCATTAAACAAAAGCTCAGAATGACAAGTACCCTCCCACCTCCTCTTCCTCACCTCCTCCTCTCCCCTTGCTCTTTCTCTCCCTGAAAGAAAGAAAAAAAAACACTAGTTTCAAACTTCTGCAAACATGTAAACAAAGGCAAAATGAAGTGTTTTTGATCTGATAATAACATGAAACACTTTCCTTTCACCTGAAACATCAACACTTTACTTACTCATGCTAAATCCTTCCCTTTCACTGCCACACAAACACCACTGAACAGTAAAATTAAAGACACAAATAAATTGAAAAACTTCTACAGTCACTGAAAATATAAACTTTTTTTAATTAATGATAAAAAAATCAGTTTTATCAGAGTGAAGAGTAAAATCACGTACCTGCAGACTTACCTGGTGGCTCAGCTGGTTTTTTTTTTTTTTCCACCAGCTCTCAAACCACGCCCACTCAGGCACTTGTGATGCCAAAACTCTGACATTTGCCTTATTTTGAGTTGTAATTATGATGTAGACAAACTTCCTGTGAAACTATCAGCTCTCCATAGACAAGTTTTTTTTTTTAAATCTTGGTCTTTAATCTACAAACAATAGCAGGAAGAACAGAGACATCCTATTTAAGAATAAGTCACCTTTTTTTGTTGATAGCCGAGTCCAGAACAACATTATCTTGGTCAGTCAGTCATGTCATAATGCTTGATGAAGAGGGACTTCTGTTTTCTTCTAGAGATGTTAGCGACCTGTAATTTTCCAGTCACTCATCAGGAATTTGTCCTCGTGTTTGACGCTGTTCCTTCAGGTACTTTAGAGCTCTTCAGAAATCTCTCTAAACTTCCACCTCCTTCAGTTTCTTTACCTGACCAAACTGACTCACCTAGTGGAAAGATCTGTTTTTCAACACTCTCTCTCATAATAATAATAACAACAACAGACATTTACATGCTTTCTCTCAGAAACATGTTTCTGTTTCATGTTATTTCACACTGGATTTGTTTTTTTTTTTGAATGACGTCGACTGGAACACAGTTTGGATGATTCCACATAAATACCTCATCACTAACAAGGTGTTGTTTATAAATAGTATCCTCCTCATCTCTGTTAATGGTAAAAATTCAAAAGAGACATGAATACAGACTGCTCATTCTGTGAGGAGCTGTTTTTACAAGAGGCCAAAGGAAGAAGAAAAAGGTTTTTTCTCTTTTATAAACTTCTTAATTATTTTGGCCAATTTTTTCATTCATAAATTCAAACACAGTAAGAAGAAACGCAGCTTCATCTGTTTTTTTCTTCAAAGATGTTGAACAATACATAAAGTTAAAAGATAAATCTGACAACAAAAAACAACCAAAACATTGAAGACGTGCTCCGCTCTGAATGTTTTTGTTTAATGGTTTAATGTAACAGACTTAACCCCTGGCTGTGTTTTATGTTATTTATGTTTATTTTTATACAGCCATGTCTACTTTTTGTCAATAAAAGTGTCATTAAGAAAAAATAAATAATAAAAAAAGGAAAATAAATCTCAGGAAGTGAAGCATAAATGAATAACCCTTCAGACTGTGAAATATTTCAGTTTTTATTGTGATAATATCCGACATATCCACCAACTCTAGTCCATATAAAAATTCAAGTAAATAGACCCATGTTCACTTGACAGCCACGTAATAACAGAGATAGTGGATGTTAAAGGGTATACTGCACATTTTATGGAAACAGAGTGCTGAAGAGGAAGCAGAAAACAAACACATGACGTCATATTCAATGGATGACGTCAACAGGCGTTACAAGATACAGAAAGATAACCAGGAGTATTAATTCTACACTAAAATGTTGTCGACACTTTAAAACATTTTACTTTGAACGTATCTAAATAAGTCTGAGTAAAGAACGGGCAGCAGAGAGTTAACGTCTCGAATGAAAATAAATAAAAAAGGACATTTTAAACTACTTACAAGAAACGATACAAACAACAACAACAGAACATGAAAGTTGCCAACCAGGGCTTCACATTTAAATAAATAATATCCACACACATATTTTGTCTCAGGTTTAAACACGTTAAGAAATGTTACATTCAGAAATGAGGTCTACAGGTTAAAGAGAGGAAACGCAGCTCTGACCGAAGGATGTAACTGAAGATAATTCAAGATTTACAATCAAACAGAAAATGTCCCTTTCTGCCTTACACAGCTCCGTCTGCAGGGTGAGTCTGATTAAATTCTCTCTCATAACACCACACGCAAAACTTATTATTTATTTTTTTATCCTCTTCACGTGTCAGTCATGAAAATAACAGCCGTAAAGTACGCGACATTTACAGCGGCTGTAGTTTACGACGAGCTGTATCGTCCGACTGCGTCACTGCCGAGCAAAGATTAAAACACGTCAGTAAAATGAGAGACAAGAAGAAGTGAATTCTCTATTGCACTAAAACACAAACATCAACACTAAGCAGTGAGAAACATACAGTTTGATAAAAACTGAAGAAGAAAAAAGTCAAATTGTCTTAGTGGAGTGTGGCAACATTCATCATTTGACGGATATGAATCATAAACAGCATCCCCAGAACACCTGAACTGTAGCCTGAAGTCTTCACTTTGGGATTATTTGATGAAGCATCAACATCGTTACATCTGAGTTATTTATAACACACAACGCTGTGTGGAAAAAAAAGGACATGATTTCAGATTCAGCAAATATAAACAATCTCTGTGGGCTCAGTAAAAACACACCAAAAGGAAGATCCATGTCATAATAAATGAAATGCCAAATCAGACTAAATGATTCTAAAACATTGTCCCATAAAAGGATGGAAATGTTTCATCAAAACAAAACACAACAGGGGAAAATGGCCCCAAATAATCATGTTTCACTGGGATTAAAAAAAGCAGCATTTAGAAATAAAGAAAAGCCTCCTATCATTGACAGTCAATCAATACTAGGAATAAATATACTGCCTTAAAAAATCAAAACAAATCATCAGTTTGGATATTTTTATGAGGGGAAATGTTAAAATCCAGGTTTAAAAAAACCTTATCAGGAACAAATCTGTGCCTCTTTTCAAAACTTCAAATGAATGAACAGGTCGAATATCAAGGTAATAACCATGTCATAACAACCAAATGTTTTATTACCAGGCAGTAACACAAAAACACAAAAAAGGGAAAGAAAAAAAAGTGCAAAATGCGGTGTGAAGAAGACTCAGTTGTGTTTTTCCTAAAAAGGGTTTTAGAGCTGCAAAGAATCAAAGCTCCACAAAAAAAAAAAAGATTAAACCAAAGGATTTATTATCATCTGATCTTTGATCCCCTGTTTTGAAAATAAGTTTTTAGTAACTCATTTCAAAAGCTGTCAGATTTAAATTCATTTTTTTTATATATCAGGGGAACCAACATCCTTTGTGATACAAGCAGCCTGTGGTCCTCAGATTTGGTTACAAATAACCAGAAAATTAGAGAAGCTGCAACACTGATGTGAAATAATGACATGCTGTTGCTCACATCTGCCCTCTTTAGGGCAGAGAAAGTAGTGTAGTAAATCAGGATTATCGTTTCCTCACTGCCTTGAAACTTACAGTACTGTGAAAGTGGAAACAGCAAAAAAAGAAAAGAACCAAACAAGCCAGCTTGTCAGCCTCTGTCACAATGCCCTCAGCCTAATGAGCCCCTCCCTGAGAAAGAGAGAAGACTGTTTCTCCCCACACTCCACTTCATCCATCCTTCCTTTTCTGTGTGCAGATCTCCCTCTTTAAATGTCAGATAAAAGTCTTTTTTTTTTTCTTCATTGTTTCATTGAATGTGTATCTCAGAGACAGGGCATTGACATTCATGCATTTCAATGAACTCGTTATCAGAGTTTCGATTTGCTGCACTGCAACTTTGCAGCCTTATTACTCATTAATTAGTGAAATTAGAGAAAGATGGAAAAAAAACTGGCACACCTTCAGGCAAAACTCAGGGCGGTGTCCTTTTTCTGTGGATACCAGTAGACTACAATACAACACAGCAGCTGCCTCTGGTCCTATTAACTACAACCAAAACACCAGTAAGGTTCCACAGCTACTTGCCCACTTCGTCCATCACTGCTCTAAGGTAACGTCCAGTGGGACTTACAATCAAGAAATCTGTTTAAACCACCGACATTCATGACCGAGGAGAGGCGCTGAACTCAGCCGCCAGGATCAGACTCCCTCAGGAGCGTATCCTACAGCTCCACAACGTGCCGGAGACACATCCGAGTTTCAGAAGCAGTCAACCAAGTCTTTCTTCTCTGGGTTTCATTTGTGGATCTTCCAGTTCCGAAGAAGATGGAGCTTCCAGGCCAGAGGGGTCAGAGAGGAGGTGGGCAAGCTGGCAGGTTGATTTTGGCTCTTGAATAAAGAGGATGAAGAAGAGGAGGATGCCTGTAGCAGCCTTCCAGACCCAACTCTGCCCTCTGCTACCCACGCCTTTAGACCAGCAGCAGCAGCCACATACCCTGCACAGAAAGAGGGACGACGTTCAGATAAAGAAGAAACATGTCGCTTAACATGTTCAAGATACTGAAGGGATTCTAACAGGTCCTAACATTTACAACACAAAGCACGTGCTTCTGTTTATCTGTCTTTACGAAAGTTTTCAGAAGCTTTTGTGAGTCTGAAGATGCAACTTTCTTCTTCTCCAAAACATCTCAGAGAGCTTTTCAAAAAAAGAAAAAGAAACAAACGAACAATTCCACAATGGTCTGAAAGTTTCCAAAAATTCAGTCAAAGCTTCCAAAATTTTGATGGAAACTCCAGATAAAGATTCCATTACATTATAAAGTCACCACTCATGTAACTGAATTATAGAGGCCTTAAGCCTTAAATTGTTTCTGAAAATAATACCGTTAAAAAGTGATCTTTTTTCTCTTTTCCGGTATATTTTCTTAAAAAAAAAAAAGACCCAGAAGAAAAAAAAAACTATCAAAATCTTATGGAAAATTTCCCAAAATTCCTGTCCCCAAAAATCTTCAGTTGAAGATGATCAACATCTAAGTCCAAGTAAAGCAGAATTAAGTTTGTGTTCTGAGTTTGTCACACCTCAGAAACATGTGTCACTGACCACTGAGCCAAACTTGAAATTTAAAAAAAAAAAAATTAAGTAGATAAAATCCTGAACACAGAAATTTGAAACAGTTTGTGAAGCCGAGCTCCACAATTAAATCCTAAATGGTTGAATGACTGATGTTAAGAAAACACATTTATGAGCCATTTAATGTTTCAGAGAAACTGGCTGAATTTGATTTACACAGACTTTCATGAAAAGTTTCTGACTTTTGAATGTTTTTTGTTCTATTTCTGTTTAGAAATCTAAATAATGTTGTAAGTCTTCTTCCAAATCCCTTAAAGACAGAAAGACATCGAACTGTTTGTTTGTTTATGCAGCGTCTGAAAGTTTCAAACAAGTTAGAAAAATAACGTGAGCAAAAAAGTCTTTTAATGTTTCTTAAAATAGCTCTGATGGCCAATGAAAGTAATAATAATAATAATCCAAAGCACCAAATGATTTTTTTTGTAAACTTGAGACATCTTTGGAAAGTTTAAACTCAATTTTTCGATAAATACAAAAAATTTTGTTAAATATTTTTTTAAAAAAACCAATGCTTTTAAATTTTTTGCAAAAATTTTCTGATGAAAAATATTTAAATGAATATTTGATTTCTTTTTTTAAAATATTTTGTAATAAAATTAGATACATCCTTACTTTTGAACAAATGTTTTTGAAGATTGATTCATAGTTTTCCTAATTTTTTTTTGAAGGTCACCTTTAACAATTTCACAAATTATTTTGCTGAAGTACACATTTTTTAGAAGTAGAACCATTCAAACATTTTCACAAATGGTTTTAGCCAAAGTGGTTTTAGTATCTGTTAAGGATCCACTATGTTACAAAAACAGACTCAAAGTAAGTTCTGATATACTAAAAGAGTTTATTCTGTGTAAATATGAGTCGAGGGTTTTTAAATTAGTCAGTGGGGGTCGGGTAAAGTAGATAAACCTCCATTCAGACACAAAAATCAGACAAACTCTGTGACAGTTGTGAGAACATCCACTCCAGAAATCACTCCAACACGTCTTTTGATTAAGTTTTAAACAGCGACACACTAAGGTATGAAGCTGTTTTGGATGCATGTGTTTGAAATGACAGGCAGCTGTTAGAGACAACATACAGTACCTCTGTTGTCTTTCCATGCACAGACACCAGGCAGAGTGTGAGCCTCACTCCTGGAGCTCAGTCAGAGCCACACAGCATGCAGCTCTTTCATCCTTACTCTGGGCGGGTCCGTCCACGCCGCCACCGCTGCCGGTCGTCATGCTGCGGCTGCGGCTGGTCAGCTTCTTCAGCTCACTGGCGAAGGACATAACTTTCCTTTTGTCTTCACGCAACACCTGAGAGCAGAAAATAGATTCACGTTAATGAAATACTACAGTTTGACTGAAACTAAGACGTCTATAATGTGCCCCCCCCCCCTTTTTATGTTGCTTAGTGTTGTTGATCAATTTGCTGTATCATACTTGCTTTAGTGAGAAAAAGAAGAAAAAATGAAAAATATTTCAACTTTATTCAACAAGGCAGAAAGTTTATATACAGACATCAGCACATCAGACTTCAAATGTAAAATCGGAGTTAATAAATAAATTATATTGTGACAAACAAACACTGAAAATGTTGCACAAATAAGAACACGAGCACATGTTAAACACAGAGTTCATCATGCAGAAGTTAAAAGCGTACAACATGAAAACAGATGAATGAACAAAAAAAAAAACAAAATCACAAGACTTGAATGTGCAATGAAGAGCTTTTAGTTCAGATGTTAGTGAAAGCAGCTTAAAATCAACGTCTTACATGATCATAACAAGAAAAACACAACACCATGCACATTATTTGACATAAAAAAAAACAAAATAAAACATGTAGTATAGAAATATAAAAGTTTCTAGCATTGGAAATCAATCTCAATGTTTTGTGCTACCTGCTCTTTGAGTTTTAGAATGAACTTCCCCGCACCCCGCCAGCGGCTCTGAGCTTGGTAGACGCACTCGTGATCGAGCAGCACGCGCTGCACGGGCTTGGCAGCGGAGGATTTCTTGGTGCCAGCTTCCTTTGTCACTTCCTCCATCAAGGCGTAGTCACAGGGGTTGGGATTGGACAGGATGCTGCAGGAGTACTTGGCTTTTGACAAAGTCTGAGCCGAGACAGAGAGCATGGACGAATCAAGTTCAGAAACTTTCTGGAATGAGGAAACGGGTACATGTTTGGACTTTATCCTCACCTGCTGAATGATGTCCTGAGCTGTGCTGTAGCGAGGAGCCTTGATGACGGTGTGAGGCTGTTCAGGTGACACTTCATGGACCTGAACGAAGAACATGTCGTCCTCTGCTGCTGCACCTCCTCCCTCTCTTCCTCCAACAGTCACCTCCTCTTCCCCCTCCAGCACTGTGTTCTTCTCATTCAGGCTCTGCAAGAACTGAACAAAAAGAGTCCGTTCAAATATGCAGCACGATTCAAGAAGAAATGCAATTCAAATATAAAGCCACAAGGGGGAGCCATAGTCTGCATCATCCACAAGAAATCTCTGTCCAGTCTCAGGCTTCACTTCAAGAAAAGGTCTGGAGGTTATATTTATGTGAGTCTGTGCTCTCTCTCTCTCTCTCTCTCTCTCTCTCTCTCTGTGTACCTCCTCTCTGGTTTTGAGGCAGATCCTCCCCACGTATCCCTCCTCAGTGTTCCAGCTGGAAATCAGCCTCACCACCTCCTCCTCAGGCGCTAGAGGACGATGCTGGGCACCGCGCTTGACCTCACTGCGCTCCTTCAAAAGAGGAATCCTCTCCTCGCACAGGAAGTACTCTGACGGGGTCCCGTCTAAGATCTGTGTGGGGTGAGAGGAGAAATCATGTTCGACATCATATATGTGGAGGTGTTGAGGCTGCAGCTTCAGTGATGAATGAATCCTCAATCCTCATGTCTACAAACCGTGTCCAGCAGCTGTTTGGCTGTAGTCTGTTCTGTGACACTGAAGACAGTGAAGGGCTCGGGACCGGGCGCTCCGTACACCGTCACCTTCTGCTGCTGGGACGCACGTTTCTCCTCTGAGCTGAACAACTGAAGACAGAGCAGGAGAAGTAACAATATTTAGTATTCTTCCAATTTTTACAAATTATTATCAAATAGTAGAGAGAAAGTATCACATTTATGACCTTTAAAGAGAGGGTATGGGGCTTCCTCATATTGTTAGATGTTCAACATGTTAGATGTTCATGTGTGCATGTGTTTTTAAACTGCTTCATATTCATGTTTAGCAGAAATCCCCAAATCTGTCTGTAAACTGCTCAACCCGTCTGTTCTTAAAAAAAAAAAAATAACATGAGATCTTGGCGGAAACTTCAGCATTTCAGTGAAATGCTGAAGTCATAAATAGTGGCCTCAAACACCAAGGTTTGCCCAAAGCTCTGCCCCTGACAAGCCTGCAAAAGACTGGCCAATCAGAGGGAAGGGGGTTTGTGAAGCAGAGGGCCTTAAAGAGACAGAGGCGGAAATAAGCAGAGTAAAAAAAATCTTGAATTTATTTTGGATCAGTACACCATGTGCAGCTGCAACAAGGGCATCAAAGGGACAGAAAAAGACCTTTAAAAAAAGCACAATACCCCCTCTTTAATAGAGGCGTACAAGAATGTGCATGTTGCAATGCACTGCTGGTAAAGGCTGAGCTAACTCAAACTTCATTGAATACTGGTGGGCAGTTTAATCTAATCAGTCTGAGATAAATCTTCATGTCTTATGAAATATTTTGATTTTTGTAGCACTACTAGCTTGTAAAAACATTATGCTAACTTTGCATTGTTCAAACAAGCAGGTAGTTTTCACAGCTGGGGTATTTTTCAGTTAACTGAGAGTTTTCAAATTATCTGTCATAGTTAATTGCCCAAGAAGGAGGGTAAAGTTCTCATTTTTCTAATATTTTCAAACATCAACATCAGTTGCACTTCCTGTCTGGAAGTAGCACTAAATGAAAAAAAAAATCTATTCCTCTAATTTGTTCTTGTGTACGATACTGTTTAATATAATTTTTGCACTTCAGCAGTTTACAGAAGGATTGTTTTTCATATTTTATTTTGGTTAAGCATCCTTAGATTTGGGAAGATGGCAAGTCTTACCATTGATGAGGGCGTAGCGCCCCCTGTAGGACTTTCTTCTGTCCTGCGGCTAAAGATAAACAGGCTCGAAACCTCCAGTGGTTCATTATGTTGCGTCCTCAACTGGACGTGTCTATAACCTGAAACAGCACATAAAAAAAGCAGTTAAAAAAAAACCTTTTCATTTTTTTCCCATAATTCCACATCAGCTGACAGTGGATGTGTCTCCTACCTTGCTTCAGCGCTCTCAGAGGCAGCGTCCTCTGAGCCGTAGTCTGAGAACTGTTGTTCTCCACAACAGCGAAGCGCAGGAAGCACATGTCCTCACAGTGCACGCTGAACGTGAAGTGCTCGCTCCACATGGGGTTTAGGGTGTTGCGGTGGATGGGCTTGGTACGGAAGTGGCAGCTGTCAATGGGCATGCCCAGAACGTCCACCTCCAGGCAGGGGCTGCCTGCACTGTTACCAGGACAGACGTTCTGCCCGGAGACAACCTGGGAGAACAACACTCATGGTTAAGATGGTTTTTAAAGGTCAGAAAATAAAGCCGTTAGTTAGGTCACTCTGACCTGCCAGCACAGACTCTGTTTCACCCTCTTCTAGTCTCTTCCTCTTTGTGCGCTCACACAGGTTTTACAAGTGTGAGATCATCCATCTGTTCATACTGATGGCTCTAACAGACCTCTGCTCATGTTACGTGCAGAGTTTGGAGCAGAAAATCTGAATGTCAGTGACTCATAGGCCTTCACGGCATGCCTGAAAACCCCCAAACCTGTTCATTTCAACAGAATTTAGACCTCAGTGTGCGGCTTGTAAGGAAGATTTGAAACTCTTGTCTTTCTTTCGCTAGTTTACACTCACGTGCGTGTGAGTGTGTGTGCTTTTTAATAATGTGATGTTTTAATCGTGACCTGCCAAGGGACAAAGTAGCTTAAAGCTAACTGGTGCAATGCATCAAACGGTAACATTAATGTTCAATATTGTACATGGTCCCTTTGGAAATGAAAATAAATAAATAAATAAAATTTTCTTTTCTTGTGGAATCTTAAAAATAACAGAATTGAGTAAAAACATGAAGATCCATACAAACCTTTAATACCCGACACACACAGACAGTGCAGTAAATAAAGTCAGTGCAGACAGAGGGATGATCTATATCAACACTGGATGTACAGTGAAGCAGAGCTTTTATGAGCCTCTGTTTCTGTTAAATTTAACAGGGTGGCCTCCATGACTGTCAAATAACGAGAGCAAATACTGTAAAATAAAATCAATTAAACTGTCCAAACATAACCTGTAGATCCTTTAAGTGCTTTGAAGAATTTATGTTTCAGCTTATGTCTGTGAAAGAAGACGTAACACTTTGTTCTCTTCTTTAAATCTACAGTTGGACGGGTGGCTCCTTCTAAAGGCAGAAAATGAAGTAGCTTCCAAGTATTTCTTTATTATTTAGACTGCACTTTCATCCAAACATCTTTAGATTCACACCTTTAGTTCAGAGTGAAACCTGTAAGGCAGTTTTCCTCTCCTGTATTTGTCCTTCACACTCACAGTAAGAGAGTAGACTGCAGGGCTCATTCTCTCCACGTCTCTCTCCATGGGACAAAACTGCTGATAGAGCGGGCAGCTGCGGTCCCAGAGCACAGGAGGCTTCAGGACGTAGCCACAGCCACCGTTGGCCTCAAACAGAGCTGCGTTCAACTGCATGGGCAGGTCTGAGGAGGAATGTTAGAAATACTTTAATTCACTGAGAACTCCTCGTTTTCTAGTGACACAAACTTTCAAAACCATGAAAAATGACGTCTCTTCATCTTAGTTTCTTCACTGTCCTCACCATCAGTCTGGTAGTTGAGCGCCACCAGCTGGATCCCGTGCAGCCAGAAGAGCAGAGGGTTGGGGTTAGTGGAGTCGATCCTGGTGGCTGCTGGGTAAGTTCTCAGCAGCTGGCACACCGTGTGCTGGATCAGCTTCTGCGAGTAACGGCGGCACAGGCGCTTGGCGGCGTTCTCGTTGACGGAGGAGATGTGGTAGCACTTGGGCGTGCGGATGATGGCGCTGAGAGAGGTGGGAGGGGTTAGGACGGGAGACGTCTGCTGCTCCTCCCAGCTTAGCCGCTCAGCGCCACCTAGAGGAAGGAGAGAGGGAGGAAGACATTTAAAAATCTGTTTCTTGGTCAGCTTGTGACTCTGAGGGCAAAAGTACTTCATTTAGCATATTCTAGAGACAGAGCAACACATTTCTTCACCTAATTTTAATTTAATGCTTTTGAATTAGTGAAGGGTGTGGTTTCAGGCTGTGCTTTCTGACTTTTCAGATGTCACTGCCTGTGGATTTTATTTTATTTTTCAAATCTTAGGGTTATTTGAGTCAAAAACAGTCATGGACTAATGAAATAAAACAGCAGCATTTCAATTTGCTGAAATCTTCTGCTGGTTCAGTTAGATTCTGCACCTGTTCACATTCAAGCGTCAGCACAGCAGTCCATCAGCGCTGCGCACTACACCGAACTTAGATACCACTCTAGTCAATTTCATTCACACAGCCTGCGCTGCTACCAACGGCTGCTCGCTGCGAGTCTGTTCATGCCGGAGTACGCTGCAGAGACGCGTTAATCCCCGCAGAGCAGATCGTACCAAACGAAAAACGATCAAAGTTTCCGGTCTTTTCAAAATAAAGCCCCATGTTCAGCCTGTCGATTGTAAAATTATCCTCGTATATCAAAAGTACGACACTGACACAGGGCCAGCAGTCATCAGCGGGTCAGACCCAGAGGAAATCTGACGCCATGGACGAGGAAAAGTTTATATTGGAGGTGGAAAACCAGATAATTATATACGATACAACACAACCTTTATATAAGGACACCAACAGAGACTAAAAGGTAAGGACTGAATCAATGAAGTTCTGGGCAGGTGAGTTTATCATACTAATTAATTATCATGCAGGTATGTAGTCATGGGTGTGATTACTGCGGGAACATGTGGCTCTCCTGTGATCTTGTGTATCCAGCTGCTATGGAGTGCGCCGAAAACTGCAGAGCTGAATACAGCGTGTGTGAATTGCCTGTTTTTTGGAATTCAGTGTTTTGCTTTTATCCACATCCTAAAAATCCATATTAAACTTTTTCAACAGATTAAAAAAAAAAAACAAAACAGCAAAACCACATCTGTTACCTTTCCCAGGGGTGCGGCTCTGGGTCACTACCTCCCCGGTTGTGCTACAGCGAGCCGGAGCGGTGCCAAATATGGACTTCCTGCTCTTTCCGCGGTCCTTCCCTCTGCCAGAGCCGGCTGGAGACAGCGTGGACAGGCCTGTGTTTGCACACACACACAGACACACACACACACACGTGCAGAAGGCAGACGAAGAAAAGTGGTCAATAATGTGACACAGACAGACTGGAGACAGCACACTCATTACATCAGCATCCCTCTCAATTTGTCTCTCAAAACCCAGGACTCATTTTCTCTAAATGTGGTCGCTTCTGTCATAATGAGGAAGTGGCTCTTTTCCCAGCCAGACACCAATCAGAGCGCACTTGTTGATGTCAGATTAATTTTCTCCTTTTCAAGAATCTATCAGATATTATAAAATGTGCCATTTATTTTCTGAATGGTGACTTTTTTTAAAGGAAAGTGACCAGCCTGCTGTCCCTGGACACAGTAAACAAATAAAAATAGGCAAGGAAACACCAACAGGTTTATAAGAACAAATGTCCCAAAAGATAGAGAGGAGAAAAACACTGGAGATGAGACAAGAGGGATAAAAAAAGAATCATTTGAGATTAATGTAGTAAAAGAAATCCAATAAAGAGTCATTGTGAGAACTTTGAAGGGGGTACAAAAAGAGAAAGTAGGACATCTTGGGGACCAATCATATCTTTCCCATGGGGAACAAAAGGAATCTTGATCTCAGTGGGTGTCCTGTGTGGGAGAGGAATGAAGTGTAACAGTGAGGTATTAAATGACCATCATTAAAAAACAAAAACGAAAAAGAAACATGGGAAGAAGTTTGACCTCGGGAGCGGATTAGACGAACAGAGGTTCAAGATAGTTTTCCAAAGAAAGAATCTGAATGAAAGACTGAAGGAAGAGCGTAGAGTAACACACTGAGAGTCCTCACCAGGGAATTTGACAGCCTGACAGTAGATGATGAGGTCGGACAGCTCCTGAGCAATCTGTCGACTTTCCTTCTTGTTCTGAGGAAGATAAAACTCCTCACCCAGCTCCATGTCGAACACCTAGCATGCACGAAGACAGTGAACACGGAGAATATGGTTTTTACTTGGTGAGATGGAAATCTACTTTTGTAGCAGGTGAAGCACTTTGATTTCTCACATCAAATACTTTTACATTTTTTGGTCTTTTTTTTTTTTTTTTTTTTTTTTTTTAGTGCAAGCATTACGTATTCTAGTCTATGCAACATACATCTCCTAAATATTTCTTACCTTTCCTTTGCTCTGTGAGGCGCTATCCGACTTCTTCATCCTCTTTGGTATTTCATCTACAGGTTGCTCTTCTTTGTCTGCTGAACTCTTCCCCTCTGGCTTGTCTTCCAAGATGTTGTCTGTGTAGAAAAAAAAGCGCTAAATAAAATGCTTTATTTAGATTCATCGACAAAATGTAAACAACACTGCTGTGTGTATGAAGTGCAAACAGGAAAGAGGCTGCAGCTGGAGTGTGACGGGTTGAATTACCTACAAGTGAAGCAATTCCCTCCAAAACATACAAAATCTAATCTACTGAAGATGGTTCAGAATGTTAATTTCCCTCACATTACCTCTAATCTATTATTTTTGTCTGGCAGCACAAATAAAAATGACGGACTCACAGCAAATACAGAAATCTAAGCATCTGTTCATCCTATTTTTAGCAAAAAATGACTTATTACAACCAATTAAAGTCCAGAAAAATGTCTTTTTTAGACATAAACACTTGTTTAGATTTCAGTTTTTGCAGTGCTGGGGTGAGCGACAGTTTGTTTACAGTGTTTTTAATTCTTAAAGTGACACACTGTATATAGCAGCAGCAAACTTAGCATCTGTCAATGTTCTTGTGATATAAAATTTTGATGAGAGACGGGCAGGTTTTTCATTGCCTAAAAATGGTTAGGGCATTACGTCAAGCCGGCAGTTAAAGCAGTTTAAGTATTCAACGAGTGTTTGCTGCTGAGATACTTGACAAATATCAAAACGTATTCTATAGGCTGCATAATTACATTTTAAATATACATGCATGTGTTAAATGCATGGCTCAAACTGAGGCCCCTCAAAACTGCTCCCCCTGGTGGCTGGCTGCAGTACAGGTCAAAAACTCTGTCTCTATTCATTCCAGATGGGCTGTGGTCAAACTTTAAAAAATCAATCCACCTGGTAGAAATGTTTCTCACATCCGTGTGCTATGAAGAAATTATTGGGCTGCATTGTGTTCAAGTCCTCTTTTTTTATGAAAAGTTTCTTTTTCATTAGTTATTGAACGTTAATGATGATTGACAGCTTACGGGAGTATTAAAATGCGTCAGAAAGGAGAGTTAAGAAGAGATAAGACTGTCAAAAGAAAAAATAATAATTGTCAACCGGCTCCACTCCGATTTTCTCAGAGTCCCTAATATACGATGGCCCTGAAAGCTCACAGCACTGCAACTTAAGAGAACACATGCAAAATGACAAAACACAAATTAAGAAAACATCTTCATCAAAACATATGCAGCATTTAGAAAATGTGCTTTAAAGACTACAACACAACAAAAAGGTTTCAAGAGGACACTTAAAAATGATGCACACGTCCCGACACGCTTGTTGTTGACAGATTTTAAGTCACAGCCCTATTAAGGTTCTCGTTCATTCGGTGGTGTTAGAAAATGAGATTAAAGTGTTTTTGATTTATTTTAACATTGTGATCACATGATACAGATATTAGCATACTGGCTAATAATGGACGTGTGAATCACTTTTAAGTGTCCTCTGGAAACTCTTCTGTTGTGTCAAATTGATGAAGATGCTTTCTTAATTTGCTTGTGTTTTGTCTTTTTTGCATGTGTTGCAATGCTGTGAGCATTCAGGGCCACCATACACACAGTCTCTACTGCACAGACTTTGGCTACACAATGGCGGCGCCCATGACGGAGGTATTTTGGCTTCAAAACCATAGAATTGCAAAAGGCTGAGCCATGGTGTCCATTCTATATATAGTCTGGTGTTTTGATACAGTGTGTCCAAAAACAGTTGACAGAATTGCTCCACATCTTAAAAAAAAAAAAAATACGAGAGAGAGAGAGAGAGAGAGAGTACTTTTTTATATTTTCATTCTTCTTGCACATCCGCTGACTAAATTTCCAAGCAGAAGCTCACAAACTCCTTATTTAAACTCGGTTTCTATTTACTGTAAATGGGAGTAAAAGTAGGGAGGTCGACCCTCACTCCTACACATGCTCATCCCAGCCAAAAACCATTTTTGACAAAACACATCAGCTTAAAAATGTAGAAGCTCTAATCACAGCGGAGCTGTTTGGCTACTGACTCCCGGATTCACTCCCCTTGAAACAGCTTTGACCTCAAGTGTCAGTAGTTAGTCATCAGGAGTCTGAGCTGCAGCAGGCGGAGACAAAAAGACTCTTCCTTTGGGTTTGATTGTGTGAACTGGGGCAGCACATGGATGCAGATATAGACAGTTAAAGCTAGGATGATTTTTTTTTCTCAGTGAGGTGTAGATCATGGGAATAGTTTCTGAAACTTCTGTGAGCGGTAACTTTACTGACAGGGACTATTAGAGGGCAGGGGGATTCAGGGAGAGCAGTTCTGGGTCTGGGACCGGGGAAGGGTAGTTTCCCCTGGTCTGTTGTTTAGTGCCGGGGCAGCGTGGGGCCTGAGAAACCAGATGGCTTTGTTTTGTTTCCCTGATGAGCCTGCCCAGCCACTGGCGAGGTCACAGTATACAAATACGGTATGGAGGGAGGAAGGAAGAGGAATCATGAGGACAGCTAAGAATCAGAAACCAACATAAATGATGGAGTGATATATATTTCTTTTCCTTTTTTCACGATTTGTAAGGTAGCGGGAGAGACTTCAGCTAAGATAGTTGAGCAGGAAGTTGAAGGAAGAGCATCAAACAAGTCGGCAAATCACAAACAAGACACAAGCTCACTTAAAGCTTTGATGTATCTCCAAAGCATCCATGTTGATGAGTGCATGATGAATACATGGCGTGAATATTGATGAAGTCATCTCCTTTTGCATACACAATTAAGAAACTGCTGAAACAGGCCGTATTTTCTGTCTTTATAGGGATCATTTGAATAGAGCAGCAATGAAACTAACACTCATGGTTTCATAAACAATCAAGTGTTTGGGATATGTAAGTGCTAAATGTTCATGTTTCATAATGTCTCCAAAACATTTTTTATTCATGCAACTACAAGCATGTGTATTATCAACTTCTACTTGTTACATGCGCTCCATGTGCTTCCTATAGTCGCAGCTCTGAGTTTTCTTAGTAGTTCACTGGGGCACCTGCTCCTGATTGGCAATCAGAGTATTTAAAGAGGAGGTAAAGTGCTTTGATGTTTTGAAGGCTTCCATCTGTCTCAGAGTTGTTTTTGGCAGCTATCTCAGTTTTAGTCTTTTGGATGAAAATGCTCGTTAGTTTTAGTCACATTTTAGTCATTTCTTTATGTGACAGTTTTAGTCCAGTTTTAGTCGACAAAAATTCAAAAAGGTTTTTGTCTAGTTTTAGTCAGTTATAGTGAAAAAAAGTATCAGTCTTTTAATAAATCAATTGGACAGACATTCAGTGGACAGAGAGGAGTTTAAATACACAGTCACTCCATGCTTATGACTGCATTATCTGTGGACTCTGAGCAGACTGTGAAATATAAAGACATGAACTGTGTCAATAAAGCAGAAACCCTCCCAAACCAAAAAGAGCTCACAGAGAGCTGAGTCTGAGACCTGGGTCAGAATAAAGGATCCAGAAAACCAGGTCCAGACAGAGAACTGCTCCAAATCTATCAGAATATGAATGCTTTGATATTTTCAGATTACTAATCAGACTGCTTCATAGTTTGATAATATACCGTAGTTTAACCTTGAACTTCAAATCTGTTTCTGTTCATCATCATTTATAGCTTCACTTATTATTTCCTCTCCATAGTGAGTCCATATTTGGTCAGAACCTCGGCTCCAAACCAACTTTTTCATCAAACACTCAAAGTAAAAACTGGATTTAGAATATCAGCAGTTAATATTGATTATTGCTGCTCAAACCTGCTTAACTGAGGTTGGATAAAGAAGACACATTTAATAACAGCTGCAGACGGTGCTGGTGTTTCAGTGTAAAGTGTGACCCTGTTAACTGGAGACTCTCAGCTGACCATCACTGACACGTTCAGCTGAGAGTCTCCAGTTAGCATGGTCACTCTTTAGCTCGCCACGTTTAGCTCTTCACCATCTCATTATTGTCACAAAAAAAGGGGCGTCAACGAAATAATTTTGTCATCGTTGATGAAAACAACTCTGTTCTATCTGGTATCCCTGTAGTAGCTTAACATTATTTACAGAGCTATTTTTCTCCCACTGGTGATTTATAAAAGCGCTTTTTCAGCCTCTGTCTGAAACATCTCGGTTTAGTTGCTGTCTCTTTAAGGCTCCCCGCTTCACAAATCCCCTTCACTCTAATTGGTTAGCCCTTCTGGAGACCTACTGGGGGCAGAGCTATTGGGAGACCTCAGCGTTTTAAGCCAGCCTGTCAAATGCGTAACAAACTTGTTAAGAGATACTTATGCCATGACCTCATCATTTTAGCAAGTCTCATTCAGGTCCCACTCTGATCTCATGATACTTTTTGTTAGGATGGACTGGTTTGAGCAGTTTACAAACAGATTTGGGGATTTCTACAACATATAAATATCTAGCAGTTTCAAAATCCGCACATATTTAGTCTGAACATCCATATTACTTTATATCTGTATATAAAATATAGGAACACATAAAACCCTCTCTTTAAACTGGAGAAAGAAGTCAGCTAATGCTACTGGGCCTTAAGCTGTGTGTGTGTTCCTTGTGATCTTTAATTTTCTAGCTTTTGTTTTTAGTAAATTATATTGAGTTCAGAGTGTTTTTGTTTGTAAGTTCAGTTTTAAGTGGTCATTTTTTTTTCTTATTTTGAAATATTTCCTCACTATTAATCACTTTTACATCTTGAGATGATGTCTTGTGACATAAGTCATTAGGTGAAGCTGTCAGTAAAATTCTTAAAGTTAAAATGATTGAAGTCTGCTGTAATACATCAAAACATATCCTGGCATTTACAGAGAGCTTTCAGCTTTTTGCAGTATGCAGCCACATACAGGAGTTGGTCTACGGTAACAATGCAGATCACTTGTGCACGTCTACACGCCAGTGTTTCCCCTCCATTTATTCTGCTGCGGTAGAGGCTTCAATGTGAAATCAGTAATTGTATCAAACGTTATAAGATCCAATTAAAAGTACTGTTAAGTTTTCTTCCAAGAAGCATTAAATACCACAGAAAAACAAAAGCAGATGGAAACACTGGCACATGCAGAGAGCCAGGCATTTACCTTCAAGGCCATACGAGGCAGTAGAGGCTGTGAGGACATCAGCTAAGTAGAAAAAAAGGTAGGAAGAAAAAACAGGAAAGACAGGTAGTGAGAATAAAGAGTAAACATAAAGAGAGACTTGAGTGTTAAAAATCAGAGAGAAAGAATAAAAGTCTGGAAGGAAAGAACTGATCCAAGGGTATTTATGGATTTTTTCATGCAAAGTCCTTTAACTTTGGTGTCAGTTTTTTTGGACTTGAAGTTGTCTGAATTAAAATCTTACCATCTGAAAGTGACTCATAGTCATAGTCATACTCGTCCTCTTCCTCCTCTTCTTCCTCATTGGTGGGGTTGCTTGGTGAGCTAACGCCTGGTGACCCATTACTGGCCTGGGCCTGCATGTGGGCCAGCTGATGAGCCTGGGAAAGGGTTAAAAAAAATACATCTATGTGTTAAATAAATATGCAAGGAGAGAGAAGACAGACATGTGCTCTGTTATGTCTTTTCTGTCTCTTATCGGCCATGAATCTGTCGCGTTTCTACAGAAGCACTTCACTTTCCTCCTGTGTCATAAACTGTGAAACTATGTTTACATTTAAGCACATTAGCATCTTTTATTTATGTGTGAAAGCAAAGTGTTGAATACTGCATGAGCTGAAGCTACCTGAAAAGCAATTTTAAGACTCGCTAATGAGAAAATATAAATAATGGATTGTTGAAAATGTGTGAACAAAGCGCCTGTCCTTCTTCCTAACCTTCTGTTTGAGGATGTCGACGGGCGCCTGGTGAGCTTTCAGCTTCTTGTTCTTGAGGAGGATTCTCCCCCGCAGCTGCAGCGGCGACGGCAGGTGAGGGTCATCGCTGAAGTCGCTTTCAAAGAGGAAGCGCGTCACCAGACGTTCACCACACACCGTCTGATGGATTCAAAAAGGGGAAATCAAAAATGATGCACAGACATCAACAAGTCATGTCAGATAACGCGGACAGGATGTCAAGTGAAAGGAGGAGAGGAGAATCAAAGAGCTTTTATCGACACAAAACTTTTCAAATAAACAAGCTTGTGGTGACATAAGCTGGCTGGAGGGATGGAGCCGTTTGAACATGAAAGACTTTTCTTTATCAGGCTGCACAGAAGAAGTCAGTCTCCAGGGAGGAGAGGGCGCAGGGAAGTTTTTGTTACATAGCAAGATGATATTCCATGATGTGTCTGGTGTGCCCAGATATTTTTGTCTTGGAGAATATGGTTTAAAAAAAGAAGAAGAAAGGGAAAGTTGTAGCTTTAAGATTAGAATAGCAGGCGGGAGGCTGAGAGTTCAAATACCAACAGCAGAAGAGGATAACTGAGCGGAGATGAGTAATCCTCTGGCTCTAAAGTGCTACTTCAAGAACGGCAAGAAATTTCCCCTCGTTTTATGTGAAAAGTCACTTGATGAATCTAAATCAATAGTGGTTAGTCCGTCATTTAAATTCGGGTCCAGACTTTGAGGCCACCACAGAATGCTTTAAAGGCAGTACAATGGAGTGAGTAATAAGACGGTAAAGGAAAATTATCTTCACACGGCATACCAATAACATTAAAAACATTAAGAGGTGATAAGAAGGCCCTTGCCTACGTGTGGCAGTCAGGGCATGTTGTGGCCTCTCCGTGTGCAGATAGATCTACAAATGCACATGTGTATAACTGAGACTGTGAGTGAGAGTTGAAGTAATGTTGGGAGGCAGATCTTGATTATGTGTGAAATTAGCAGCAGATTGGAGGTTAAATAAAGGAGCTACAATGACTTTCCTTTCCATGGCGAGACATCAGAATTTGACACAGTGCCAATGACACACCCTTTAACTACAGGACACGACCTATGAATATGTATATTGTACATGAGAGCTATTAAGATTTGCATTTCAGGGAAAAAAATCATCAAATTTGGTGATCTCCCCTGGCCACGTCCATTGAATTATGAAAAATGCTTTTATAACTTTTAATCACATCAGTGTATCTAAAAAAACGTACCCTTTAAACAGTCAAAATCTGACCTTTAACTCCAATTTACAAACTTCCTGTTTGAAATTCACTATGGTCGTAAGAGAGTTTTTGTAGGTCTTGGCAGGTTTCAAGAGGGCCTTCGCTCCAATTCTAGGGCTCTGACCCTAATAATGAAACACAAATCAAGAGTCATACCTTAAAGATTTCAGCCATCTTGCGTTGCTGTGGTAAAGAGCAGTGGTTCTCTATGGACAGGATGACCGGCATGTCTGAATTGACAAATGCAGAGCGGTTGACAGCTTCCACCACATCCTGGAGAATCATAGAAGAGGTTAAAATCTTAGGGATGGTACTTTCAAGTCAAATTACAGTCCATCTTTCATTATTCAACCCCATTAGATTAACAGAAACGGCTCGTAGAGGCCACATCAATTATGAGCGTGACATTTGAGAAATCTGATTATATGAGATCATGGGAATTGTTGCTTATCTCTGTGGTGACCAAATCATATTTGTTTGGTTTACATGGAAAGACAATTCAGGCCTAAAAATTACACCTCATTGAGATAACATGTTTTTAATTGGGGCTGTATAAACAAAGATTGTTAGATTTGGTTGAATTTTTTTCCAGTGATGTGGTTTTGTTATGAAACCATTCTATGTCAGTGAATTTGGTACACTCAAAAAAATGAAACATTAGATTTATTATGTCAACTGGTTCCATGAAAGCAATAATTTTTAGTTCAACTAATCTGACCCTAAAAATATTGATTTTAACTAACGTAATACATCCACATGGAACTGGTTGTCACAATAAATTTAATTCAAGTCAATGTTTCTTTTTTTTGAGTGTATAGAGAGCAAAGGAGATGCAATTTTAGAATTACACCATATTCATATACACTGCTGACCTTAAAGGGAATCTTAGTAGTGAGTGTGTGTCCGTGATAAATAACTGGCATGCCATCGTCTCCATCCCAGCAGTCCAGCTCGACGCTCCTGCAGCCTTGCAGCAGCACCTAAAAAATGATATTTAACAATCTAACATTAAAATAAAGCACAAAATTATTTGTAAAAAAAAAAAAAAAAAAAAAAGAAGAAGACGTGGGCTTTGAAATGTAAACAGTTGGGTTACCTGACTGTAAAGCTCTACAGAGGACTCTCCTTTGAGCTGATGACCTGTCAGGTAAGTGTTATGAGAAGACTCGATGTAGTAGTAGGACAGAGGGTACTGCAGCTCCTCTGGGTTCATCTGGGATTCCTCAATGCGAGACGCAAAGTTCTCCTTATCCATAAGAAACCTGATAAGAAGAGAGGAATGGATAGAGAAAAATTAAATTGTCCAATCGCACATTTCAACAAAATAGTTTCAGATATCTTTAGCTTATACTCTACCTGGCAAAACCTTCAAATGACATCCAACCCATTTGTCTCATGCTAGATGAGGGCTCAAATTTCTGCAAAATACAACAATAACAACACACTCAAAATATTTCCTTCATCACTGTTCATTCAACATCAAATAAAAACTGCTTACTTTGGTTTGATCTGTGCTTCATTTTCTTACCTGGATAATGCTAAGAATTTCATCATAGCTGAGGTGCTCTCTCTGACAGTTGACCAGGAAGTCGTTCAGCTGAGGAATAGCCAAGCCCAACACACCTAAAGAAGAGTTTTCCACCCCGGTCCCATTGGTCACGATGCTGGCAGCAGCGATGGCGTCTGAGATCTGTTTCTGGTTGTCAGACATCTGCTGCCGCGTCCGGATAAACAGGCCAAGATCGGAACCGTTACGAGTTAATAAGTCTAAACAGAAGAGGAAGAAGGCAGGACAATGTGTTTATGAGCATGATTTTGACTGATAGCTATTTATGATTATGAATGCTGCAGTGTGTTTTTACCAAGGTCTGGCTGCAGCCCTGTGTCTTTGTCATCTATGCTCAGGTTTGTGTAAAGAGGAGCAGACTCTGGACCTGATCGGCTACAGTGGACAGCAAAGGTGTCAAACAGCTCCTTCAAGTCCTTCCTGCTTCGAATACTGTGGAGGAAACAAGACGGAGTGGGATTCAGATGTCATCGCATTTTATTCAAAGGTCAGGTTAAAGGCACAGGCATGTTGAAGTTTGCATTTAACAAGCAGAGAAAGCTTGAAAAGCATCACAGCAGAACAGAGAAATGAGAAATGTGAATTTTTTTAAATTCTAAAAAGACTTCATTCATGGTGGCTCTGAGAGCTCACAGCACTGCAACTTAAGAAAGCACATGCAAAAAGACAAGAAAATTAAGAAAACATCTTCATCAATTTGACAACACATGCACAGCCTTTAGAAATTGCACTGCAAAGACCTCATTGGTTAAACTTTAGATCCAAACTACAATAATGATCTTCTCTAAATGACTTTAAACAAAACCTCTTGGGGACCATCTTAGGCAAAAACAATCAAGTTTAAAAGTTGATCAGGTGAAGTATTGTTGCTAAATTTTCCCTGTATGCCGTTAGCCAAGTAAGTGTGGAATCTAAAAGGAAAGTGCAGCCCTCGAAATGATGAGCAATCTAAGCAATGTGGGAGGACTGGGACTGGTATGAGAATAATCCATAACTTATCAAGGCAAAACATAGTTTCCTTTTATTTGACAGAGAAAATTATTAGAGAAGCTGACTGTAATAGAGATGGGAATCTTTTGAAAATGTGCCAGGAATGAAAGAGTTTGTTTTATCAGCTCCACTGCTGTTAAAACATAAACGATACTTATGTAACACGAGGGATTGATGTGCTGGACACAATGAACAGAGGGTCTGTAATTAAAGCTCACTGCTTCCACTAAATACCTGAAATTGATAGAAAATGTGTTTGATCCATGTTTCAGGTCGGATGGATGAAATGTTCAAACTTTAATTTTTGCCTGTAAAGCTGGAATGGGAGTATAAGGGCAGCTGTAGCTGTTAGCAAGGAGGCTAAGGGCTTCTAGCTAGGTTCACTGAAAGACAGATTTAGTGAGCATGGCTTCAAAACTCAGCCTCGGAAACAAACGGTTGATCACACTTAGACTATGTCCATATTCTATACAGTCCATGGTGTACTTTGACTCAAACATATGAAAAAAAATCATGAAAATTGAAGGACACATTTTTGTTGATACCTAAATGACTTGAAGAGCTCCACAAACTCAATAAAGCTCATGGTGCTGTCCGACATCATGAGATTCTGGAAGCTTTTGAAACAGCCTTTACCTCGACCGTGCCAAGACCTGCTGTTCCAAGACCTTCAAGAAACAAAGAACAAAACGAAGAAGGGGAGATTAGTCTGTGATTGAGGAGTCATCTCCAGTCTTTGTGAGGAAAAACAGAACCTACCCCGGCTGTGACTTTGCATTCCCGGAGAGAACTGGAGAGGATTGTGGCCGGGACTGGTTGGTCCCTGCCATGCTTGAGGAAGAAGAGGAGGAAGACGAAGATGCCATCAATCCAGAGCTTTTACTGGACGAGAGGGAAAAGGGGCCGGGGAAGCTGTCGTCTATGGAGGCAAAGAAGAGGAACAGTGTGAAAAATGATAATAAATGACCTTTTAAACTCTAATTATCCTGTGAGGACTGTTTTATAGACAGATCCTTTTTCTGATCAGATTTGAAAAAGTGAGTAACCTGGGTCATCTTGGTCGATGCTGTCAGACTCTGGCCCATTTCGGTACAGTCCCTCCTTACAGCTCCGTGTTTTTCTAGAAGCCATCTCGTCATCTGTTGCATCCCCGCTGTCTCCCTGTGTGACATTTTTACCCGCATAAAAACTGGTGAAATGTAGATCAAGACTGAAATGTGAAACGTTCCTGAGACATGTCTTAAGCAGAGTGTACTCCACGAGAAACCATCTTTATCATTTATCAACGTTTTTACAACCCCAATTCGAATGAAGTTGGGACGTTGTGTAAAATGTAAATAAAAACAGAATACAATGATATGCAAATCCTTTTAAACCTAAATTTTTAATGTATTGTACATAGTCAAATGACAAATGTAAGAAGAGAAACTTGTGCATGTACTGACCCTGACAAGGACCTTCTTTTTCTTCTTGACTTTTTCGTTGATGCTCAAAGGGCTGTTTTTCTGGGGTGTTGATTTCTCCACTCCTCCTATACCCATGTTCCAGCGGCGTCCACCAAAAAGCTCAATGGCATGAGCCAGTGTAGGGCCCTCGTACCTGCCGTCCTCCTAACAGAGACACAAAAAACATCATTAACGTCTTTATCTGTTTGATGCTTCCAGGAAACAAAACTACACCAGTATTATTCCGGCATGAGCCTGAGAATCAGGGTGAAGGCCCCCTTGAAACCCTTCGGTTTATTATTCTTTCTTTGTTTTCTTCTGCTGCTTTAACCCCACATTGTGTACCTTCTGCTTGAGATAAATGTGAACGCACCTAGCCACAAAATTCAGTCACAGCAGAAAATTTATGAATCAAATTTTTTTCGTGCCTATACGTACTTCACAGCGCCCCCTAGTGAGTTCTATCTGCAGCCCATCAGGCTTTGAGCTACAGGCCTGATTTTTGGTGTGCATAACTACCATGCCAAGACCTACAAAACAGTCGCTAACGACCATGGCGAATTCCAAACAGGAGGTTTGGAAATTGGAGTTAAAGTCCGATTTTGCTACGTACGTATTTCATCGAAGTAGTCCCACAGTTTTTTTCAGATCTTCCATTTTTTGGTGTGTGTACTACACACAAAAAAGCTCCCAAGCTCAGATTTTACCTGATACAAACTGACATACTGCCTCCTCAGCCACTGCAGCCTCTGGTCTGGAAACTTCTTTAATTTCCTGGTTGCATTCACCAACTCTGACAGGCCCTTGTGGAGCATTTGTGCGGTGTGGTTTGGGGCCACAAAGTGCAAAAGTCTATGGGAAGTTTGGAAAGCACATTTAATAGGAGCAAAATGTTCAAAAAGTGGATTTTAAAGCAGAGTTAGAGAAAAGTTAAGTGGTGCAAACCTGTTGTCTGTAGTACTGAGGCCATAGAGGAGGCTAAGACCATTCTCCTCCACTGTCATCTGGCTCAGCTTGTTCTGCAAACTTACAGTGTGGACTTCCACCCCCTGATGACCCAGGAACACAGCCTGCATAACAAAGTAATCACCATGTTAAGAATATAAGCTTTCACATGAACGTTAATGCTCTTCAAGTACAACAGCAGTTTCAGGTCAGATCATGTTAATAATCTTTTTTTTTTTTTTAAACACACCTTCACAACTCCCAAGTCCAGTAGTCCCTCTGTCAGTCCTGCCACCACAGCCTGTCCTAACCCTACAGGTGGCTCTGAGGGAGAAGCTCCTCCACTCTGAGGCTTACCTGCAATAAATGCACACATCTGTTTGAAAAGCAGTAATGGAACAGGAAATTCAACTTTAACAACCAGTTTACAACCTTTCTGCTTGTGGTTTCACGTTTTTATAACATGTTTAGAGTGTAAAACCAGCACAGGATATACGATTCTTCTTTTAGTTCATGGAAACACAAACTCCAAGCAATGCAAGAAAACAAACGTCTTTCAGTGGACTCATTTATTTCAAAGTCTTGTTCCAAGCAGAGATTACTAGTCTTTTAAATTATGTGCTGTACAGGTGTGTTTAGTGTTCCTCTCTGTACTAATTTACCCCAGGTGATCGTTGTGTTGTCAGGTTGCAGTCGCAGAAAGCAGCGAGCTGTGAGGTGGCTGTCTTGGTCGTAGTGAATCACCGTAGCTCCCTGCAGCAGAAACTGGTGAACATCTGGCTGTAGTGACAACACGTACCTTGTGAAAGAAAACACAGTGAGTTTTGATCATCTGACAAGTGCGCAAGCATGTTTTTGAATCTCTGTGTGTGTTTGTATGTGTGTGTTTCTCACCAGGGGATGAGCTCAGTGCCATGGCTGAAAGCTCTGTGTGTCTCTTCTGTTCCCTGAAACTCCACTTCTTTGATTAAAGACTCCGATGACAAGTCTCCCTCTGAATCCGACAAATCTCCCACCATGAATCTGAACGTGGAAAAGAAGTCAAAGAGAAAATTCTTCAAACAAATCAAGTTTTGGGATTTAAGTCATCAAATAGACTGATTTCAACTGGAATCTGCAGATGGATCTGTCTCTGTATAACATCCGAATGCAACAGCTGATCAGGTGAGGTTACTTCACACTTTGATTTTGGTGAAAATGAAACATACTTTGTTCTCTAGTACAATGGATGATCATGCAAATTATCATCATGCATTTGTCTTTGCACATTCCTCACTACTTGACAAGCTTCTAGTGAAATGAAAACCACAAACTGGATGATGTCAGCATCAACATTCAAACTCTTCAAACCCCTCTAACCACTTACAGGACGCGGTTCGACTCTGCTGCTGTCCTAAATGAATGTGAACTAGAAAAGATGAAAGAGAGGGGGAGAAGAAGCTTGAAATTAATAAAGAGGAGACAGAGAGGTTTCTGCACAGCTTCTCAGAAAGACCAATATAAACAGCAAAAAGGAGATGCCAGTGGAAAAGATCAGGAACACAGAGAGGAATTCCTAAACCTCTTTGAGTAAGAAAAATAATATTTATCTGCATTCCAGTGCAGAGTTTTTACCCTGAGCTTTCACATGGAAATAACCTCAGAGAAAACCATCTAGAAACACAGACGATCATCCAGGTTTCCTGAAAACAAACACCACAGGCTGCGCTTGAAATAAATTAAGTTTTCTGCGTCCGAGTTACCTGCCAGCAACGTGCTGAAAAGTACCAGAGCTCTGTTCCTTCCTGCTATGGCAGGAAGCTAACCTGTTATCTTTTTTCTCTCTGACACCAACGTTTACGCTAACATCACCTCATCACAATAACAATCTGCAAATGTGTTCCTGCACAAAGCCATTATCTCATACCAGTGTTTATGAAAGACAACCTGCGCTGTGACACGAACCAGAACAATATCTGTATGGTCAGAGTGGGTATGAAGAAGCTGAATTACACTTTCTTCATATTATTATTTACACCAAAGGAGAATAAAATGGAAGCACACCCACAACTCTCTTGTTTTGGTAACGCTTTACTCTGTCAAAACAAAAAAAAAAAAATTGGAATTTTTATTTTTTTGACAGAGAGTAAAGATTTGATAAAGTAGCCATTCTAATATTTAGAGACTTCTGATAAGAAGAAGAATTTATATTTTACTTTGCCTGTGCGCGAATAAAATAAATTTGGAAACTGTTTTATGACAAAGGAAGCTCAATCAATCAATCAATCAATCTTCATTTATATAGCCCCCAATCACAACAAACATCCCAAGATGCATTTCAAAGACTTCAACAAGCCAGACCTGTTTCCTTTTTGATACC
Source organism: Labroides dimidiatus (assembly GCA_030710495.1). NCBI lineage: Eukaryota > Metazoa > Chordata > Actinopteri > Labriformes > Labridae > Labroides > Labroides dimidiatus. The sequence continues at coordinate 16,936,592 of CM061164.1, read as the reverse complement.
TGCAGCTGTGCTAAAAAACTTTAAGGATAGAAAAGGTGGGTAATTAAAGGCAGGGTTGGTAATCAGATTTAGATACACTTTTTTGGTTAAAATGATCTTTATGTTCTGATGTCAATCAATCCATGATGTGTTTTTAAAACAGAGTGAAAAATATCTGCTGTCTACAGCAGGAGTAAACCTGGGAAAACACCAACCAATCCTAGTGTTTAAGATCCAATTTATTAAACCAATCAAATCCCATCCTGCTGTTCTGCCCGCCTCCTGCACGTACATGTTGGCAGAGTGCACTAAGCCCTGATTCAATGTGGAGTCCTGAGGACAGGCAGCATTCAAATTCATGCTAGTTTTCCATGACTACTAACCCTGCCTTTAACATAGAGGTGTTCATTTAAAAGGGTTGAAAAGCCTTCTTGGAGAGGTAGTAAAATAATAACGTATTTTATATCCATACTTGCTCAAGACAACTTTTTACTGGATACAACGTGAGGAGGTAAGGTATTTATCAACAGTACCACAGCGCTGCTGTTTGAAACGTGACAACAAGTAAACTTTGTCAGTTTGTTCTGTAGTTTAGTAGCTGATTACTTAAGTGCCGCTCACAGTTGGTCTGAGACGTATCTGTAGGCTAACATAACATTAGCGAATCCTTATGTCCTGCTCATCTACCAATCAGAGCTAACGTCACCTCACTCTTCATTTTATCAACAGACACTCAAGTTTGATCAGATCACTGCAGAATAACTGCTACATGTGGGTTGGAATGAACATTATCACAAACAGATTAGCCTGTGTTTTAGCCTTTAGCTTGTGCTCTATCACTCTCCCGTTTAGCCTTCTCTTCTGTCCTTTTTTTTCTGTCTGTCAGTTCAGCTCCAGTCTCCAACATCACTACTCAATAAATCAAAGAAATCATTTTCAGCGGAGAAAAACACAGACCTCTCTTCTCACTACTAAACTTCATCAGCCTGTGCGATGTTGTCACAGCAACTTCAATTTGGTCCTGCCCTACCCGATCAGGAAGCTAAGAAATAGCATTTATAAATAACTTATATTGGTGCTGATAATCTCATTTTAAGTTGTGGATTAGGATCATGCATACATTTAGGAGAGAGACTTTTTCAAGATCACTGAGAAAGTCCTCACAGTCCCTTTAACAAGATACTCTTTTCTAAAGAGGTCCCTTGTGCTGCAGTTTGTTCTGAGGTGCTACAAAATAGAGATCTTTTTTCAAATTTAAGAAACATATGTGGAATAAAAAAATGGTACTGACTGATTGCGGCAGCGGTCCCTGAATGAATTGTTTCGGGATGAAAGCGAAGGGCCGGTAGAGGAAGGGCTGGTGGATGCATCATCTGGATCCTCTGCCTCCAAACTACGATTACAGGATCTGAGAAGAACCAAACGTGTAAGAAAGTCTGAATGGTGTACTGAGAGCAGTGACGGGTCAAGCAGACCCTGAAAGCAGAAAAATACAAAAGATCAGACACTTGTTTTCACACAATTGGCTTGGCTTGTACCTGATAATCTGAAGGATGTTGCTGACAGTAGCCTCTTTCTCTGGGACATGTAGACCGTCAGAACCAGAACGGGATAAAAAGTTGTGCTGGCCGCTGTAGTCTGACACAAACTGGAGACAGGGAAACAAAGAGGGATAATGTCTGAGTCTCAAGGCTTTGGTCAGGTCTGTTAGATGATTTTGATGTCAGCTTAATTACTCCACCTCTACTGAGTCCTCTGAGTTATCCAGAGGGGGTTTGAGGCTGATGATGCTTGCTGTCCCATCCAGCGCGTCACTGAGTTCCTTCAGGAAAACCCCACAGAACGGTACCACCTGTCAGACAGTGAAAACGCACCTCATTATGGCTCTCACTGTGGAATCAGTGTGTCGTTACTTTTAGACCACGTCAACAAACATACGACCTTGCATCCTGGGATGTTAAGAGCTCTTGTCACCACTTTCTTGTACTCAGCAGAAGATTCGTGCTGAGCCATGGCGTCCTTCAGGCTCCTCATGGTCTCGATGTCGGACTGGTCCATGAACTGCCACATCTTCAGCACCTTTCGAGACCTTGAAGAAAAATGTAAGTCAGTAAACTTAGTGTGATCTTGAAAAAAAAAAAGATGAGGGAAATAAAAGTGAATTTTGTGGATCTGTCTGAAATGAAAGTGTGTATTATCGTCGGTGTGTGCATTAAGACCTGAGTCCTGCCAGGAACTCCATCACACCGTTGTAGTTTCCCATGTTCCAACAGCATTTAGCGACGTGAACCAGGTAGGAGAACACTTCCCTCTTCTCCTCCATGGATCCCGCTGTCAGGATCAGCCACGTCACCCATGAACTCACCTGTGGGAGCCGAGTTATGGTGACAAATTCAGAGCAACTCAGGGACATTGCTAATATAAATAAAAACATGATTTTAAATTAAACACAGACAAGATGCATTTAGAAGGGTTGAGTCATGATTTTCAAATATTCAAACAGTATTTAGTAACTAAAAATGGAATAATTTACGTGTAAATTTTTTCATCTTTAAAACGTAGTCTCCCCATTTGCTTTAATCAGTCCCCCAATCACCAGATAATGTTTGTAGGGCACCTTAAACATGCCTTTAAAATTAAAATTTAACTTCTGCATCGCAAATGTGTTCTGGGAGGAACTTTTACGAGAAAAAATGAAGAAAGAATGAGGTTAAGTGCAGTGTCTTCTGGGTAAAACTAGAATAAGAATGTTCATCATGTTTAACTAGCCTACAAAAACGCACGTGCGAATGTGCAACTATAATCAAGCCAGCTTCACCTATGATCTCTTGACAGAGAAGCTACTCTGTCAACAACCTCCGGGTCACGATGATTGGACAAGATAAATAACAATACCAAAAAATAACAAATTCTCATTTATTTGTTTTTCATTAAAAAAATGGAAAACATGGAAAAAAAAATCATTTTTTTTGTTTTTTGACTCATAATTGAATATGGATTGAACGAATGATACACTGATTATTGTTAATGATCTTGTTTGTTTATGTGAAGGCATCAGTATTCATTTCAGGTTGTTTCACAACCAGTGAAAAGCCCCTCACAGGAGCTTTAAATAACACTGTAAAATGTGTTTTCTTTGAAGTTGTATAATCTTGGGTACTTGCACAACATGCTGCACCATAACATATCTTCTCTGCTCTGATAGGACAGTTCATATGAAGGCAGAATCAATGCATCAAATCACAGGATGATTTTAAGTACTTTAAGTGAGCTACAAAGTTGTTAATTAAAGTGCCAAAACGCAGCGAACGTCAGACGAGATGCACAGCCAAGCCGAGCGACGGTCAGATGAAACTCCGTGTTGTGTGTGGTCCTCGTCGTGCTAATGGCATCCTTTTCAGGACCATGCCAGCTGGCCACACACACAGACACACAGAAGAAAGAATGAGATCAGATGTCTATCAGCTGCACTCTGTCTCTGCACTGACTGCCCTCAAGTGCTCGCGAAAGACACGGAGGAAAAAGATACACATCAGGGTCAGCTTCCTCTCACATTCTCTGCAACTGACACACAGAAACTAACACACAGTGCTGGAATAATATATCTGATTTCAATGGAACTGCTCTTGAGTGCATATGTGAATCTGTGTGTTAGGACCTCATGAAGCTAACACTCACTGAAACTCCCTAACCCCCTTTCAGGCAGTGAAAACATCCCCCAGGCCCAGAGATCTATTACTGGGTTATGTAAGGATCTGTAAGCCTACCACAGCCGGACTTCACAGGGCCTAAATAAAGCAACAGACACACACATGAACACACACATGAACACACACAAACAGGTAGAGATATGTAGAGATTTGTTTGAGGTTACTTTCTTTCCATCACAGCCTGATAAAACTCTGACAGGATCCGTTTTTAAAACTGTTTTTCTGATCCAGAAGGAAGCACGCACAAAAAACATACGTAGCACATACAACCAACCCCCCTCCCCTCCCTGAGCAAAATATGGACCTTACATACCTACACAAGGTATGAGGACATAGATACTCACATATCAACCTCAGGCACATACTGTATATACAAGTGAACACACTGTATACACAGACATCTCAGATAAGAGCCTCTCCATACACAGATCTGAGCTCATAAACATATATCCTTCAGTCTGTGACAAAAAAAGCTACGTTTTATTTGTCAGACTCAACAAACCGTAACAATATCACCATAAGTGAGTTTGGAATTCTGACAAGCAGCTATTTGAAGTCTCAGAGCTTCTCCCTATCTAATATGAGTGAAAGAAAGCAAACGGTTTGATGCATTCCTGGGTGATAGAAGCATGAGCATGAAAGGGGCTCAGGGTGGGGAAGGTTATGCTGGAAATGTAATCCATCTCCGGCTGTCTCCTCCGAACTGTTCTCAATAACATAACGTCTCTCTTAAGTTACTTGAAAGTTATTTCACTTTCAATGAAAGAGTGTTTTATGCTTTTGACTTTGCTTACATATTCTTGTATTCTTACTTTCTCAGCTGAGAGAAAAGTACCGCACAGAGGTGTCCCATGAGAGTCATCGAGCTGTAAACATGTTTGATTCTGCTGGAAAAATGGAGAAGACTAGTTCTTCACACAACTCCACTGGCTTCACTGTTCAACACCATGGGTGCTGCTTGGTTTGGACTTGTTTATCTCGATTATCTGATCTGACCGTAGAAGATCCCAAACTGACACAAACTGGACCCTAACCTTTCCCTGAGATGTTACCTGTTCGGGTTAAGGCTGCAACTAACAACTATTTTGATAATCCATTAATCTGTTGGTATTTTTTTTATTAATCAATGAACTGGACATAAAACATGACCCTTTTTCATTAAATTTCTTTTATTCAGAAACTGGTATTTTTCACAGCACTAATTCAACAGTGTAAACAGTATGTTTTTAAGATTAATCCATAATTAGCATTTGCAGGGTTAAATGCTTTACCTGAAACTGAAGATGTTTCTTCGTTATATTTCACATGTATCATTATTTCCTTTAAATACCGGCTTCACTTCCACGATGCTGCGCTCATGTTTGCATCCACATATGCACGTCCTAAATTCAGTGAGGGACGCTATGCATTGATAATGAAAACAAGTCTTTGACGCTTTTAATTGATTGATTAATTTTAATCAATTTTATCGATTAATAGTTGCAGCCCTACTTAAGTTAAAAAAATCCGAATGCAAGGCAAAATAGATAATTTTAATATGCTACAAAAGACAAAACTTTTTATGACGTGACTTTTCGACACATTCCCCACTGACTGAGATTTTGGTCTGAGAATTTTGAGCGAGCATCATTCATTTGCTATGGATTTCTCAGCTGTACACCTTTGGGATGTTAAACCCCATCCTAAAGGTGCTCTACTGGATTGAGATCTAGTGACCACACAGTGTTTTTCCAGTCTTTTATTGCTCAGTTTTGGTGAACCAGTGTGAATTGTAGCCTCAGTTTTCTGTTTTATCAGCAAAGAGTGGCATACGGTGTGGTCCTCTGCTGTTGTAGCCCATCTCCTTCAAGGCAAGGTGTGATGACCATCCAATGATGGTCTTTTTCCTCTTTTTCAGACCATTCTCTATTAACATTAGAGATGGTTGGGTGTGAAAATCCCAGTAGATCAACAGTCTGTCAAATACTCAGACCAGCCCGTCTGGCACCAAGAAAAAAAAAAAGCCACGTTAAATCACCTTTCTTCCCCATTCTGATGCTCGCATTGAGCTTCAGCAGGTCGTCTCCACCATGTCTACATGCCTAAATGCTTTGAGTTGCTGCCATGTGATTGGCTACGTGCAGTTGAACAGGTGTACCAAATAAACTGGCAGGTTGATGAAGCAGCTGCATCATCAGTTATCTCAATCATCCGTCTATTTAGTGGAGGGATAACTTAAGAAGCTGACCTGAAATGAAACCCATCAGATCTTATTTGTCAAAGAGTAAATGTCCTCTTCTAACCAAACCTGGGACCAGAAACCATAAACCTCTATAAACCTGATATGACTGTAATCAACCTCTTCTCCCCTCGGTCTCCAAACACTGTGCTATCATATTAAACTGCACAGCCTTATCTCCGTGTAGCAGACTGGATGTAATGAGGTAGACAGCTTTTAATTAGCTGATTTAATAAATCACCGGCAGAGATTGTTTTCTCCCCTTGCTGCTCTTGTCAGACAGATCAGATACAGAGCCTCACTCCTGGAGCTGTTTCTAGAAAACTCTACTGTACATGGCATACTGACAAACAACCCTGCTAGCCTTCAGCCTCTTATCTGTTCCTCCCCTGCTCCGTGCGTGCCAGGATGTACGCGCCCGATGTGAAAATCTGCGATCAGTCACTTGTACTCAGCAGCTGGGTTGAGTTACAGTCACCATCCAAACCCCGCTGACGGTCTGCACAGAGGCTTTCTGAATCGCTGCAGATCAAGGCGGTGTAGCGCTGGCATCTCTTCTGATATTCCAGAAAGCAAAAATGTGTATCCAGTGTTGTGTGCAAAACATAACAGACAGGATATGATGACATGCTAAATATAGAAAGAGTATAAGAGCAAAATGGAAAAAAAGGAACACAAGAGACAAGGACAGAAGAGGTGTACAAAAAGTGTCTTTAAAATAGCGTATATGATATTAATGACAGTTTGATCCCGCTCTGATGTTTGGGTGTCATCTGTCTGTCTCCATCTGGGCTTGTGTTATGAGTCCAACTATGAGGGTGACATTCTCCTTGATACATGAATTGCATAACGGAGGATGACAGAACTATTACAAACGCAACACAAGAGGACACACTGTACTCGTCCTGTCAAAGCTAAATACTCCAGACAGACTCAGAGAGGCTCAAACAGCTCAGCATTTCCTTCCTCCAAGTGCTCTCTTTATGTGCCATTTTCTAAAACTGCAGGGTGGTTTGCTCCCATAAAAGGATAGAAAACCAACAAGGTCATGAGCGTTTGATTTGAATTTATAAAACGTTGTTTAAACAGTATGAAAAAAAGAACTCTAAAAACTTTGGGCCTATCTTGTTCAGCTTTAACTTGAGCAACAGTAACCACATATTTTTACCCTTCTTACATCTTAACTTTAACACAGATTTAAATAAAACATCTACTTTTTTTAAAAGAGGACTGAAATATTCTACTCCAGTACAAGTATGACTGTTACTCCAGTGAAACTTAACCTATATAGAAGTAAAAGAACCAGTCTACAAATAAATCAAGTACTTTCTTTTAAAACTACTTATTTAAGGTGAAAGGTTCTTTTCTTAAAAATCTACAGAAAAAGTACAAAATAATAACTTCAAAATCTACTTAAGTTAAAGTAAAAAAAACACTTCTTTGAAACTCTATTTCAGTCTACCTCAGTATAAGTAGAGACTACTTTTTTGAAATCTACACAAGTAAAAAGAATTTTTGAAAAAGAACTTAATTATGTACAAGTCAAAAGCACTTTATAAAAAACTACTTGTGTTGTAGAAAAAAGAACTTAAAAAAACATTTAAGAAAGTAAAAAGTACTTTCATCAAAATCTACTCAAGCATAAGTAAAAATTATTTCTTTAAAAAGTACTTACGTTGACGAAAAAGTGTTTTAAAAATCTACTCACGTAAAAAGTACTTTTTTTAAAAATCCTCTTCAACGGGTAAACTTTAAATTCTACTTTAGTAAAAGTAAAAATTACATTCATTAAAATCTACTTGTGTTTAAAAAAAAATCAACATACGTGAGAATAAAAAGTTTTTTTTTTGTTGTTTGTTTGTTTTTTTTAACGCTACGGATCCTAATCCCACCGTTAGTCCAATCAAAAAACGGAAAAACTGATGTTATCGTCAGATTCTCAAGTTTCTGAGAATCTATAGAGGTGCAGGACTTCACTTTGCTGAAAAAAATGAGACCACAGTGAGTAAAAATGTGACAGAGGCAAAAATCAACCAGAAACTGCCTGGGATCCTGAGGGTTAAATAAACCTTAAATACAGAGTATTTATTGTTTCTTAATCAGGGTGGACTGAAGGACCAACTGACCAACAAATAATGTCACAACACTTCTCGCTGTGCTAATAGCTGAACTCTAACCAAAAGGAGAGCATTACCGTGAGAAGAATGTGAGAAGTCTTCACACATCAGCCTGCGGTGTAAAGAGTCTACTATGAACTGATCAGTTTGCAGGATGGCTTATGCTGATAAAAATCAGGTTGTAGCTCACAGTTAACCAGACTGTGGTTGAAAAGATGTCATCTACTTTTCTTTGCTGAGTCACTGACCTAAAGGGACAAACCGATGAAAGTACTTCTTAGCACAAGCGTGTGTGTTCTCTTACGCTACATCTGATTACCAGGCGGTATGGATGTCAGCCAATCAGGTGGAAGACACACTGTTGATGGACAGCTCAACTTAGTAACTCATGCTATGTAAATATAGAAAAGTACAAGACTTTACACAAAAACGGAGGAAAAAGTACTGGTTTCAAAAACCATTCAAAATAAAACAAAAACACAAAAAGCATCACAGTAACTTGATTAATTACTTCCAACCTTTTTTTTTTCCTATTTACATGGAGACTTCTAATAGCATAAAATAAAAGACGCATTGTTTAAGTTCTTTAATTCTTATTTTGTTTAAAAAAATGATCTAAAATAGAAAGATCTCAATCTGAAGATTTTTGCGACTCAGCTCAAAAATGACCCAAAGAAGAACAGTTTTGTTCTGAGATGCTTGAATTGAATATTTAGATTTATTTTGCAGATTATTGCCAATTGCCAACATTAACTAGGGGTCTCAGTCTCTCGTAGCAGTGCCGCTCAATTCATTTCTTACTGATTAAAGAAAAAAAAACAGAAACACATGCAGAGAATTGCTACGAAACATGAGTAGAAAACAGATTTGAAATATTTCGAGATCCTTTCACACATTTCTTTCTGAGACAATTAACACAGCGCAGCCACAGTGTACGAGGAGAAGCCAAGGGAAACTGATCCACTATGCTGTGAATACTCAGAGCAAAGACAGAAAACTCAAACTGATCCTTACAGAAATCTGAAGCCACCTCAGATCCTCATCAGCGTCTGCTCTCGTGTCCTGTGACTTTGCTCTGTTGTGCCCGTATATGGCTACAATGCACATTTGTGAAATAATTTGGTGTGTCTCTCTTGTGTCTTGCTTGCTTAAATGAAAACCAGCTGGTGTGAAAGGCATGCAACTTAAAGATGACATCATCACTCTCGATCGATCTCTCCATCTCTTACTTTCTCTCCTAGAGTATTTCAGAGTGATTGTTTATTCTCGATGTCACTCATCAGGAGAGACACCAATAACTGCTCCGCTTTGAATTCATGTCAAAGCTGTTTTGTTTTTTTTTCACCATCTCTGATGACGTCATTCAGGGCAGGTATCACAGTCCTCCAATCAACAGACACCTCAGCATGTTACCGACTGTTTGGTGTCCTCTTTCAACATGAAGGTCATCTTTTTACGGGTTTGTTTGAAAAAGTTATTCATGGCATTCAGGAGTCAAGCCATTAAAACTTCTCCACATAGTTCACTGATTGGTATCAGAGCCTCTCGAGTGATCTCATCCTGACTTCAGTCGTCTGTGAGAGCTGTTGTGTTAGATGTAGACTGACTGGGTGAGGACACAATGATGACTCACAGTCCTTTAAAGTGAAATAAGAAGAAAACTTTCAGAAAGCTTCCACTGTTCAGCTCAACATGGGGATGTTTGATTGGTAATAAAACAGAGATAATAAGTTGATTGCGTCATTTGTCTCTAGTGCTGTTTATAAAATGCGCCTCCCAGATGTTAGAGTTTGTTGCCTTTCTTTGTCTTTTCTGAACTGAATTTGTTTTGTGTAATTTTTCTTTTGTAAATTTGTCCTCTTTTTAAAGAGGGAGTTTTGTGCCCCTCTGGCAGGATTTACACTTAAAAAAAGAAAGAATTACAGTTGTCTCTCACTTTCGAAAACTCCTTCAGCGTCAGCCTCAAGCACTTCATTTTAGCTACTGTCTCTTTAAGGCTCCCAGCTCAACAAACCCCACTTCTCTCTGATTGGCCAACACTCTGGTGGCAACGCTATAGGCACGGTAGGCATAAATATCCATGTTTAAAAAATTGGAAATCGTGATAAATCTGTGTATCATTCGTTCAGTTGATATTCAATTATGAGTCAAAAAACAAAACATTAAAAAACGGTTCATTTTCCATTTTATTCCTTTTTGAAACGAAAACGAATGTAAGAGTTTTTCAGTTTTCCATTTATTAATATAGATCAAATAAAGGAAAGTTGAATTACAGGCCACAGGCTGATTTTAATTTTATTATTTAATTTGTCCAGTCATCGTGACCCAGAGGTTGTTTACAGAGTAACTTCTTGAAAATCGATTAATGAGTTTATAATAGCCCCTCTTTAAATATTTACCCTTTTGTTAAGATGTATTCGGACTTACCAATCCATGTCGATTATTTGACAGAAATAACTAATATGCTCACCTCATTGAATCGTGCCACCAAGTCCTCCACAGCGTTGCTTTGCTGAGCGCTCTGGGTGGACATGGTTGGCACTGACAGCGAGGCCTTGAGGTTTGGGTGACGTTTGCTTTGACACTCAGGACTGCCCAGATCTCGAGTGAGGAAACAGAGGTAGTCCAAAGGAAAGACCTGCAGACAGATGAGAAGGAGGAGATGAGTGAAATATAATGTCTGTCTAACCTTTTCTTCTGACTTTAGTCTTTCTGTTCTTGTCTAATATTTTTTTCAAGTGATATAATCAGCAAAATCTGACTCAAAGTAACATATGGATATTTTTTTAACCTTGCTAGCATTTCACTAGCCATTGTTATTATTTACTTTTTTAAAAAGAGGTTGCTGAATGAACTGATATTCTTCCTGTCTTTCTCCCTCCTCTAAACTTTTCATAAATTCTTCAGATCTGACGTGTTTGTGTTCATGAAAGTTTTGCTGACCCGCTTGTAGAGCTGCTGCTCCTGCTCAGTGAGGATGCAGGCGATCTCTTCAGGAAACTGAACAAGGTGGCGCACATCTGCCAGCTCCTTACTGATCCCACTGACGCTGGGGGGAAGAGAGCTGCTGCTGCTCATACTGTTGGCCAGCTGACGCTCTGGATGGAAGAACAAAGACTTGGTAAGGAAAATCAGAGATATCAATATCAACAGTCACACTTGATCTCATACAGACAACTACACTTTAACTACTGCTCACTAGAGAAAAAAAGGTAAGAAAGAGAAGCAGTACTGGGCAAAAAGAGGAATGAATGAATTCTTCTGCTGCTGTTTCTGATACATAGTCTGAAGGGTCAAAGAAGCGTCTCTTTTCCAGGGTGAACCTGAATGTCTCAAGTCTTCTGAACCATCAGTCCCTGCACACCACAAACTCTTCCCCCCACTATACCTCAACCTGCAGCCAAGAGACGTCTGCACACTTCAGCTCCTACAAGTAAACACCATTGATCACCTGCCAGTTCCTGTGTTTGGATTTGAGTCAGGTCAATTAGTCAGACTGCTTACACACAAACAAACCTGTCCTCATCTCTGCTTACAAAGGAGTAATGCACAGTTTCTATCCCGGTGCTGAGGCTGCCGGGCAGACATACTGTGCATTGTTGGGATGAATGGGCACTTTTTCACTGCAGGACATTTTCCTGGAACAATTTGAGGTACTGAGGTTATTTTGCTGATATTTGGGGTGTAAAAGTGTAGAAAAGCCTATTTTACTAACTGCTTCTTCTTAAGGGGCAACGTGTAAAGCTGTTTTTTATTTATTTATTTATTTTTAGTTAATTAAGTTTATTTTTGTTTTTGTTTTTTTTTATGCCTTTGATGTGTACGGTGGCCCTGAGAGCTCACAGCACTGCAACTTAAGAAAACACATGCAAAAAGTCACTGGTGGTGGAAAATGAGATAAAATAAGATTTTAAGTGTCCTCTGGAAACACTTCTGATGTGTTGCGGTCTATTTGCAGCGCATTTTTCTAATGTTTTGTGTTGCGGTCTATTTGCAGCGCGTTTTTCTAATGTGTTGTGTTGCGGTCTATTTGCAGCGCATTTTTCTAATGTGTTTTGTTGCGGTCTATCTGCAGCGCATTTTTCTAATGTGATGTGTTGCGGTCTATCTGCAGCGCATTTTTCTAACGTGTTGTGCTGCGGTCTACTTGCAGTGCGTTTTTCTAACGTGATGTGTTGCGGTCTATTTGCAGCGCGTTTTTCTAACGTGTTGTGTTGCGGTCTACTTGCAGCGCGTTTTTCTAACGTGATGTGTTGCGGTCTATTTGCAGCGCATTTTTCTAACGTGTTGTGTTGCGGTCTATTTGCAGCGCGTTTTTCTAACGTGTTGTGTTGCGGTCTATTTGCAGCGTGTTTTTCTGACGTGTTGTGTTGCGGACAATTTGCAGCGCATTTTTCTAATGTGTTGTGTTGCGGTCTATTTGCAGCGCATTTTTCTAACGTGTTGTGTTGCGGTCTATTTGCAGCGCGTTTTTCTAACGTGTTGTGTTGCGGTCTATTTGCAGTGCATTTTTCTAACGTGTTGTGTTGTGGTCTTTGCAGTGCGTTTTTAAGTTAAGTTGAAGTGCTGTGAGCTTTTAGGGCCACTGTAAATGTGAGAGGACAGGACAGTGGATATAGTAGGAAACACGGTGAGAGTGGGCAGTGACATGCAGGAAAGTCGTCACAGACCGGATTTGAACCCGGGCTGCCCGCTCAGAGGCTTTTGCCATAAGGAGCGTGACTCGATCACTAGAGCCATCTGCACTCCAAGAGAAACTTCTAAAGCTAAATATATGAAAGCTTAAGTTGCTGACTGGTAACGACACTGAGGCAAGAAGAATGTCATGTATTTCACTCTTCCTTTCTTTCCTCCTTTAGTCAGCATTTAATCTCTACTTTATTCCTCAAAAGTCAGTTGGGTGTGTAAAACCAGTGAGTTATGTGATGTTTACAATATTAAGAAGGCAAGGAGATGTATAATAATCTGAGTGAACGCCAGGAATTAGACAGACTCGCTCTGGTTTATGTAAACTGTCATTGTCCAAGAAATCCATGAACCTCCTTTTGCAGGCATACACACACAGTGTATGCATACACATATGCACACACACACACACTTAAATGATGTCCTTGGTAACCATTGAGATGTTCAGGAGGTAGCCATGACAACAGCGGTAACTGCTCTGTTGGAAAAAAATGGCCTATTTGCACAGTTTGATTGGTGGATGTGGTGTGTGTTGTTGCATGTGTGTGCGTGTGTTTGTGTGGTATCAAACAGACAAAGTATAATTAAAATACAGACGATAACACGCTACAGAGGGTCAGGAAACAAGACAATAAGAGTGAGGATTAAACTGAAAGAAGAATTATCCACACAAGGGAAAAACAAAGAGACGAAAGACGAGGGATGAGAGAAGAGAGAACAGAGTTAAGGGTAGGAGAAATCGAGCGGTAAGAAGGACAAGTGGAAATTTTGTAGTTTAGACTACGCAGCAGGTGTGAGGTCTCTATCACACTTAGCGAGACAGCATAATCCATTAAATCCTTAAACGTCCTACAGAGAGACGGGCTTCAGATTAGGACTGAAGCTTCATTATAAAGTCAAAGGCAAAACAATTTGACAAAGAAAGGAATGGAAAGATAGGTTCACACGGAATGTCAGGCAAGAGTTAAAGATGTCAAAACAGCTGCGAGCTATAAAACAATCAGTAGGAATAAATAAAAGCTGTAACATTTTTCATCCATTAACTCTTCTCCAAAGTTAACTTTTAAATACTTTTCACCAAACAAAAGCCAAATAACTGCACTTCATTAACTAAACAAACAAATTAATAGAAAATGTTGCTTTTTCTTTATTAAAAGTTAATATTGACTGTAACATTACTTACAGTCTTCCTATCCCTAAACCAGGATGTGTTTCTGCCTTCTGAAGTGGAAACAAAGACGCTCTGAAATGACTAATATGAATTTCATGACCTCCATCATTCATTTATTCACTCCTTAAACGGGGAAACGCACAGGCAGCCAAGGCTGAGACAAAAAGCTCTTAAGAGATTCAAAAGAATTTATTAAAGTGCATTAATGCAGGAAACAGGGAAGCTGTAACCATAGCAGTTGCTACTGATGGGGAAGACAACACTAGGAATCAGACTCAGGTGGAATCGATGGGTTTAAACAGAAACATGAGTAAAATCAACAGAGCAAAAACAGAAATCGAAGAAAGTGTGTCTCTTATTTTCAGTGAACTTGTCCTTTTAGACTTAACATGAGCCCCTTTCACCTGACAAGTCCAGAAAATGACTAACTTCAAGATGCTGAAAAGCAAAAACAATGCAGGAATGCTGAAAAATCTGCTGTTTCTTACTACAAAAAAACCTAAAAGTACATTTTTCTGACACCATTGGTATTTTTTTACTGAGGTTAAGACATTAAAACTTGGAACAGTTTTTGCAGCTCAAACTGTCGCCTGCAAAGCCTCACACAAACAGCACAATGATCAGTACTGACAACAGAAAGCTGTGATTAATAAACACTATTTAATAAATAAATAATAAATAATAAACAAGTGTTTCTAATAAAAACTGTTTGGAGATGAAGCTTGCTGACCCGTTACAGAGTGAAAACAGAGCAGTGTGAGAAACACTGGTGAGCAATACTGAGTGAGAGAGAGAGAGAGAGAGAGAGAGAGAGAGAGAGAGAGAGAGAGAGAGGTCCAATATGAACCCAAACTAATTGAAGCTCCTGTGATTTAAACACAAAGGTTTACTCATCTGGAACAGAGACCCTGCATGTGTCCATATCTGTGTGTGTGTGTGTGTGTGTGTGTGTGTGTGTGTGTGTAACAGATCCCTTTCTGAAGAGCGCTGGAGGATGAGGTAGATTGACTGGACATCCTTTTTAACAGTTTCGTGACATTTCTGCACCAAAAAATAGCACACCGTTAAGAGAAGCAGGAAATACAAGTGCGTGGGTTTCTACATGTTTAAGACGGAATTTAAATGAGTCAAATGAGATGCTTTACTAAAATGAAACATCCCTTTATATTCTCTACTATATTACTGCTAATGTCCAGTAATGTACATATGCAGACCGTAAATCAAGTAATACAAAAACAAAAAGCTCATGTGATTATTTATTTATCTAAAATATGTTTTTCAATTGTTTTCACAGCCGCTGGTTATAATGTGATGTAACCAAGAGACAGTGATTGAAGAGCATCTGATAGATGTTTGCTTCTGCTATTAGATAATAGCTAAAGGTGTAATTATAATAATTCTAACTTTATTTATATACCACCAGGGCCCAACCGATATATCAGCCAGCTAGAATCAGCCCATTATAGCCCTTTTTAATGCTTTCTGCATGTTTTCAACCTTGAAAATTTCTCTCTGTTGTAAAGTTAAACAAATACTAAAGGATTAAGTATTTTAAAACAGTTAAATGTTCTGCCTGTAATTCATACCTTTGTTTTTGTCAGCATTCATGTATTTTTAATAGATTTATTATCAGGTTATCAGATTTTCTTTGAGGCATCGGCCTCAAAAAATCCATATTGGTCAGGCCCTATATAGCAGATTTCGAACAAATCATTTACAAAGTGATTAAAATATGGCGAAGAAGAAACTGATATCTGGCTGAGGGAGGTTAGGGAAGGAGTGAGCTATTGTATGGACAGAAAAAAAAAAGTAAACAACGATAGAATAACAGTGACATTCAAAATGACTTGAGAAAGCATGAAGCAAGTGTCATAGGCTGGAAAAGCAGAGACTTCTGCAGCACCAAAGAGTTCTGGGAGGAGGTTTGGAGGGGAGTTCGCAGTGACTATCAGACTGTAGTTTTGCTTAAATTAGCTATCCCTGCTTTATAAATGTTTGAAAACACACTTGATTTTGAACACTTAACTTGGCTGACATCAATTTGAACAGCACAAGCACAAAGATGTACACCTGCACAGTATTATTAACACGCTGGTCAATACTGGGATACTGATAAAAAAAAATAAAAATAAATAAATAAATAAATAAATAATACAAAAAGAGTATATTTATTAGCAAGGGATGGACCGATTGGCTCTGATGCAGCTGCGCCTCTGTGTCTGCAGTCACTGCTCTGTGCTCATCATTGTCCCACCCACAGCACCATCTGATTGGTTACACACAGAGCCACAGCACTTATTCATTTATTTATTTAAATTTTCAGTTCACTTTATAAGAGATGCTGCTGAGCCCGGGAACTCCCTGCACTTTTTCTTTTTGTTTGAACTTAAATGAAAAGTAAGTGAAAGATAAAATAGCATTTCAGTTATACTGAAATTTTGGAAAACTTTATCTACTGCAGAAAACTTTAGAGAGCTATGCATTTGTTTAAGTTTATATTAAACTTTAGAAGACTGCAGAGGCTGGGCGCTGTTAAATAAAAAATATGCTTGAAGGCCTTTAAACAAAGTTAAGTGTTGGAGTTTGTTTTATTTCAAATTTTGATGCCAATATTTTTACTTTTACAGCAAATGAATATCCGCTCCAAAACTTGGTTATCAGCCTGCTTGACTACTAATAATCGGTATTGGTATCCACCCTGGAAAAACATACCGGTCTATCTGTAATATTAGCTATGACTATAATTTTTTTTTTTTTACCATGTTTCATCTGATCGCTAAAATGCTTGCAGGCTTGAAGAGGACGCATCACCTATTTGCATAAAATGTTATTTCTCATTTGGCCCTATCAATTCAAACCTTTGCTACATGCTTCTTCTTCTTCTGTTTTTTTTTCCTTTTGCAAGTGCTTTAAAGCGAGGGTGAGAATATTGAAACTTTGTGTTTGACTTTGTGTAACTGTGTGAACAGAAACCTTCATGCCATCATCTGACTCCTTTCTGTGGTTTTCTGTGTCATCCGCCGCACCTACGATGACGTCCACAGTCAGTGTACCTTAGTTGTTACCACCGCTTCATCCGTCATCATCACACAGCAGATCAAACAGGACGGGGAGATGGATCTGACAGATACAGCTGCACGTCTAACAAAAGTAACCAAAGCAAACGTCAAAACCATTATAGGGATAAATACAGCAGCGTGATACAGAGTGAAGCTTTAATTATTTTAAGTCAATAAACCGTATAACTGTCTCTTTGCCAACACTGCAAGGGAACTTGTGACTGGAAAATCAATAAGTATATATACCAAGGGAGAGAGGAGCCTTGAAAACAGACCCTGTCGTCGTTTTTCATCCGCCAAGTGCACACCTACTGTGCGGCACGTTTAGAGCTGATGACAACTTCACAGCTGGAGTATGTGGAGCATAAAAACAGGTGCAGCACAAACAGCCTGAGCTGCTGCTTTGAAAAATGCTCTTCAAATCTTCTGATGTTTGTCAGATACTACAATCAAAATCTGCAGTCAAATAGCTGAGGCAGTATGAAGACCTTTCATAGGGTAGAAATTATCTAGCTCTAATAACAGAAAAACATCCCCACATCACTGGCTCTCAAACGAAGGGTCATGTAAGCACTTGCTAACACGTGAAGCAGAAAACATAAACACACACAAAGATTTAACTCAATACACAGATGAAGAGATACACAAAGCAAGCACACAAGTAACAAACATTGATCAGTCTGACTGCTGAATACTGAGTTATCACAGGGAGTTTCCCTCTTGGATCAGATGTGAGCACTGCATGCACTCAGAAGCATCTGCAGATATAAATACAACATTTCAGGCCTTTCAATCGTCCCAGCACAGAGATAAGAAGTTCAAAACATATCAAGTAAGAGGCTCCTGCATAATAATTAAGTATCCTCCAGTTAAAGTAAATTTGGAGATCAATTTTCAAAGAAGCATCAAATCCATACACTTTTAATTCGACCAGCACTACAGTAACATTACAGCATGAGTTTAGTGTCTCTGTGTAACTTCACACTGACTTGATCCAAATCAGAGAAAACACACACGGCTCACTTTGTTTGTCACTGTACCATGCATTACTGTAACCTGAGAGTCTAAACATACACGCAGCACTGCGTGACATTCATTCTCAGGGTCAATTCAATGTGAAGCCACCCAGAGACCCCAAAATTCTTCACTGTCAGTCTGTCCGGTTGCAGGTATGGAGGGGGCACAGTGCACAACACAGGCATCTTTTTTTAAATGCTGCATCATTCTTCACATGTTTCACTAAAGTGTCATCGTCTTTAAAGTTAAGAGGGAACAGAGTACATAAGGCTTCTTATGAGCTGCTAAAATGTATTTTTTGTGAAATTTGTTTTTAACCCTGTGATAAATAAAACACTGAAATTCTATAAGCAAAGATTGTATATCAGAAAGAGTTGCTTTCAGGTATGTATCTATCTAGTTAAATACGGTATGGCACTTTTTTACATTTACGTTGCTTTGCACTGTGTACTCGCGTTACATTATGTTAAGCTATGCTAAGTTACAGTGCAACATGATATGAAACAACCCTAAAAAATAGACATTACAACACAAGAGAAAATGATATAGTATGATACTATACAAGGAATGTTACGATACAGTAAATTACGACATAGTGCATTACGATACAGTACGTTAGGAAACAGTGCATTAGGATACAGTGAATTAAAATATAGTACGTTACAATACATTGCATTACGACACTGTTATGACTGTGCGTTAAAAAAACAGTGCGTTACGTTACAGTGTGGTACGATACAGTGCGTTACGATACAGTGCGTTACGATACAGCGCGTTACGATACAGCGCGTTACGATACAGTGTGTTACGTTACAGTGCGTTACGTTACAGTGCGTCATGATACAGCGCGTTACGATACAGTGCGTTACGATACAGTGCGTTACGATACAGTGTGTTACGTTACAGTGCGTTACGTTACAGTGCGTTACGTTACAGTGCGTCACGATACAGTGCGTCACGATACAGTGCGTTACGATACAGTGCGTTACGTTACAGCGCGTTACGATACAGCGCGTTACGATACAGTGCGTTACGATACAGTGTGTTACGTTACAGTGCGTTACGTTACAGTGCGTTACGATACAGTGCGTTACGTTACAGTGCGTTACGATACAGTGCGTTACGATACAGTGCGTTACGTTACAGTGCGTTACGTTACAGTGCGTTACGATACAGTGCGTTACGATACAGTGCGTTACGATACAGTGCGTTACAATATGAAACAATACTATGGGATAGAATACATTACAAC
This sequence comes from Labroides dimidiatus, assembly GCA_030710495.1. NCBI lineage: Eukaryota > Metazoa > Chordata > Actinopteri > Labriformes > Labridae > Labroides > Labroides dimidiatus. Next base: position 16,917,383 of record CM061164.1, on the reverse strand, counting down.
ACAAGATAACATGATATAGTATGATACTATACACTATATGTTACTGTATGTTATGATACAGTGAATTAAAATATAGTATGTTAGGACACAGTGTATTATGATGCAGTGTATTATGAAAATGCACTAAGATATAGTTACGTTATATTATATTACCTTATGCAACATTAAGTTATGTTACAACACAATACAATGTATTTACTCTACAACTCCTTTGACTCTATAACTCCTCCCCTTTCTGCAGGAGAGAGACAACTATTAAACATTCAAACAGACCCGGACTACTTAGTGCAATATAAATAAACAAGGAAATGTTCTGTGCAATATCTATGGTTTTTTAGTTTCTCTCATGTTCAACAGTTCATTGGTTTGCATATGTGCAATTTTCACTGTGCAATTATTGTATGCAGTAGTTAATTTATGTGTAATTTCATCAACATAGAACATTTCACTCATCTGTTCATTCTCATTTATTCATTGTGTTATTTTTAGGTGCTTTCTGCATTTGCATTTTTCTCATGGACACATATTTTGAATCTCCACTCTGACACTTTGTATTATTTGATAGACAGGTGCTCTGAATTTTTCATCTTTTGTTCTTTCTTTCTTTGTATTTTTGTAATTTACCTTTACTAACTTTAGATTTTGTATTTCCTACTCTGGTAACACAATTCCCTTCTGGATTAATAAAGTTGATCTGATCTTAATGTGATCCGAATGATATGGTATGTTGCGGTGTGATACGATATAGTACGTTAAGGTAAAATACAAAATGATACACACAATGTGATACAAGAAGATATTATACGATGTGATATAATACAATACGATGCTTGTATTAAGCAGATACAAAAACACTGGATTTAACTGAGCCCTCATTTGGCAAAAGCGGACTAATCTTGAGAATATCAAATGATTTTGTCATGACACATCAGTAACTGTTAATCTTATGAAACCTTGAAAGTGACCTCTCTAAAAACATATTATTTTCAAAATACCGAGCAACCACCTGTAACCATATTAAGAATTTCCAATGGTCATGTTAAATCAGAGATTAGTGCTCATAATGAACGAAGCACCTTGAATTCAACATATGTTTAACCTGACTTTACACTGTGCACAGTCCCTAAAACAATTTTGCAGACTAAAAACTGATATGAATATGTAAAGGTGTTTTACATGATATACGATGGATCATTTTTATCCCAACCACAGTCACGCTGAAACTCACTTTTGCTCTACTCACTGATCAGCTTGAAGTCCATTCTGTGCGAGTGCTTCATGGTTGCTTGATACAGCTGGCTGCTCTACTTCCACACTGACAGCTCAGTGACCGAGGTACACTTGTCCACATTTGAGTCCTTCAAGTCCCGTCTCTACTGCAGCTGCTCCTCTCTCTCTCTCTCTCTCTCTCTCTCTCTCTCTCTCTCTGTGTGTGTGCTCAGCTTCAGCTCTCTCTGGCTCCACTCTGTAACTCTGCCTTTCTTTTTCTCCTTCACCTGGCTCCTCTCCCTTCCCTTATCAGCAAACAATCCTTGCTCTCTCTTGGCCATTTAATGGCACTCTCTCTCTCTCTCTCTCTCTCTTTCAATATCCCGCCCACTCCTTACTGACACCATACATAGTTTGCAGCCATGCGCTACAGTTAGACCAGCAGGCAGACCAGGCCAATGCACGAACATGCACTCATCATTCACAAGCTGTAAACTACAGAAACAAGCGAGTCTGCAAGTAGATCTGTCTCTAATTTATCCTGTCTATACCACAAAATCTCAGAGAATCTTGTAGATTTTGTATTTTTGGAAGACTACAGAAGATTTCTCAAACTAAAAGATCTGATTCGAGCCAATCTTGTACCCTTCATTATCAGAGCAAACCTTCAAAAAAGTTAATCTAAATGCTGCATGGTAAAACAAACATAAAAATGTTCATGCACTATGTTTTATACTATATCTTTTTTTGTCTTTACAGTTAAATGAAGATGCTTTTTGGGAGGTTAATTAGTCATCATTTGTGTCATGTTAACAGATGTATCGTTTTACATCTCCTACAGATACCTTATGAAGCTGAACAGCGAGCATGAGAGGCTGGTATCAACACACACATCAATACACACTCAATGCTGGATGAATTGACTGTAAATATGCAACTATATGAAATTCAGGCAGAGTTAAAAATTTGAGGGTTTGATTCTTTATGTCACTTTGAAATTTTCTGATTTTTTGCACTGACTTATTTAAATAAATCAGTCTCCCTTCTGAAAAAAAAAAAACCATGAATATGAATCATCATTTTGTCATGAGAAATGTCTCTGATGCTTTTACCTAGTTTGAACCCAGGCTGTTATCTGTCACAGCAAAAGCAAGACACATCGTTCAGCTGTTATCTAAATCAAAACCTTATCTCAAGTTTCAGTTTGAATAAGCTGAAAACTGTTTTTATGTAATGAAAAAAAAAATCTCAAGAGTATTTTTGTAGAGACTTCCCTCCAGTGTGATTCCCCACCACATCTGGTCCTAACAGGTTGTTAAAACTTGGAGGCAGCACGATGTACAAAGATGAGAGAGAGAGAGAGAGAGAGAGAGAGAGAGAGAGGAGGAGGAGCTCAGAGATGAACAAAAAAGAAAGAGAAAGAAAAAGAGAAAGAAATCCTCCAATTTCGAGCTTGAAGGATGGCTGCCGATTACTAAACCGCCTGCTTCCTTTTCAGCAGTACAGTAAATTGTGTTACAAAGGAAACGGGGTCAGGAAGAGCACTTACACCACTCCTATTTGTGGTTAAATGAATAAGACTGAATCCCAGCGGTCTTCAGAAGACTTTTTTTCATTGTACTTAAATAGCTCAATCAGTGTGTACTTTGGCAGCAAGAGAGGCGAGAAAGGCTAAAAAAATGAGACATCTGTGAGAGGAACGAAACAGACTCCAACGACCTTCAGCATCAGCCTGTAATAACTCCTTCACGCTGTGGAAAATGGAATAACGTGAAAAAGTCTGTTCATTTATACACTCACAAGTTGGGATGGAGCTCCTTTAACCATTCACTACAGTGTCAGTGTTGTGTGGCACAAAAGCAGTCAACCAATGGCATTGCTCATGTGTTATTGAAGCTTTGTTGTTCTGCTCATCTGTTTTTAGGGTCAAGTGTTTCTCATCTCCCTTTTGACAAATATCCCACAGATTCTCCACGAGGGGGTTCAGGCCAGGCCGGCTGGCTGGCAAAAAGAAGCACAGTAATATAATGGTCAGCAAACCATGCAGGAGAAGCTTTGGTGCTGTGTGCAGGTGCCAAGTCCTGCTGGGAAAGGAAATCTGCATCTCTGTAAAGCTTGTCAGCAGATGGGAGCATAAAGTGCCCTTGAATTTCCCAGTAAACAGCTGAGTGACTTTGGACTTGATAAAATTCAGTGGATTAACTCGAGCAGATGACACGGCATCCAAAATCATAACAGACTGCAGAAATTTCAAGCTAGATTTAAAACACTTAGAAACCTGGTCTCTGTAGCCTTCTTCCATAAATCTGTCATAGTCCCTAATTGCCCTGATAATACTTCCCTGGCGGATATCAGACAAGAATCACCCTTGATCCATCCTTGGTCACAGTTGAAGCGTTTTCCCAACACCAATATTTATCTCATGATAGTTTGTGTTGTGGCTGAGGGCCATTAATCCTCACGTCCCAATCCTGCCAGCAGGATCAAAATACAACTTATTTTTAAATGAGTGGGATTTACAAATCATTTGTCTATTCCAAAAACTAAAAAAAAAAAATGTCTTAATCGTCAGATTCTCAAGTTTCTGAAGGTACCTGAATGTATCACAAGTGATGTTAGCAGACAGGAGAATTTCATCAACATCACTTTGATTCCCATGTCTTCTTTGAAAACTTGCAGAAAATAAACCATTAGCTTTAAAAAAACATAAAATACTAATTCTTACTGCTTTCAGCAAGCCTTGAATGAAAACTCTTTGAATTTTGCTTCCCATGTCGTTGTCTTGCAGGCATTAAATTTATGCTCAGAGCCGCTCAGCTCTCTGTCTCATTATTGACACAAACTTCTCTGCAGATGGTCATGATGCCTCTGCAGTGTAGACTGTAAAAAAATGTGACAGTAGCAAAACGACCAGAAAAGACAAAAGTCATTCACATACACCACAATGACCCCAAAGCATCTTTTGCTTTGGGGTCGTTGTGGTGGTTGTGGCATGAGAAGAAGGTCCTAAAACATTCCACCTCTCAACACTCTGTTCAAACTCTAAGAATACTCTGAGGTTGGCCAGGCGATTATTCTGGTAATCCTTAAAAGCATTTGGGCCAGAGGCAGTGTAAGAGTGTTCAGTTGTACTTGAAGCCCCAGTTCTGCTAGCACAACACTGAATGTAGAATTAATACCTTATTAGGACAAGAGTGAGATGATGATAATACAAGAAGACAATGTTCACAAAGGAAACCCAACACAAGGGATTTTTGTAACTCTGACCTAAAACCACATTGTTAATACAGCTGATAAACTGACCGTGTCTGTATCTTGTAATCAAGTGTTCCTCCAACCTTTCCACTGCAGAATATTAAAGAAGAGTCCCAACTTTGAAGACAAGCAATACAAAAAAATAACATTGTGTTTTCTTTTATACAGCAGGTGCATGGAGGAAAATAAAGGCAAAGAGAAGGCTCGAGTGGATATATATGGTGAGAGAACACAAAGGCGGTCCTATGGAGGTGACACGAAGATGACCCTCAACACAACAGGAGGAATAAACCTTTGATTTCTGGAGGAAGTGGACCACTTTGGCTCAAAGAGGAGGTGTGCTGTGGGTCCTGTGGGAATGATCAGAGGTGTGTGTTTTTAAGTGCATCACACACTTGCATTTCAAGCTGCTTCTAATAGTGAAGCACTGTGTTAAAAAATCAGGACACAATCTAAGACACAAAGTAAAAGGGGTTGACATAATCATGGATATGATTTAGACGCATCAACAATCTAACAGACACACACCCTTTAAGGGGACTGTTCGTTTGTTTGTTTTTCCATAAAGGTGGGGCTGCATCAGTCAGTGTATCACCTGTATGAGATTCAAGTCAGCTGCAGAAGCAGAAGCTACTCTATGATTCCAAGATGTAAAAACTAGGGCCTGACCGATGTTATCAGCTGATAAATATGGGTGATTATAGCCCTTTTTATCGGCAGGAGTTCTGCTGATTCAAAAAATAATCCATCCACGTCACATGATGGGCGTTTTTGTTACTATTTTTATTTATACACATCCCGAGATATTCAGATCTGGTGACCAGTTTCATATGTTTTTACTTATAAACTCAATAAAATGTAAATGTTAAAACAATTACCTGTTTACTAGGGTTGAGAGAAAACATCATTTCATGACTCATTTATAGATTGACTCTTTTTTTAAGGGTATATAATTTCCCAGAGGTTTAATGCTTTTCGTTTTTATACCTGAAAATTTCTCTGTTGTAAAGTTGAACAAACACCAAAGTACAAAGTATTTTAAAAAAGAAAAATGTCTGCCTGTAAGTCATAACTTTGTTTTTGTCAGTGTGATAACTATTGCTCGTCACAGTCACTGTGTGAGTTGCAGACCGGGTTGATAATGTTTAGACGCGTGAATTAAGACTGACGCCTTCTTGCTCTTTTTCTATTTTACTCCCACAATCGTAAAATCAAACAAAAGACGTGAGCCTCCTCCATGCTCCCTGAATGCACATTTTACAGGATCAAAAAAAAAAAAACCTGTGTGCTCATCCCAGTCCACAAAACACACCTTCTAACCTTGAGAGCGCACCTATATCCCTTTTCCTAGACTCCACCCGTACAACACAAACAAAATATTAAAACATCAATAAACAAAAAAATGGCTGTAACAGTCAGCATTAAGGGACCAAAAGAAGTTATTTTATATATTTTTAAAATGAATCAGCCTATTGATCGATTTTTATAGACCTTAAGAAATCCATATCAGTCGAGCCCGAGTTAAAACATCAAAACTCACAATAAATCACTGATTCTGCTTTTCTGTCTAGTCGGCTTCACCACCCTCTCAACAAAAGAGTAAAGATAACCAAGGCATCCCCTGTAGTTCACACACTATTGATGCTATTTAGGGGGTCATGGGCTAGAAAGTTTGGAAACCACTGGTCTAAACATGATGTATTTCAATGTTAATGTCAGGCTGTAGAGGCCTGAAAGAAAATAAAGAAATATACACGCTATTGTCAGTGTGTCCTCTGTCCCCATCCTCGATTCTGTAAGAGCAGCTACACAGACAAACAACAGAGACGGGGCATTGCTGCAGGTCCTGTTGTGTTGCAAGCAGAGTCCAAGCACGTACAGAAATCCACTACCTTAGGTCCATCTTTCTTTATGAATAATGATTCTTTCACATGGTGGAGAAACTCTGTGCTGATGATCTTACACAGGTTGTTTTCTGGTCATCCCCCTCTGCTGCAACAAGACAGAAACTTGTAAACAATGCAGATGACCAAACTGTATTTTTGGACGATGGGCATCTGGGTGGTGAACGGGGAAAATCACCAGAAACGAGCAATGACACATGCTGCATTTCACAATACCAAGCATGAAGTCAGACTTTGTGTTTCGAAGCTGCATGTCAATCATAAACTAAACTTCATGCATGAAATTCATTTTTATCTCCTGTAGCTGAAACAATCACAACCTGGTGCATTTAGCTTAGCAGGCATGTTCATCTTCAATTGAATCATTATAAGAGGCTTTGTTACTGATGCTTGAGAGACTAAAGGCAGGTTGTTCAGCTGGATCACTAAAGAAAGCAGCAACACCTTAAAAGGTAAAACAGCAAAAGCTAAACCAGAACACCAAAAATGTCAAACTTAAGACTCGATTTCCTTTTCATCGACCTTTATAAAATGTATATTTGACACTTAATGTGTAAGAACCTAACTTTATGAACTGAAGCGCAGGGTTAGGGTTGTGATCAGCTCCAGACACATCATGCCAGAGGTGACCAGAAAATGTGAAACAGACCACGTTCTTACGAACACAAGAAACGATCTGGATCTACTCCTTACAAGTTAATTCTGTTGTGTAATATCTGGGTAGTTTTGGCACTAGGTTACAGAGACGAAGACAGGGAGTCTCTCTTGTTGCTGTGTGTATGTGCATGTGTGTGTGTGTGTGTGTGTGTGCGCGTGAGACTATGAAACCAGAGTCCTGCCAAGACTTCTGAGCTGCTATGTGTGCGCGTGTCTGGCTCTATTCTGTTTCCTGCAACACCCATTAGGACAGAACAAGGTGTCATGTTAAAGATATGTGCTCTCTCGCTCAAAGTGTGTGTGTGTGTGTGTGTGTGTGTGACAGTGAGAGGTTGGGGAGGGGGGGGCTGTCTCAGAGTCTCAAATAGTCCATAAAAAGTAAAGTTTAAAAACATTTAAGTATAAAGCAAGATGTTATTTTATTTATTTTTTTGTCTTTTATAATTTTGTGTGCGTGAGCGAGTGTGTGTGTGTGTGTGTGTGTGTGTGTGTGTGTGTGTGTGTGTGTGTGTGTGTGTGTCTCTCCTTGATCTTGGCGGAGACAGCCTGTCCCCTGGCTCTCTGCCTGTGGAAATGAATGTCAGGATCAGCTTACACTGAAGTCATATGAAACATCATTGTAGTGATTGTGGACTGACAGTTACCAGCTGAGCCAAAGAAAAACCACCTGATTGGTCGGATTATGAAGTCATACTAAAAGAAAGGGAGAGGGAGAGGTGACACCCTCTATGTCATTGGCTCATTTAGAAAATTGGTTTGGAGATTAGCCTTTTAAAGTCTTGAAAATCTGGTTTGTCTGTTTGTTTCATTGCCGTGTCAAGTGCTGTGTGTGTGAGAGTGGCTAAAAAAGAAGAATGGAGTCCAGAAAGAGACAAACAAAGAGGGTGAAAAGATCGTCCAAGGACAGTGGCGGAAATAAAAAGAAAAGTAAAAAAGGAAAGGGCAACCGCTGAGATCAACTACAGACGTGCTCCTGCCGACCCAAAACCCGCTGTGGATAAGGAACCATGTGGGAAAAGAGCAGAGAGAGAGGGAGGACAGTGAGGCAGTAAATCACAGGGGAACAGTGAGAACCTTTTCTTCTCAGAATCAAACAGACTGGCCCCAAACTTCTGTCTGGATTGGTTTTAATACTCCTCTGTATAGAAGGACAGTAACATGTAAAGCTGCTCGTTTTCATCACACAAGTTGTGCTGAATTGTTGGAACACACGTTTTACAAAAAGACAATAAAAGTGAAGCTTGCAAGGTAAACTTTAAAGGCATGATTCAACACTTAAACATAAAAACACACCATCCCTTCACCACAACACTCACCTTTCAGCACGGCGTGTCCGTTGGGGCCTTGGGGCAGAGGGCAGGGCAGAGTGGAGCGGGCACCGAGAGCTGCCGTGGCCTCGAGCAGAGCTCCTGTCAGCAGAGAACACGCCGACGTCCTCTGGTCACAGGCACGATAGAGCCTAGGTATTTAGACAACTGGTTAATATGTAAACATTTTATTTAAAGCTTGACAATAACAAATCACTACATGCAGAACATTTACATTACAAATAAACTGAGAGAAGAGAAGTAAAGAACAGCTTTTGTTGCATGTCAGAGTTCATCCATATTGTTTGTTAGTATATTAACTAGTTTATTACCCAACAGTGTTTAAAACTTGATCCTGATTGGTTGTAATTAGTTTAAACCACATAAAAATGGTGATTAATTCTCAACACCAGCAAATTTCTCCATTGCCCGTTGACACTGTGGTAAAAAACAATTTACAGTTAGTTTCTATTAGGGACAAACCGATATATTGGCTGGCCGATTGAATTGGCCTATTATGGCCCTTTTTTCACAACAATCATAATCGGCAGATTTTTGGCTGATTATAGATAGATGGCACATCTATATAGCGGGAAAAAAATGATACTACACCATGGAGTCAACTTCTATGGAGTCCAGAGCGTTACAGAGCAACCAGTGTTTTGGAGTAAAGAGTGACCGTGCTAACTGGAGACTCTCAGCTGAACGTGTCAGTGATGGTCTGCTGAGAGTCTCCAGTTAACAGGGTCACACTTTACATTGAAACACCAGCGCCGTCTGCAGCTGTGTTATTAAATGTGTCTTCTTTATCCAACCTCAGTTAAGCAGGTTTGAGCTCCAATAATCAATATTAACTGCTGATATTCTAAATCCAGCTTTTACTTTGAGTGTTTGATGAAAAAGTTGGTTTGGAGCCGAGGTTATGACCAAATATGGACTCACTATGGAGAGGAAATAATAAGTGAAGCTATAAATGATGATGAACAGAAACAGATTTGAAGTTCAAGGTTAAACTACGGTATATTATCAAACTATGAAGCAGTCTGATTAGTAATCTGAAAATATCAAAGCATTCATATTCTGATAGATTTGGAGCAGGTCTCTGTCTGGACCTGGTTTTCTGGATCCTTTATTCTGACCCAGGTCTCAGACTCAGCTCTCTGTGAGCTCTTTTTGGTTTGGGAGGGTTTCTGCTTTATTGACACAGTTCATGTCTTTAGATTTCACAGTCTGGATTTATACACCAAAAAACATTTGTCCACTGAATGTCTGTCCAATTAACTTCCTTTTTTTATTTTTCTTGGTTTCTTTTTTTTTTTTTTGCTATAACTGACTAAAACTAGACAAAAACCTTTTTTAGTTTTCGTCGACTAAAACTGGACCAAAACTATCACATATGGAAATGACTAAAATGTGACTAAAACTAATATAGCTGCTAAAACAACACTAGTATAGACTTTATAAATACAGACCTTGGTGGATAAGAAAGGTGAGAACTCCAGGGATTCAGATCCAGTCTCTCTGGGGAGGCGCCCTTAGTGCCTGATGACTCCCTGTGACACGCACATCCAGGGTGAGATAGCAGGAGCTTTTTGCAGGGATGGATCAGGTTTAGTTCTTCTCTGTCCAGCACATGCTTGGTGACCTGTTGAGGAGGCAGTCAACAGATAATCACTCGTTTGCAAAATGCAACTAAAGCTCTCAAAGATGGACACAATGGGTGAGGAATCCAGACAGAAAGCATGAAAGTAAGACAGATACTTTTAGAGAAGAAGAGACGTCGCTGAAGAGTCGAACATTTTGACCTTAAAAAAAGCCTCCTCCTTTTTCTTTCACACTCTTCTCGGAAACAGAATCTCTCTGATATGGGAGGACAACCTTCTCAAAAACTACTGGCTTACTCTGTGGCCTTGGGTGAACCTGCTTTATGAGCTCTTCTGGCACGACTTTCAGAGAAAAGTCATTACGGAAACATTTTGCGGCACTGTAAGTAGGCACTAATGCTTTTAAGCTGGGTTGAATTTTGCAAAATAGGACAAAATCAATACTGTTGACATAGGGTAATAAAAATATTGCAAGTTTATCTATTACAGTGCCAGGAAGGATGTACTCAAAGGCCATCAATCTCTTACTTTGTGGGTTGTTCGTACTAAATCTGTGAATCAGTGCTCTACTGTTAGCACTGAACACCAAGTAGCAGTAGCATATTATGAACACACACAACAAATGGCTAACTAGATGCCTAAGTGGGAAGGGTTTCCTGCGTGGGATGTGGGCATCGCCGTTGTCAGATCTGAGGCCATCCCAAGAGAGATGAGACATACCAGCCTGCACGTTCAGAGAGCCAGAAGCAGGGGAAGAGAGGCTCAAACAGAGTCAAACAAACAGGTTTTTTTTCTCCCTGCAACAGGCCGATTATGTGACACAAATTTCACTGACCTGCATTCCAGCAACAGACTTGCTGCTAGAAGCCCACACGTACGGCGAGACTGGCAACGTGATGAAAGTAAACAAACAGCGAGAGAATCCATTTGGACGAATAGCTTGTTTGATTTTTTTTTCTTCCCTTTTTTGTTTCTGAAATTCACTGAGTCATACTCCAGGCGAAAGACTTTGCATGCCAGTATGTGTTTCTCTAAAGAGAAGCTTCTTTGCACTCACAGGTAGCTGAGATTTTGCAGAAGTTTGTAACATAAAAAAAGGGAAATTATGAAAGTAGCCTAGCCACATCGTCTGTGCTCAATTGTTTGAATAGATTTGACTAACAGAAACTTCATGTATTTGCAGAGCAGCTTCAAGTGGCAATTTTAAAGTTTTATCCTGCAGGACATTTTCTGCTCAGACAACTTTTTCTGAGAGTAGAGTTAAATCCTAGAACTCGACCTGATCTTGTGAAGTTTACTGCAAACTTCACCTCATTAAAGAAAGCCACCAAATCCTGATTGATTAGGTAAAAAAACCTGCACTCATGCTTGATTTTCCATTTGTTCTGTTGCTGCTATTTTTTTTAAATTTTAAACAGTTTAACTTTTATTATTTTATTTGTTATATAAACTGTCTTGTTGTACCTAGGATGAATTTTATTATAGCCTTTTATCTTAACTGACTATTTTAATCTTTAATCTCTTTAAAGCCCTTCTATAGAGACAGGTGTTTCAAATGAGCATTTGCTTTAAACAGATCTGTTTGTAGATGTGTTTCTACACTTGGTCCCTAACACTGAATGCAACATCACAAGTTTCTACAAGGTTTCATAAGCATTACATGGCACTCCAAACAAATTAATCAAGGTTTATGTGTTTGTTTTCATCAGTCTATGGAGCATGTTTTCTTTATTTGCAGTCAAACTGTTGACTATAAATCACAGATATTTTTCTCTGTCATGTCACCCTTTGGTATCCGGAGAGACCCTCTAAGCCTAACAATGGCAGGCTCCCTGGTGGAAGCTCGTAATGATTTGTGCAAAACTCTTACCTTTTGTACTATTTCAACAAATTAACCCTGAAAAAATCCCCACTGCTTCACTGTGTGCAAACATCACAACTTGTATTTAAACTTGTATTTTGTTTGCACCTCTTCACTGGCTTTGTTTTGAAACTCTGGTTTCTGCTTGAGTAAAGTTGACCTTTACTGAAACAACAGCTTGCTATAAGTTTTCTAAAGCTGACATACTGTGCTGGGTTCAACATGCCGATGAAAAGTCTGAAAGTGGTGACTGATGATGCTGAAAATGGTGTGTGTAAATAAGTGTGTGTCCATAAGTGTGTGACAGTGATCTCAAAGGTGGGAATGTGGTGCTACATTTGATGGACACGAGGCAGCTGTCTTCACACACTCGCACACATACAAACAAACTCATCTTTAAGTTTCAGGCCAACCAGTCCAAACACTTCTTGACTGTCACCACAAGAAGCAAAGTAAAAATGATTCTGTGGCTGAAAAGACAATGATTTCAAATATATATTAAAAGGGGTTACAAACAGAGAGTGTAGAGGTTTCTGAGGTTTAATGTAAGAGAAGAAAGTTTGCCTCCCTTTGAGTGTCAGGTTTCACAGACGTCCTGAGACAATCCAAAAATAAAAAGGGGAGAGTGGAAATGTACTGCTATCCAACAGAAAACTCTTAAAATAAAGGCAAAAGTAAAAGCATTAAGAGAAGGAAAGGCTGAATAAAGTATTTATGACTGTTAACATGCATTAAATGGAACTAAACAACAATCCATGAAATTATTATTATTCCAAACTGGGTTCAGTCATGAAATATCAGCTTTGTAAATGACCTCACCACCGGTCTGGTCATTTAGCCACAGAGCAGGGCTCAAGCTGTTGGAGTTACCAGCCACTCGTGTCTTCAGTTACACTGTGTGTGATAAGCTAACAGCTTAAACCCACTGATGGTAAATAATCACTGCTGAAGGCAGCTGCACTGATTACCTCTAATGACAGATAGTTACAGTAACTGACAAAATAAGTATGATGTTATTTTTTACAGTTAGCCTGTTTAGTGTTCAGGGCTGTTATATAAAAGATAGACATATGTTGTTGTTTTTTTTCTTTTTTAAAGTCACAATTCAATCATAATGATTCTTTAAGACATTCTGGATGATTTTTTTTTTTTGCCTGTTTTTTGTTCGTTGGTTTGCTTGTTTGTTTATTGTGCTGACAAATAGCATCCTACCTGCCACAGGAGACCAATGTCCCCAGCAAAAATCTCTATAACTTACTCAGATCCAGTAGCAGTGAATGTTGTGCCAAGAAAGGTCTCCATAGGTCTCAAATTTACTCTCTGTTGGGTTTGTAAAAACACTTTTTTTTTTCCATTTGTATAACATATAACACACATAATGTGGCTGAGATTTTGGATAGAAAAAGGGTCTATGTATGAATAACTAGTATTTAGATATGTCTATGTTATTGTTTTATGTAAATCAATCGGTTTTCCAATATGGCACCCATTGACAATGGGCTTTAAAACTCCTTATGAGAAACAAATGGATGATGTCACAGATCCTCTGTCCATATACAGTATTATAGAGTGTGGTTTAAAGCAAGCAAAATCAGATGATGTGTCAGCATTTCTTTTCATTACGTTGTTTACATTTGGGGGTTTCTTATGATTTCATCAAAAAATAGGTTGGTGAATTGAGTGTCAAGCTTTGAAGAAAGAGTAGTCAGGGAATCTAACATACCGTACTTGGTGTTTTTGGACAACTCTGCTCTTATTTTCTTAATTTTAGTACTTTGTGGGAGCAAGAGCTGGAGCACCCTGGAGAAAGGTGATACGTGTGGTTTGTTACTCTGCTAATTTTTCTAACTTAACTTGTTCATGTTTGGGGCCTTTTCACTGTAAGATATCCAGCTAGAGAAAGTCGCTGTAGGCTTTCAAGAAGAGTGACATTTTTTTTTCTTTTTTCAGTTTGAGATTTAGGTTTTGGAGGGTACTTCTTGAAGACTTTGGCTGTATTGTATGAAGATTTTCTATAGATATTCTTGTTTTTTTTTCCCAAACAAAAAGCCCCAATTACCCAAAGAAGCTCCAGGTCAGTGGGGGGCAGATTTTTTTTTGAATTTATACTTCTCATGGCTGCAGAAGTTTTGTTTATTTAGTTTAAACTTAAAGAAAGTTTTACAAGACTCCTGGGCTCTTCCACATTAAATTGCATTTCACAACAAACCCACAGATCACTGGTGTTTATGTATGCTAGCTCGAGTTTACATATCACATACATTCAGTCTCCATCACCAACCGTTATGAATGGGTTTCCTATGAAGTCCCATTAGCGTCCTGCTGGGTCATTCCTCTGCCTGGCAACAGCCATTCTAGGAAGGGATTAGCAAGTAGCACTGTGGGGCACTGTGCAGATCTACTGAACTTTGAGCTGGAATGCACACTTACAAACACACACACAGACTTAAATCCAGACATGCAAACACACTCTGACTCATGCCTATGATGTTATGCATATCACGCCAGACACATACAGTATATTCAAGCATGCAGGACACAAGAGACGCTGGAGCTAGTTCCCTGAAATTCAACCTCCAAACTCCTCGACCTCTCTACTTTGATGTCTGGCCCTCATGCCAAACACACACACGCATTCCCAATCCTGACACTCTCTCTTATTGACACTCACACTCCTCTTCAATTACGTAGAATATTCTCCAGAATTTAAAGGCTGACGTCGCTCGACACAATGCAGCCCAGCTGTCTGTGAAATGTTGCCGTGGTGTGTGTGTGCGTGTGTGTGCGTGTGTCGGCAGCGTCTTTAAATCTGAACTTCATTCCCAGTAAGGTACGTTTCATTTGGTGAAGCCTTTGTGGAAAGTAAACACCAAACACTCACATGAGATTTGACAAATAACTAAAGCAGTACTCTGCCACCCACAAACATTCTCTCCCACGGAGTCGACACGCAAGGACTAAAAACACAACATTTCAACTGAATTCTACTTTTAGAAATATCATGTAGGGTTGGGATTAGCCCGGGTCATCGCGGGGTCGCTTTCAAAAGAGTTCTGTTATTTTAGTCTGTGAAGTTCAAACTGAGGTCGTCTCAGAGACGTCAGATTTAACCCTAAATGTACTGAGCGATCTAATTTTGGTCATTCATCACTTTATTTTGCTCCTTTCATATTTATTATACTTAACAGTAGTTTCTTTGCAAAACAGGATTAGAGTTGGTTTTCCCAAAATAAAAACAGAACTTACTTATTATTATTACGGCAACTTAAAAATATAACTCAATGTTCAGATCATTTAGCTTTATCTCTACCCTTGCAAGATTAATTTCCTTCTCTCCTGCCCTTTTCAGAGCAGCAAATCACTGAAAGAATTCAGTCCAAGAAAGCCCCAGTTTTCCCAAAACTCTTAATTCCTGTTGAACTATGTGTTCAAGTAGAGCTTACAAAGCTTTCTGGGAGAAAGTTGGAAAAAAAAAGAAAGCTCCCTGCCATCAAAACATGACATCAGTGCGATTATTTGAGAATTAAAGTGTCCGGCATGTTCATCAGCTCCAGACACACTGACCCTGTGTGTGCTGGACTGAGAGAACCAGGCCAAAAGGCACAAACCGAGCACAGCCAAACATGCCGAGCGAGCACAGGTCCCGCTTCTCAGGTCAACACAACGTGTTCTGCGTTCAGCGTTCAGCGTTGTGCTTGAGTGCACACACCAGTCTCTTTATCCCATCGATTCTAAAACCTGGTTTGCATCACCTAAAAAACAGACCGTCTCTCTGCACTGTCCTGCACTACTCTGACCTTTCAGCTGTTTCTGTCTCCACAAGGTAATGTTTGCTTTCCCGCAGTCTGGACTGTCTCACTGCTCTGCTCATTATCACACACACACACACACACACACACACACACACACATTTCCCTTAAGCAAAAGACCGATTTTAAAGTTCTAGATTCCAACAAACTGCATGTATTTTCACTGGAATCAGTGCAGACTGTAGGTATTTACCATAAGCTCTGCTCTTCATGTACACTTACATGTGTATGTGGAAATACTGTATACATGGATGTAGGTGGTCCATGCACTTCCAGCTTAGTAATCACTCTTTGGAAAAGTCAGCATTGCTTAGACTAGAGGAGCCTGAAGTCTGAGTGTGTTTTTAATACACACTCGAGAGTACGCACTAACTGATAAAATACCCACAAACATATTGGAGTAATAATATCATAACCCAGATGAAATTAGGGTCGACCCTTGGAGGACGTAATGAAGGGTTTAAGTTGAAATGGGAACCCTTCATTTCTTTCTTTTAAGAACTACCCTCTGATTAAGACCAAACATTTCATTTACACTTTTCAGGAATTGGCCCACAACTTCTTTCATGCCTGTCCCTCTGTTAACCCCATACAACGTAACACTAGGTCTGCTGTACAATTAACAAAGAATGATGCAAATAAAATTAACTTTAAATACTAGTTGGGGGGGGGGGGGGGTAATATGGTTGTCATCTTGTGGTATCATTGTAAATTGCTGTTTGTTTGATTATTTTGATCCTTTTGCTTTGCTTCCAACTTAGTGACTCTGTCACTATATTCTGTGACTTTTTCAGACCCCTCTAGAGACTTTTTTTTTCTAAAAAGCGAGAAATCCAGTGAATTTTCATGAGTTTGTGGATGGAATGAAAGCATGTATTGATCTGCTTGTTGAGGAGCAGCCCCTCCCCTCTCCAAAACACACAGGCAGACTCCTCCACTCACAGCACACTCCAAGCTGCAGCCAGAGCAGTCGACTACATGCAAATGAATTGCACTTATGTTTGTCTCTTCAGTGTCACTTTTACCGGTCAAAAGCCCAGATAAAGGAGGAGGGTTGATATTTAGACACTTAAAAAATAATGGACAGAAAAAAGCTCATTTATAATTATAAACACATTTATGGTGTGCTCTGTATATACTGACCTTACACTAGTTTGCAACTGTTCTTTTGCACAGACATTTATTTGTTTATTTATTTATGTAAGAAAACTGCTCAGAGTAAAAAATAACAAAGTGGAAAATGCAAACTTAAGGTTTGTACCATAATGTGAAATGTAATTTTCTTTTCATTAGAATTGATGTCATAAAATTGGTGTTGAAAAAAGTATCGTTCAGGAACCGGTAGTGAAGGTATCAGTATCGGTACAGGAATCAGCCCTATTTGGAGAACAGCCTTAGTCTGGTTCTGTAGGCTACACAGCCATGAGAAAGACTGCTGACATGACAGCTGTCCAGAAGACAAGCAGTGACACTCCCAAACAAGGAGGAGAGGAAATAGATTTCACATTTTATTTTCCAGCAGATCTTGGTACCTGCTCACACTGCCAAAACTACCAAAGGCTGGTTAAATGACCGTGATACAACTGTGCTATGAGGTACTGTCAAGAGGAAGTTGAGAGACATTGATTAAGATGTGCCCGTCCTTTAAATGAGCGTTTGGAGCAGAATATGTATTTTTTCCCTGCAAAGAAAAAAGCCTAGTAAAAAAAAAAATGCTAACAGACAAAAGTCTGATTCTTACAGCAGTTAGATGGAGCAGTTAAATGTTTTACCTTCTGCTGAAAGTTGGTGGTGGTTTTGCTAGCATCTTAATACACGTTGTCACACTCAAACAAAAATTCTACTTCTGAAAAACCGATTAAACATCGATTAAGAGAGATAGGCCCAAGATGAAAATAAAGAGCTGTGACGTCAGGTCTTCCTTTCGTCTTTAAAACACACTTTTCCATTTGTCCCCGTTTCTTCACCTCTTTCTCTTGCTTCTCTCTCCAACCTGAGGAGAATTCGACCATCACACAAACAACTGAGTGTGTTGTTAAACAGTTTAAGCCTGAAAAGTAAACCCCTCTTGTGTGACTCACTTCTTCTATCAGGCCTGAAGCTCACTGGATTATGACGCTGGCATTTCTGCACTCATGCAACACAGCAGGTTACATGATGTGTAGGTGTTGTAAGGGGCATAAGAGGATTGTTTTGGTTGGAAATAAGACAATTTTTGATGCTATTACCTAAAAAGGGGGTGAGTTAATAGAAATAGCACATTTTTTGACAGAAAATATAAAATTAGACAGATTGAGTGAAACTGAGAAAGCAGACACTTTTATCTTAATAACACATTTTTTAATCTTACGTTTGATTACTGCAAAATGTGTGCGATGCTGTGTGAATATTGCTGGAGATTAAGAGGAAGAATCAAGGAAAAGAGAATAATAAGAGCAAAGACGACAAGCAGGAATGAGAAAGAGTTTTGAGAGTGGAAGAAAATTTATGAAGAATGTTCAAACCAGGACAAGAGTTTCAATGGAAGCAGGAGTGAATAAGTGAGGAAAAACTGGGTAAGGATGAAGAACAGGATGAGAAAGATCCAAAAAGCACGTAGTGGAGCAGGGAACCAAGAAAAAAGAAGGTAAACAGAAAAAAACTCAAGGGAGCACAACAGAAAAAAATGCAGAGCAAGGCCGAGGGTGACTGGAATCATAATCCCCTGTTGAATTTCACAAGGAGCCGTTTCACCGGAGATCCAAGAGCTTGGCCCTCCTCCAGCGCTCCACCTCACACCTTTAACAAGCTTAGAGCGTTTCTGTGTGAACTTTATGTGCACATGTGTAACACTGGGGTCGACAGCACTGGGAAACATGCTTTTTAAGTTGCAACAAAGACAAGAGTTCTGTCTGAATATTTTTCAACAAAGTGCAGCTGAGATGTGCTGCAGTATGAGGAGGAAAAATGAAAGTGCTGCAGAAAAGCGTTCGGACAGGAAAGGCTTACTGATCTAATTTAGAAGAGTGATCAGAGAGGAGGATGGGAATGACTACTTGTGCTTGGTAATGATATAAAGATGCCTCTGTTAAAGCAGCAAACTTAGAGAACTGATTGAGGTTCTATGTGCTAATGACTGCTACAGTATTACTGCTGGAGATCAGTAAAAACAGGTGGTTTGGAAATCAGTCCCTGCAGGATTTTGTGAATTCCAAGTAAATATCACACCAATGAGTGACTGAATCTCATTGGAAGAGTTAGTTTAGTCTAGTTTTATGCCTCTTTGCCTCCCATCTGATCACTCTTCTACTTTTTATTTTCAGTGCTGTGCCGTCATAGAACAGGTTGATGCCACAGCATCACAGCATCTTTCTGCAGACGGTTGACGAGAAGTTTGGAGCAAATCCTCTAATTGGTAAATATACTCAACAAAACACACCAGAAAGCAAACAACTCTAAGATTTTAACAAGGATAAATCATCACAAGATGACCTTGAGATGACATTAGATTTGTCATTCTGGACATGCAGTTTAGAGTCACAAAGAGACGCTGGAGTTTGAGGCTGGATCGTGATGGAGAAATGACTGCATGTTTTGAAGCTATTCAAGATCAAAGGTCAGGTAAAGCTATCATTCTCCATCTTTGATGGATAATTTTGAACAATGATGGAAAAATCTGAGGGTTGCCCATCATTTTGATGGATTCAGTCATTCATTAATCACATATCTCACCTGCAGTAGACACCCTGTCCAGTTAGTGGCAAGGGTGCGTAATTAATGAGGTATTGTGGTGTCCTGTTTATGATCTCACGTTCTCTGACCTGCTGGTTTGTCTTATCCTTTTAAATGTTGGCATCGATTGGCTCTGATACGACTCACACAGTACTGAGGCCTCATTACTTCAGTGAGTCAAATGTTTCCAGACTTTAAACGCTCACTGAAGCAGCGCTGCTCATTCCAGTATCTAGTGTAGCAGAACGAGCCTCAGCCTCCAGAACAAAATCAAAACAGCGATGAAAAGTCGTCTGACTGAGGCAAAGACGCAAAACCTGATGCTGATCTCCTCTGAGAGCGGCAGAAGAGAAATTGTTTGATCAACTCAGAATTTCTATCAGCTCCCAATATGATGATAGGGAAAACACTGCAACTCATACTCTAAATCTCTAAGTGGCACAGTTTTTAAATGTTTTGGTATGTTAAAACCTAAAAATTTCAGGGAGCAACTTTTTTTTAGACATATCTAAGAAGTTTGGTATCTGTTGATACCTGTGGGTGAAATAAGCTGATCAAATTTGGGGACAAGTGAGGCTCTGGTTCTGTTCACTTGGCCCCATGTTCAGAAACTCTCCAAATCTCATCTCACTTAAGCTCTTCAGACCATAAAGTTTGTATAAAAAAAGGCAAACAGCACAAACAAATAATCTTAAACAACAAATAAGCTGAAAAATTGGAGTCCAAAACCACAAGCTTAAGAAAAGAATGAAGGAATTTGCTTATTTACATGATACATGATTTTGATTTACAAAATACTTCTATGTGTAATTTTGCAGAGACATGTATTCATGCGATCGAGATACACAAAAAGTGAAGGCCTGGCGCACAGAGATATTACAGAAGCCGTCGTGAGTTAAATCCACACATCACAGTACAGACAAAGGAGACATTAACTCGTATTTGTAGCAGCAGAAAAGTTCCTGCATGTGCATTTCACTGGTTTTCACATTAGACGAAGCTCTTTGATAAAAAGAAATAGAATCAAGAAACAAGCAGATAGCAGGAAGAGAAGGACAGAGAAGAAATGTTGTAAAGGGTCATCTTAAGGGCCAAAACAACCTGGAACCCATTACTGAGAGCACCCAGTGGGACCCCTCTACACCCCCCACTTACAGTTCTCATGATGTCATACTACAGCAAGCTGTTACAGTACGCTCTCCTACATAACAGCACACAGAACAGTCGT
The DNA here is from genome assembly GCA_030710495.1 of Labroides dimidiatus. Classification (NCBI taxonomy): domain Eukaryota; kingdom Metazoa; phylum Chordata; class Actinopteri; order Labriformes; family Labridae; genus Labroides; species Labroides dimidiatus. The sequence continues at coordinate 16,896,838 of CM061164.1, read as the reverse complement.
GGTCTGACAGCCGGAGATAAGCCTAATGGATGTTTTTCACTTTTTCAAAATAATGCTGCTGCTGCTACATGCAAACAGAAAAACTTGGAAGGAGCTTCAGCATGATTGGTTTGATTGCATTTCGTGCAGATTTAGTGCACATACGATTGAATTCTTCCTATGTTACACTGCTTCATGTTTTAAGCTTAACCAAAGTGGGTTGCGACAGCTACTGCAGACTAATCTGGATTTTAAACACCAGAACTACACTGGAACTTTTCCTCCACTGATACAGCTCTTCAGAATTTGTTTTCATTTGTCTAATCTGTCTTTTAGACAAACTTCTGTTTGTTTTTTAAAGACGTGGCAGAAGTGATCAGCAGCTGGATTTAAGTGACTTCTCAGAACACCACACTGTGAAATATTGTCCCTGTTCTTAACTGTGTACAAAACACTCAGCTTTGTAACAGGGCTGAGGTGTAAATCTTTAAAAGTATTACTCTCCAACATTCACCACAATGAATGAAAAGATGTCTGAAATCTTTCTATGAAGTACAGAAAGGACTCACTGTAAACAGTTTACTTACTGTGGCACAGAAGAGGCTGATTTATTGAAGAGAAAGGAAAAAAAAGCACCAAGGTCCAATCCCTCTTAGTCTGTGTACACTTACAAAACTGAGCGAGGAGGCTTGGGCGAGAGAGAGCAGGAGAGAGAGGGACAGAGGAAGAAAGAGGGAGAGAGAGAGAGGGAGTGAGAGAGAGAGATCTACATCATTAAAGCACGCCTGCTGTAAGGAGAACAGGTTGAAAGAGAGAGCAGAGTGAGGGAGAAGACAGAATCAGAGGGTACCCCCATATTTGGCTATGAGGCAACCGGCCCGATACAATCAGGCAGCAAGACGTGAGATATTATCAGCGAGCGAGCGAGCTTTAAACACACAAAGGCAGAGGTGACACTGGTATACAAGATTTCAATCGATCCTCCTCTAGAAACCTGTCTAAACAATGTCTTACACAACTATAATCAGGCCTCGGTGTTTTGATGAAGAGCTTTAACAGAATCAGAGAACTGAATGTTGAAGAAGCCCTTACTCAAAAACCACAGCTCCCCAGTGGGATCACGCAAGTGATCCAGATTTTTCTTTGAGACTTTTAATTCTGAGATGGTGAATCAAAGTAAGTAAGATTTTTTTTTTTTTTAAAGAGGGGGTGTTATGCTTTCCCATATTTTAAACATGGAGTTAATGTAACAATCCTGGATGTTCATACTGAACGTGTGCAGACTTTCAAACTGCTACATAGTCAAATAAAAACACCTGAATCCTTCCTGCTCAAAACACTCAAGATCTCATTAAAAAAAGACTTGCTCAAGTAATGACGTAATTGCAAAGGGATCTCCTATGTGGTTCATGACTCCCATAGGGGTGGGTCTCAAATACCAGCATCTGCCTATAGCTCCTCCCCAAACAGGCCTCCTGTAGGCTGGCCAATAAGAGGGAGGGTGGTTTGTAGAGCTGGGAGCCTTAAAGAGATGGTAGATTAATGAGTTTCTAACAGGAGCTAAAATAGGGAATCTTTTTAAGATGTAAATCATATAAAGCTACCACGTAAGCACAAGAGGGACGGTGTTTACCCTAATAAAAAAAAAAAAAAAATACCCTCTCTTTAAAAAAGTTATTTACTTTACTTTAAAAAATTATTACATCTTAGAACTAGGTAACTTGTGCATCCTGTATGAAGTCAGGGGTTTGTGGCATGTGGGCGGGGGGGCTTAAAGAGACAGCAGCTAAACTAAGAATTTAGATAACGCTGAATAAGTTTTTAAAAAAAAGGGATTTTTATTTTGAGCTGTAAATCATGTACCAAAAAGACAACACAATACCAAACCCCCCAACACACATACATACAGCACAATACCCCCTCTTTAACTGCTATAGAACATATCTACAAAATTATTTTTGTCTTTCAGGATCCAACAAAACAAACTGTTACTCAACTTAAAACTATGCCAACACCCACTTCAGGTCATAAAGACTTAAACACTTGTTAAAGCACCTTTTGAAAATGACAATAACTTTGGTGTGATATTTTTATGTTCCCATAATTTTGCAAATCGGTGCCTGAAGAAATTTGGTCACAGGTAAAAAACAGAGTCTTCATGTTTGTTCCCCTGGGTTTGATAAAGTCCAGTTAAGCCCAAATTACCTTTGTGGTGTCATAATGGCAAAGCAATAACCATGTTCCAGCTTCGCTCTTAAAGAAGCCAGGTGAAACTGTGGGGCCATTAAACCGATAAAGACCAAGATGCAGCCACTTGATCCTTGTTATAAGCTTTGCTCTGGTTGCTGTTTCTATGCCAACCTCTTATTAAAGACCACTGATACAGCTCAACGATCGCCTCAAGCACACAAAACTCTAAATTGGTATGGTGACTTTCTACTTTTTAAGTCAAAAACTATGAAGATAGGGAAATAATCAAATCACTTCAACACAATTAAAAAGTTAAATTTTAAAGTTAGTCTTTATTTGCCACATCAACTTAAATTCAAAGGCCTCAGTAATGTTTTCTCTAATTAGTAACTGAGATGTTACCAAATGCATAAAACCATTTAATCGCTACAGTCACAGGGCTAAATAAATACAGTATGCTTCATTGAATCGGCCTAATCAAGAGGAGAAAAAATAATCTGCTCATGCATCGTTAACATCAAAGCAGATTTTAGAACAAAGCAAACAGCTGGCCAGCCCTCAGCCCTCGCTTTGCATGTCTTTGATCAATACTCGGTTAATGAGAGGGGCCTCCTGAGCCAGTAAGCAGGGGTCACAGTCATGTTTTACACTGCATTCATTACATTAATAGCCTTTAGAGGGCACAAAGTCCCACAATCAATTCTAATTAAGGCAAAGATACAGTTGACTTGTTGTGTGATGTGCACGTTTTCAGCATTTCTCTCACACCTTGAAACAGTTTTCATTAACAGGAAGTGTATAGTTTATATTAGACCTGTTTCAATCCTGAAATCTGTCTCATCGGTAATTACACAGATATTGCTTGTTAACGAAAGCTGTACAGTTCATTTTAAAAAGTGTGGCACCCTCTGGTGGTGGATATTTGTACTAGCAATGAAAGTTTGAGCTTGATGCAATTGCAGTCAAACTGTATAATGAAACAAATCTGAAAAACTCTCAAAAGATCAACAGTTTCAAAATTTAGGCAAATTTTCCCCAAGACGTGTAAGAGCTTTCTTAAAAAAATAATTGGTTTTGAACTTTTTTATCTTCTCTTTTTAATGACCTCATCATCTTTGAAATTTTTGCACTGATAACATGTCTTCGCCTGGTCTTTAATACATAAATTACTTACAGAAAATAACTAATCTCATGAATATAGTTTCAGTTGAATCACTCATTCTTTAAATCTGTGTATCATGTTTGAGAATGGTGCAGTGATTTCTAAGACAGACTGTTCTCCTCGTCACTTCATGACCTGCATGCTTGTAGTTTGTGGGACTGTGTGCCAAAAGTCAAATCTGCCCCAATTTTCCACGAAACATAAATCATGGCTCAGGTGACCACATACCAGAAACACCCTTAAATCCACCTTCATCTCCTGCAGTAGAAAATATCCTCCTCCTCACTAGATGGCACCAGAGGCTGACTTTTCATACCACACTGCACCAGTGTTAATGAGAAGTCTTTGAGTGTAACAGCTCTGCTGACTTCATCTGAAGTCAAGAAGGAAAGGCAAACAACTTCATGCAAAGTGTTTTTGAAGAGGTCACATCAGATGAAGGCTTGAGAAGTAAATGCACACAGTTTGAAAGAGATGCAATGTGCAGCTCAGAAAAAGCAAAGGTGTGAAACAAACCGGTTTCAAATTGAGCCTCAAATTGCATTATGCAATGCAGCCCTCTTGAATCATCACTGTGCTGCATCCTGTGTGCTAAAAGGTTTAATTCTGGCTAAATCCCCTCGACTTGACCCCTTAAAATATGAGTCAAAGTGTTAGGAAGGAAAGGCAGGCGGCTATTTTCACATCAATTGTTTTGATTCGTCGAATGCCATGACTGCTATGTGCCCTCATTTAATACGATTTTAGGAAAATTGTTACATCATTTCCCTGAAATACTATATTTGAACCACTGAATCTTTGGGATGTTATTGGTTATGTCAGAAATGATCTGTGGTTCATTAGTTTTACATGATAAAGAAAGCAGAAACTGTATGACACATCGTGCTGTGGAAGCAGAGATACGATGTCACATGGAGCTGATGAACTGGGTGAGGTCAAATGAGTGCAGAGGGTTGAAAGATCAGTTACTGTGACAGGAAGTTCAAGTGTGGGTGTTTGTTTATATTTCTTATAATGCATGAGCTCCACAAATATGAAAACTGAATCCAACAACAGTCCATGTTGAGGATGTGGATTAGAACTGGCGTGATAACAGAGCTCACTGAGCTTTGGGGACGATGGCCAACATTTGGATGTGCTAATGTAGCCAGCAGTCAACGATAAATGACTTCCAGACAGTTATCCTTTGTAATGTACATTATTTTAGTCCAGTAAGCAATCCAAGATGTGTGCTAATGTTAAAACTTGAGAAGAATTCACCCCATCGGATATCCCTACAAAATTAAAAATGAATACGTAATGTAATCATTAAGGATGAGTCACAGTTTCACTGTCAATTGCTAATAACCCACAAGCTTCACTCTGTCTTGCTTCAGGGTAATGAACTTGGGGAAAAAAGCTGAGTGTCTCGTGACCTGTGGTCAAAATTAGTCTTTTTTAGGTCTATACCATAGACTGTATATAGAATGGACAGCTTGGCGTCGCCTTTTACCATTGTACGATTTTGAAGTCCAAAAATCCTGTGACGAGCGCTGCCACTGTGCAGCCAGAGTCTGCACAGTAGAGACTTATGAGGGGCTCTGAAAAAATCTGAGTGGAGCCGGTCGACAAAATTTTTTTTTTTTTTTCTTTCAACAGTCTAATCTCTTCTTAACTCTCCTTCCTGATGTATTTTACTATTTCCTGAAAAAACTAAACAAGAACAGCAGCTGTCAATCATCGTTGAACAAGATGTAAAACCCTGTTTTTAACGTCAAATAACAAATGAAAAAAAATGTTTTCAGAAAAAAAAGGACTTGAACACAATGCAGCCCAATAATATCTAAATATCACCACAGCATATGGATGAGAGAAACATTTCTATGAGGCGTATTGATCTTTTAAAGTTTGATTACAGCCCATCTGAAATGAATAGAGAGACAGAGTTTTTGACCTATACTTCAGCCAGCCACCAGGGGGAGCAGTTTTTGTGGTGACCTCACTTCGAGCCGAGCAAGGTGACGTCCATCTTTTTCACAGTCTATCCTTGTAAAAGTAGAGCTGGTTAAAGGTCAGGTTAATAAATTCTGAGACATTTAGAAATTTGTGATATATAAATGCTGAGTGGACTGATGACCCATGGTAAAAAACAAAAAAAAAATCAGCACTAACTTTGGCAAACATTTAAAAAATAGTTTGAAGTTTGAGAATTTGATAAAGTGTTTTAGGTAGATTCTCTAAATAGAGATCAGCCCTGCCTCATATTGATCCAGGGTGTGTTTTTGCATACTGCACTCACTGCTGGAGGTCAAATTCCTCCACTCTTTGTGTTTGTGTGTCAGGGCTTGACCTGTAGTTTAACAACCTCAGTTTGGGATCCCTGTGGGGATACTTCCCGAATTTCTGGAAGAGTGCAATTTCCCACAATATCACAGAGATGTGAGAGGCCACAAACAAATATGCACACTAAGACACACTGACACACACACACTTACACAACCCCATGAAGCGAAGCTCACCCACATGCAGTTTTGACACCTTTCCGTCACCCAACTCCAACAAACAGATGGAATGTGTATCAACAAAACAGCACAGTGCTCACATGCACTCCTGTGAAGCTGTTTTATAAGCACGGAGCGGTTACCAGAGTCTTTATGATATTTAAAATGCAGGGAGGTCACATCGTTCAAAACACTGTTATAGAGGAAAACAGAACTCCTCACAAAGGCATGTGAGATATTTACTGTCCTACCCCTGTTCTGTGTAACGGACATCTGACTAAACAAGTGAGTGTTCAGCACACACAAACACACACAAACACACACGTAGACTAATCTCTGGCTAAGCCACAACATCCAGCTGGGTTAGTAGAGTGGCCTGCTCGGCACATTCCTTTGTAGTGGCACAACTCACAGCAAGAGAACACAGGAGTGGTAGACACAAGGTTAAATGACTGTGATACACATGGAGGGGAACTGTGTGTGGTTTTAGGTGTGTGGTTTTGAAGGTGTGTGTACGGGTTTATCAGTACCTTTGAATACAGAGTTTACCCTGATCATCCAGCCTGAATGAGTGAGAAATTCCTATACTGGATCTTTTGGACACTCACCAGCCACTTTCTTCGGTCCACCTTGCTAGTAACGAGTTAACTGTCTGAATTCTTTGTGGCAAAGATTTAACAAGGTGCTGGGGACATCCCTCAAGGATTCTGGAGCATCAGACAGCTTCTGCAGATTTGTCGGCTAAAGATCCATGATTAGAATCTCCTGTTTCACCACAGCTCAACGGTGCTCCATGAACTGAGATCTGGTGACTGTGGAGGCCACTGCAGTGCAGTGAACTCGTCAAGTGTCACAATGTTGAGATATACAGCAAATTAGCTATAAACACATTTTTTATTTTAATGCTGTTTATGCACATTTCGAATTTGATGGAAAGGGGTTTTCCAGTAAATTCGCCTTCATGGTACATTTAGATGATCAGTCTGTTTTTGGCAGTCATGCATGCAGCTAACACTACAGCCAAACAGGCTGTTCCATAATGGTACATGATCCAGTTTATGTAATGACTGGATACAGGCCATGGTCAGCAACAATACTCAGGTAGGCTGTGGTGTTGAAACGATACTTAATTGGCACCAAGGGGCCCAAAGAGTGCCAGGGAAATATTCCCCACATCTTTACACCACCAACGGCAGCCTGAACCATTGATATAAGGCAGGATGGATCCATGCTTTCATGTTGTTTATGCCAAATTTGGGCCCTACCATCTGAATTTGGCAGCAGAAATCAAGACTCCTCAAATCAAGCAACGTTTTTCCAATCTTCAGTTGTTTTGGTGAGCCTGTGTGAATTGTGGATCCAGTTTCCTCTTTTTAGCTGGCGCTGGTTCTATCATCTTGAACCAGTCTGTCCTTTCTCCTCTGACCTTTGACATCAACAAGAGAACTGATGCTCACTGGATATTTTCTCTTTTTGGGGCCATTCTCTGTAAACTGTAGAGATGACTGTGTGTGAAAATCACAGTATATGAACAGAAATACTCAGACCAGTCCATCCAGTACACAGATGACATCTGTTTAATTTGATCAGAGTTCACTGTGTAGTATGATGAGTCACCAAAAAATGACTTCTACAATCGTCCTGGTCAGATTCGGTTCTACCATCCTGACACAAGGTGAAACTCTCAAAAACAACAAAGACTTATGAAGCTCATAGCATGGTTCATTGATTACCAGCATGTGTCCTAAATTTGACTGGCATGCGTCTGCGACATTGGCCAACTCTCATTCACTCTGCAAAAATGTGCGAGCCATGCTCAGCCAGTTTTCACACCCTGACTTCATCTTGATGTGTTTTTTTTTCTTTTGGCTTCCAAGCTGTTTTTCCATTGTTTCCACTGACACTGCTTGTGGCTGATTGTGCTTACATAGAGTTTATGATCCTGTTCTACTTACACAATAAAACCGCATTTGTTGCCCAAGAAATTAGGGACCACTGCATGTTCTCAAGCAGTTACAGTAAAAGATAAGAAATAAGACGTCTTGTGTGGAACCGGATATTTCCAAAGCATTTTTATCTTAAAGTGCACCCGTTGAAACAAGCAATAGATGGTAACCACAGTTTGATGTTTGCAGAGGTTATTTTCTGAGCTCCAAAGCAGTTAGTCTTTAAAGGTATACAACCTTCTTTACAGGCGGGTATGTTGACAAAGCAAACAGCTAGATTAGAAAACTGCATCCAACAGCAGCGCAAACATGGATGAGTTTAACAACTATTCTGGTATGTCCCCATCTGGGTTTTAATATTAGTGCTCAGATGTTTGCAGAGCATAAAAAACTGCGAGACAGTAAAAAAAAAAGACAGAAAGGTTAGGGTTAGCTAATATGAAGTCCCTTGGCATGCAAAGTAAAATTAATGTGTGAGCCAGTCATGATGAATTGGGTTTGCAACAAGGTTCAGGTCCATGTTTGCTCACTTTGATATATGAGTAGTCCCAGCTGGAGCCATTTCTCAACCAAGCTCCACCTACAGTCAAAAAGTATGACTAGAGACACACTGGGAGTCATAGCTATGGAAAGCAACTAGATGACTTCTCTGGGGCAGATGACAGATGACCTACCCTGTGATAAAGAATCATACGGCTGTGTTTTTGTGACAGATATGAAGGTGGTAATGAGCCACAGTCAGTCCCTGTTGATGAGCCACAAAGCCTTTAACAAGAGGAAGAATTTAAGATGCAAAACCATAGACTGTATAATTGATGGGTGTAGTCTCTGTGACATCACCCACTTGTTTCTGATACAGAGTTTTGAAGCTTATCATCGACAGATGCCATATTGAAATGCTGAACTGAAGCTAGCTTTGTCCGTCTAGTTAGCTATGCCGTTAACCGCTAAGTCTAGAGTTATGTTCAGACAACTGGTTTTATATTTCATTGAACCAGCACCACTCAAGTGGTTGATCATTGCAGTATCTCTCTCTTCCTTGTACTTTTTTCTACTTTTTTTTATCTTTTCAGTTATCTTTTTATTTTGAGCCTTAAGTTACTTTTCGTGGTTTTTTTGTTGGCCACAGACACCAAACTGGTTGTGTTCGCAGTGGTGTTTTTACTACTTTTGTTCCCATGTGTGTCTGGGGACCCGTGTAAGCTTGGTTGCATTGTTTACACACAAGATCAGCTGTTAGCAGCCGGTAGTATGACAAAGCTAACCGGTGCTAGGCCCAATCAGAAGATCTCTGTGTTATCAGGCTGTGTATATTTCCTACTTGTATATTGGTTCTTTATTTCTTGTGGTTAAATAGTCCTGTTATTATTTCTATCTAGATAACACTTTTATATTCTTCAGTTGGACATATTCTAATAAAAACATTTACAATTTACACTTTCTTGTTTGCTACTGTAATTCTGTAAATTTCCCTGTTGTGGAACAAACAAAGGGATATCTTATCTTATCTTACCTTCAAATGTGATAATTCACCTGCCATAGGTTGCAGCCTGTGCATGACAGATTATGTCACAACTACAACCAAAACAATGATTAAATTTGTATTTAAATGTCTAGGAGAGCTTGGTTCAATAGTGGAGTGTCAAGAATTCTTCTGCTGCTTTTTTATGAGTTAATATAAACCAAGAGGTCAGAATTAAAAGGACCAGTGATACATCTTTAAATCAGCTAAAAGCCCAGTTAGTAGATAGAATCTTCACTGATATCACAAACATTCACAAGAATAAACTCGTGGTTTCAAATAACGAATTCACAGTGCAAGGGCACAGAACCTCTAATCTGTGATTTAGATAAAAGAGCCGTTCTTACACACTAAAACACACACTAAAAAAACACATCCCAAGCAGCCTGTCAGCAATGTACTGTTGGAAATTATGTTCCAATTTTGAGGATTCACAGAGAGGGAGACAGAAAAAAGCACAAAGCGTCCCCTGAGAGAAGGACGTATTCCTGTCCCTGAAGACTATTTTGAATCTTTGTTATTTCGAAAAACAAGCGTCCATCCATCAGCTCCACTCCCATTCAGTCACAAGTGCTATGAAGTGTGTATCCACATGCCTCTGCTTGCCTCTGTGTGTTTGTGTGTGTGTGTGTGTGTGTGTGCCAGAGTAATGGAGTGCATGGTCACTTACCACTCAGCCTGACATCAATTTAGGTTAAATGAAAGGACTCAGCAGGGCTTTAATTGGCCGCCCCTGCAAAGTGAAACAATAAAAAACTCCATGCTTTAGAAGCTGTTTGATCCCAACGCCAGCTGTGTGTGTGTGTGTGTGTGTGTGTGGGAGAGAGAGAGAGAGAGAGCCTATCACTGTTAAACCTTCACAAAGTAATGAAACACTTCCTTTTTTATGTGTGAAATGTTCCCGACAGTTAGTGGAAACAAATTAAAATGAAACTTTAGATTTGTCTTTGAATAGAATATTTGAAGCTACGGACAGTTTTTAGAGGGAACATCATTTATGAAGGTGCAAAAACACAGGGAATTGTGGGAAATGTCTGATGGGATATGGTACTTTTGGTTTTAGATTGTGACTACTGATTACATATCCCAAATGAACTACATGCGTGCAATAAGTAGCCCAGAAACAGGCGACATATTCACAAAGGGGTTACATTTTCTGTTTCTTTTCCCTGAAACTTTTGCTTTTTCAACAATTTTTTATTCAGCTGCAAAACTCTGTCAGAGAATGCCAATTCCATTTTTACAACCATTTTTTATAATTTTAACCCCTGATTTTTTTACAACCTTCTTTAAAATCATAAATAAAATCCCCCATCGATTCAGATGGTCACTGCCCAATTGTCCCCCTCCATCAGCCTGTTTCTTATTCTTCCTCCATGCTAGTGTTCTTCTTCTTCCACTCTTAAAATCCTAATGTGTGTGTGTGTGTGTGTGTGTGTGTGTGTGTGTGTGTGTGTGTGTGTGTGTGTGTTACCCTTCCTCCTTTTCTATCTACAGCTCCTGCCCTGCTCTAGTCCCTCCTTCGTATAATCCTGTGTTCTTTGGCTCGCTTCATTAGTTATAGCAATAAACACGCAGGGCTACAGGATACTTCCAGAAAACTCCTCACTAAGATTACTGCAGTTGGGCGAACATGCAACATACAGAGGGGGCTTTGTGATTAAAGGAAGGAGTACAGGCAGAAGAAAGAGTGTTTCATTTTGGTGTATTTTTATTTTAAAAGTGTGATCCTGTGTCAAAGATGAAACTATTTACTCTGTATTTTTACGTTGCAATGTTTCCCGTTAAGCATGTGTTACATAATCAAACACATATGTACATAAAATAGGGATATGTCTTTGTAACTGCACTTTTTCTCCTCCCATCTATCCTCAGTGGGATTTTTTCAAGCCTTTTTTATGATCTTGATGACAACTCCTTCAGCTGGACTTATTCACTGCTGCTCAGTGCTTCTCTGAGTTTCTCCGGTGACCCCTCACAGGAGCCGCTCTGATGGTGTTTTGACAAGGAAAGTGCTGGCAACCCCCACGTTTTTCAATAGGCTCATTATTAAAGCAGCTCTGCTTGGACTTAACTCTGCCCGTATTTCTACGACCACAAAGGAGTCGTAAAAAGCACTTTGGCAAGGTCAGAAAACCACAGTGCAGCAGAAGGAGCATGCACAAGTCACTGTGGCATGAGTTTGTATCGGCTGGTTCTTCTCCATACAAGAGAAACTCGAGAGAGGACGTTGCTCTGTTGTGATGCAAGACACTATAAGAAAGAATAAAATTCATGAAAATGTTGTGGACACATTATTTGTGTAAATATAAACCTATCCCAACCTCTCATAGCAGAGGTATACACCACCAGGTTTTGGGGGGTTTCCAGATGCAGACAGGTTTTGAATGTCTTCCAACTTGACGATTGTTTGGATAGCAAAATTCACATCATACAGCACTACAGAACTTTCTAGTTCTTTCTCAGCTCACCTGGGATGACTGTTCTTCTATGTTTTCTTCTGCTCAGTTTTTTTCACCTTTGGATTCTGTTACGTTTTTGTTGTCAGTACTTCAGCTCGAGCAATAAAGTGCAATTACCATCTGATCTTGGACAGGCGGTCGAGCCCTTGCATTTGTCGCTCTTGATATGTGGAACTGCCTGCTACTTCTTATAAGATGAGGTCAAAGCTCTCTTATCCATCTCACATTTTTATAACTCTTCTCCCATTTGGGGTTCCTCACAGGGATGTTCCCACTCTTAAACACTTAAATCACCATTGAATGCCCATCAGTAAGGACAGAAGCTATTGGCTGTCCTAAAAGTTGCTAGAAGTCAATAAATGAAGACATCACCTGATTTGCATAATTGACAGTGTGCCTGTAATTTCAGGGTGTAATCACACCTGTTGCTTGTTTGCTTTGTTCCGATTCAGGGGCCAAAATAATCCAACTGTTGCAGTTGTCACTTGGTTTGTTTATGTTCACATGGCACAAGTCTCTTGCGGTCCACAGTTGTAAACAACTGACACCTGAGATCAAATATTTCTCTTCCTGGTCAGAAATCAGGGCAGACTCTGCTGAGTGCGATACAGAGAACAGAGGACAGTTGTAAACGTGTGAATGTTCTTGAAATATAAAACAAGAATTTGTCACTGAAGAGCCATTTTCTCAAAAATCTGTCTTGGAAGAAGGACTCCTCTTACATCCAGATCGTCTTATATTCAAATCAATACAGTAATCATCGCTAGTTGACAGGATCCTGTCAACATATAAACAGATCTTTCCTCGGTGGTCGGGGTTTTATCAATGCAGTTATCATACATGGCCTTGTGGTTCTTTCTTAAATGCTGGAACAGGTTTGTAGTGTTGACCCTTGTTGTAGCTACGGTAACAAGGCATGTTTTACACAGTGCCTTACACTGTGCCACATCTTCTTTCTTAAATCCAAAATAGGTCCAGACAACCGACGTGTTATTCCTCTTTGACACCAAAGTCTCCTCCTCTGTGTCCTCTCTTGGTTCTTCTGCTGAGGCCGTTTTTAAAGATGTCAACAACAACACAACAAATCAAAACTTAGCATGACTGAAGTTGTTTTCTTCATCCCCTGCTCGCATACGTCTCATTCTTCAAATCATTGGCAAACCAGCTGAAAGGTGCATTACTGACACCTACTGCATGCATTTAACTTAAGGTTGCGTCTGTATACATCAAACTTTTTTTTATTTTATTTTTTGTAATTGCAGCCTTTGCGATTTGAAAATTTCATACCATTACATTGCCATGTTAGTTTAAATTTAATTTATCATTCAGCCCTCCTAAGTGGTATAGAAACTCCTCGTAAATCCTGTGCTGATCTGAGTTGAACGAAAGAAGTATTGAGAAATGATTGTGGACAAAAGAACATTCTTGTTTTATGTTTCAGAGAGTAACCCTTCAAAAATACAGCTCAAAAAATAAACAGTAAGTTGCTCTTGTGTAATTTACTGGATGTGTGTCTCCTGGTTTTCTGTCTCCATGTGTTTTGAGTTCTAACAGGAAACGGTGGGATAAGATAACACAAAAAACAACTTGACAGAATCCTGGTGGAGTGCTTTTCAAACCCTCAACAGATCTTTCTTATGCTTGCACCTCCCAGACTCAAAAGCTGATTACTGACGGACAAAACGGCCTGAACTGAAAGGTTAAACTGCGACTGCCAAGGGAGCTTAGGTTGAGCAGCTCCTGAGTTTCTCTCTCACTCGCTCGGAAACTTGATAACAGCACAGAAAGGACTGGGTTTCTGACTTTCTCACTCCGTCTGCTCGTTTATTCTCCCTACAATTTCCATTGCCATAACTTTAATGCAGATGCCAACTCTGCTCGGTCCATTTACACACAAAGACACTCACACACACACAGAAGGCTCAGTCATTCAGCCTGTCAGTAATATTGGAAGCAGAACTCACAGAGTATAAATCATTTTCCCTCAGCAGGAACCGACTGTGCACAAAGAGCCAGTGTCTAAGTGGATTTTTTTAATACTTTGTTTTTGGTCTATTAACATATTCCTTGAACAAATTATTCCTCTTTCATGCAAAATATGCTTCACATCTGAACTAAAACACAACACGGCACAAGCCAGGAACAACACTGCTCCCCTGAAACAAGAATTAGTCAAGACATGAATACTCCTGTGCCACTGCAGAACCAACGTGTTAGACTTTTGTGCAGCTGAGGTTATTAAAGGGGAAAAAAAAACATACAAGCTTCATGCTTTACTATAAGTGGAAACTCCACATCATCTTTAAACCCGTAAAGCAGGAGTACACTATGGCTTGAGGCAAAGCGTCAGTGATGTAAGACTGTTAACACCAGGGAATGAAAAGTTCCCACTGCAAAGAATTTCCTAAACTCATAAAACGGTAACCTTAGTAACCCTTGGCTCAGGACGGTGATGGGAAACAGTTTTAATTGTGCAGATTAACGCTGCAGACTTTTGAAAAACCCTGTTGAGATGCACTGATAACGTCAGCTCAAGACAATGGATGTGTCCTGAATCTTTTACAGCATGATTATCCTTGCCTTTAAAACTCACAAAACTGCAAAAAAATAAAATGAAAAATAAGTCTGTGCATTTTTTTCTCTTACCTGTTGTAGTCTAACTCCAACAAAACGTAGAATCCCCCTGCAGACGCTGACCTCTTCTCTCACAGTGCTCATTGAGACTGGTTCTAAGTCCACCTTGCAGGGTTTCCACAACCTGTGACGAAACACCAAGTCCAACACGTCCTCCGAGATGCGTCCTGATGGCAGCGTCCGAACAATTGCTCGGGTTCCTGTACACACTGACTTGGTCACCTTGTGGACAAAGGAAGTATTACAGAATTATTTATTTTTAAACAATTTAAAAGGTATTATGAGTGACAGAAAGTAAAGGGAACACATATCAGGGCCTGTATTCACAAAGCATATTTGAGTCCTCTCAGAGAGCTCCTAACGTAGTCTAAAAACTCCTCGCAAGGATCTCTGAGCTTAAGAATGATTCAGGAAGTTTCTGGGAGCAACTCTGAGTGAAGAGAGGACAGAAACTTTGATCTTAGTGAGGAGGTGTGGTTGACCCTGTAGTGAGGTATGAAGCAGTCCTCTAAAAGCTGTGATTGGCTGATATAAAATCATATAACTTTGACTGTTTTAAAAAAATATGTCATCATGACTTTAATGTTTGAATCTACCTCATTCAAATGCAGATTATATTGATTTGATTATTGTTATGTTTACTGTTAATGCTGGTAATTTTACTACTTTTAATGAATTTGATATTAATGATGGAGAGAGCAGAGAGTGCAGCACACAAGCATTGTTGTTCTCAAACAGGTGAACCATTCAGGCTGCTGACTTACTTTGATATTAATGATTTAATGAATGTTACTGAATTTCAGATGCTCATTTCGGACGGTTTAGGGGGTTGAACTGCTGTTGCAGGTGGAAGACTCTGTTTAGTGTGTTGGTAAACTCCAACATCAGTACCACCAGCCCAATTTAGTCTTTATAAAAGTCCTCCTCCTCCTCCTCTTCCTCCTGTGAATAACTTTTATCTTACCAAAAGAAAACTCAAAGAAATTTGAGTATTTCTAAGATTTTTCTTAGAATGACGTCACAAAGAGCTTCTTTTTACCTTGGGACGCTTAGTGAATACATGCCCAGATTATTATTATTATTTTTTTGTTTCTTCTTGTTTCACTTAAATTTTTTAAGATTCCTTTTTCAATTTATTGTACAGGGATTTTTTTTTTCAAAATTTTAAATGAGAAAAAAAGTCTTTTTATTTCATATTTTTTGTTAAAAAGTGGAAAAAAAAGGAAAATTCATTAAAAAATCAAATAATTTAAAGAAAAATGTGAAAATCAATGAAAACTTTAAAAATAAAGAAAAAGAAATTCAATATAAATTGAAAATCCTCGAAAAGAAATTTATAAAAAAAAGTTTACAATAAAAAAAACAATAAAACAAACCCCCTAAACTTAAATTGGACCAACAAAAAACCTCAATAAATATCAAATAGTTTAAAGAAGAGTAAATGGAATATTGCATACCTTTTGATTATTTTTAAAAAAGCGCCTCACAAGCACCGTGGAACGCTCTCTGCGGTTCCTATCAAACTCCATATCATCTAACAGGTCCTCTTCATCATCCTCCTCACTGCTGCTGCCCCTGCTGGAGGTTCCCGACCCCCCTGAGGACAATCTGTCAACATTCCCCATGGTTTCTAGAGATGCCCGTCGTAAGAAGAGTTTCTCCAGGGAGTATCTGTTGACTCTTGGCCTTCTGTTGAGCCTCTCTAAACTGGAATAGCCATCGTGGAGGTGGTGATGTTTGATGTGTCCATTTAGGAGATGCTGGCGTTGGTGGGTCAGAGGGGAACCACATGGAGAGGACGTCAAAGAGTTGGGTTCACTGCAGGTGTTGCATGTGTGAGAGGAAAGGCAGGGTGATGTCTAGAGGATGAAGAAACAGAAATTAGAAACATCTTCTTGTTTTTGCTCAAAGGAATTTTTCAATCCAACGGAATCCAAAGAAAACTTTGTAATTTAGATTTTCTACTAAAATAGAAGGGGACACTGAAAACCAATAACACAGCTGTGGTTTGGCAGCTGAGCGCCGAGTTCTGATTGGTCAACGCTGGTTTTCAAAGCTCAGATATCTTAATGTAGTAGACTGTAGATTGTTGATCGACTGTCATTGCAGGTGAGGATCTGGTGGAATACTTTTAAGCAAATAAGTCACAGAGGGATATGTCATAAATTTAACACCAGCTAGTTTACAGGGGGGGAAAGTGGAAAGAAAACCAAGACAGAGTTTGAAAAAATAAAAGACTGATATAGAAAACCCGAACGGAAGAAGACAGATGAAGAAAATGGTAACCAGAACTTATAAATAAAAAAAGGAATCCATGTGACCTCAGTCAGCTAGACTACTGCTTCCTTGGCAGAAAAAAATCCATCCTTAAAAAAAAAAAAAATCATGCTAACAATCTGTGTTTTGATGTAGCAGCTTGATGCGAAGCAGACAGGGATGTCTATGACTGTCTGTTTTACCTTGGTGAAAGCCAGCATAGACACCGGCATGCTGCTGCGGCGGATGTGTCGCTGCTTAGGCCTCTGATGAGGACTGTGGACCGGGCTGGAGCTGGGGCTCGGGCTGGATTTGGGGCTGTTGTTACTGTAGATGATAGGACTCCTCTTCAGCCCTGACATGCTGCAGGAGCAGTTGTTGTTGCCAGCTCTGTTTCTGCCAGCATCCCCACCCTCTGCAGAGTCGTCCAGCTGGCACAAAGAGCCCTCCAAACCTTTCCCAGGTATCAGAGGAGCTGGGGGAGTTATTCCTTCAGTCCTCGTGCCAGATGGCTGCTCTGCACTTGGTTTCTCCTCCTGACTCAAGAGTTTAGATCCATAATCCAAAATCTTGTATTCTTTGTCCAAAATTGTGTCCTTCCCACTGTCACATGACAACTTCCTGTACAAGAGGAGGGACGGGCTGCTCCGCTTTCTGGAATTCCACGCTTGGTCAGAGTGTCTCCGTGCGTCCTGGAAGTCCTTTGCTTTCCTGGCGTCTCTGCTGGGTCTGCTCCCGGAGGATGGAGATGAGGCAAGCTGAGCAAAAACAGCGTCACCGAGCTGTGTCTCATTTTCTTCAGCAGCCATCACGTCTCCCTGCTGTACTCTTTGTTTCCCCTGCACCTTTAAAACAAAGCAGAACTCTGTCACACAGAAGACCAGGAGAAATTTACCAGATTTAGAAGAATGTCACAATTTCTTCCAGATGTTGTTTGTTATCTGTTTTTGTCCCAACTTTCCTCCTTCCTGACCAAAGATGGCAAACACTCGATTATCTACTGTCTAATACGGTTTTCCTATCAGATTATCCTGTGGTCTGAGGTGTTTTAAGAGTGAATTTGTCTCGATAATCAGCTTCAAAAATGGGTCGGGGTCGACAATCGTAAATATTAAACTCGTTCAATATTTACAACCACAAATCTTCATGTGTGTGGGGAAAGCCGACGACTCCTGAGTCATGACTTTGGCTACATTCCATTCAACGTCACAACTCACAATCAGGAGACGAGCTGACTGAGGAGCATACATAAACACAATCAAGTATGGCTGACCAGATACGGAAAGTTTGTGAGGAAAGTCTGTGTTCCTGCCGTGTCCAGGAGTTTTTCCACAGTCTTTTCTTTTTTTTTTGTTTCAGGAATTTTCCGTTAAAAATAGTCCTCAGACCACCATCATTCCCTCTTCTATGTCCTCTTCCATGTTGTGTTTGGTGTTAGCCGGTTGTTGCTATGTGTCCCTATGTTTCTTCTTCTACATTTCTGTTAGATCAAGTTTGGTCAGGTGAGATTTCTGTCTTGGAGGACGAGATTCTAGATCTTTGGTGCGTCAGAATGGTTCTGTGTGTGGTGAGCTGTGTTGAGATTATCGGTGCACACCACACACAGGACGATCAAAACTGTTCAAGGCCTGATTTTTGATCTTCATGTGTGGGCTGTCTAACAGATTAAAAAAAACCTCTTCAGATTTTGAAAATCCTTCAGAGTGCACCCCGCTTAAATCGATAAAAAAAAAAACCTTCACTCCTGACGTTTCGGATAAATCATCTTCCATCTCAATTAGTGGCTTTAAAGAGCAGGAAGAGGAAAAGCAATTTTCAGAGTTCAAAATGAATATGTTTTGTAATTTAATGATATTACAACTACAGCTATTACCATCAATAATCTGTCACAGTTATCATTTCTTTCTGACTGGGACGATGTGATGGATCCACCTCAAGTCATGCTACACATCTGACCCAAGCGTCTTCTCTCTCACTCTCAGGAAGCCACGATGGTCAGTGGCTTGAGCAGAAACAAATAATGACTTCAGCGTCCAAAACACAGTGTGCTCTGTGTGTGTTGTGGAAACAGAAGCTTGTGCAGCTGCACAAACCCCAGATACAGAACCCACCGAGGTGACCCTGGAGGACTGAGGAATTTCCTTGATAGTAGGCTTCACAGTCACAGCTTACGAGGCCGAGTGCGTGTCCGTGTGCAACGGCTCCAGTTGGTGTATTTGTCGCATAGTTAACAAATTACAGGTCCTGGAAGAGACACAGAGGAAGATGGTGAGATTACTGATTGCTAGAGAAAATACAGTATAATGAGAAACACATTTAAGAAACTTTTAAAGAGTCATGTCTTCTCTCATGTCCTCGGTGCCTCCTCTTTCATCACATCTGCTTTCTTATCTAAAACTATTCAACTACATCACCCCACAGTGTGTGAGCCATTGTGGCTGAAACAACTGAAACAACAAATGCTGAATTTCACACTGAAGGGAAAATCGAGGGAAGGAACAAAGAACTTATTATAGAACATCAGGGCTAAAAACTTACTGGTATGAATATGGTGGTTTATTTATTTTTATATCAAGTAAAAAAGTAACTTTAATGCTTGAAGACGTAGAAGAGTAGAAATCCATTTCAGAACCTCAAATCAACAAATAACCGAGCTGAATAAAAACAACAATCCTTCTTTCCATCTATGACTTTTCCTCTAGTCTCCAAAACCAAGAATCTTCCATTTAAGCACACTTAAAAAAGCACACTTAAAAAAAAAGTAGATATGAGTCTTCCTGACTTCTCTGTGAATAAATCAGAGCTGGGCAGACAGTTGGTGAGGCACCCTGCTGGAATGGAAAACATCTGATAACACACAACACACCCACAGCATGCAGGAACACTAATTGTGTGGTTTTTGGTATTATTACGGTGGCCAGAGCAGGGAGGTATAAATCCTGAAAACCACAGCCTAAAACCCTCATAATTAGAGTGACCACAGTCCTTTATTTCCTGCCAAAGAGAGTGAGCAACAGTCTGAATGTGAGATGGACCCAGAGAGGGTTTCACATTAAGTGAGAGAGAGACAGAGTGTAAAACGACAGCAGGGATAAGGCTCAGCTTGTTATATCAAGGTGTCTGTGTTTGATGTTGAAGACAGAGAACGACTGAAGCTGAGAAATGAAACAGACGAGTGCTGCACTCAGAACAGCTCTAAATTTCATGGAACTTTCCACTTGCTCTGTATTGCTGCAGTTTTCAATAGTTGGATCACATAACAAATGTATTATCAGTGGTAATTAATGTGACATATGTGGGGAGTAACAGATGTGACAGGAGTGTTTTCCTCCTAAATGGATGTCTACATGACTTAGTGCTCTCTAAGCTGATGTGCTATTACAGTAAAACGACATAGAAGAAAATGACGTGATGTTATTGGCTTTAGGTCATCACTGATGTCATCACAAGTCAAAACAATTCACTTCACATAACAGCTCAGGAATTGGATGAGCCCTCTAGATATCAGTGGATTATCTCATCCTCCCCGGGGCATCTTTGAAATTCCCACATTGTGGCTCTCATGAATTCAGTCTGCAATCTCAACTGAATGTGGCGCAGTGGAAACCGAGGCTGAAATCAGCACTTTGAGAGCAAAGATTGAAAGCTCTGTGAAATAATCTTTTCTCATGGGGAAAAAAGAAAACCTCAACTTGATTTCCACTCATTTCGTTCAGTGCCAGCAGTGACTTCGCTCCACAAATACAATGGAGCTTTACAGCAAACTGTATGCAGTTCTCTAACAGAGGAAACATTTACTCATTTTACACACTTCCATAAATCACAACACGTTGTTATTTTTTCACAAGAGCTGCTGAAGTGGAAGTAAAAAAACAAGCCCAGCTTAAGCCAAAATTTACCAGAGAAGTTGAGTCTAGAGGAAACTAAATATTGAAGAAATGTCGGTTCATAATTTACAATGTGCTCCATAGTAACCAATATAATATACAGTTGAGGTTAAAATTATTAGCCCACCTATGAATTCTTTTTTTTTTTCAAATATTTCCAGAGTGGTGTTAAACAGATCTGTGAATTTTTAACAGCTTTTCCAAACATCCTGGTTTTATTTGGATGTTTACATTAGTTCACTTTGCACACAGAAACCAGAATTACTCATGTCAAACTGATTAGCCCCCCTGATACCAATATATTATAGTGTGTCCTTTTTGCTGGATAACAGCATGCAGTCGTTTGTTGTAGTTTGTAATAAGTCCCATCCATCTCCTGAGGAATCCCAGCCTATTCTTCTTTGGTAATCCTCCAAGCTCCTCCAGGTTTGATGGTCTTCTTCCGTGGACCCTGGTCTCAGGATTTAAGTCGGGGCTTTGTGCAGTGCAGTTCATAAGGTTCACTTTGGTTTTCTAGACGTAGTTCTTCACCAGAAGCCACATGATTTAGGTCGTTGACATGTTGGGAGACAAAGCCCATGATGACCCAGACCCGGTTTTGTTGCTGACTGCTTGAGGTCTTCTTTCAAAATCTTCTCATATCCTTCTTCCTTCATGAGTCCTTCAACTTTGACGAGGTTACCAGTTCCAGACTGGGCACTGAAGCATCCACACAGCACGATACTCCCACCACCATGTTTAACTGTGGGTGTTTAACAATGTTCTTTGGGTTATACGTCTCTCCCTTCTTTCGCCAAATATGCAACATAAGGCCAACCAAAGAGCTTTACTTTGGTTTCTCATCAGGGTCTCTGAAGTCTTTGGCTTCCTCCCTCTATGTGGCTCTTTTTGAATGTCTTGATGATACTTCTCACTCCAGTTCTTGGTGCTTGGAAACGCTGTGATAACTTTCCTTCTCTTTCCTTTCTTATCAGTGTCTGACTCAGAGTCACTTTCTGGCTCTAATGGATCAAACAGGTAGGGCTGGCTCTGTCCCATCACGCTACTAGCGCTAGCTTCCATTGTTACTGTAGGTAACGGCCTTGCACAGTATACTTCCCACATGTTGGTGTGGTTCTAGCACCTCTAACTAACCAACCCCAGCGTTCCACAGCAGAGACATGAGCTTATTTTTCCATGATTTTGAGACCTAATTTATATACTTAGTAATTTTTTTCAATCTTTCAAATTTTGGCTCAGTCAATGACACGTTTCTGTGGTGTGACAAACTCAGTTTCTGCTAAATAATTTTGTTTCTGTGTATAAAGTAAACTAATGTAAGCATCCAAAATAAAACAAGGATGTTTGGAAAAGCTGTGTTGAAACTTAACTGATCTGTTGAACAGCACCTGGGAAATTTGTGAGAAAAACTTGAAAGTTCAAAGGTGGGCTACATTTAGACCTCAGCTGTAGCTGATAAAAATGTAACACTTGCAAATTAGGGACGGGCAATGATTTTCAAATATATGATGGTCATTAACATTAAAAAAATCAAATAATTCATGCAACTGTTAAAAAGTGACTCAGTGACTTTCAAAATAAAGCAAACCAAGTCCAACCCAGATCATATTTAACTTGACCATAATAACACAAACACAATGAGCCGAGCCAGGTGAGAGGATGGAGGACAGGTTAGAGGGTTTACAGCCTTAACAATGAGGAGAGGCTCATTAATGGAGTGGGAAGTGAGTGAGCTCCTTTGAGAAAATAAACAAAATAAACCATGCACAGCCATGTGAGAGTGAGGCATGGAGCAGAAAGTGGGGCGCTGTCTGCAGATTGACAGTCAATGGCTTCAACACCTGAAGAAGTAAGTTTGATGATCGATGTACAGAGCGAGCAAAGGCCTTCGAGTTTTTAAATAGTTACCAGCACTTTTGCTTGAAATGTCTATCCCTGTTGCAAAACTACTTCACAGAGAAGATGTCTTGAAAATGAAAACAAATCATGCAGCTTAAAGTTGTTGTTTCTCGATGCTCAGTAGATAAGATAACAGCCTCATACAGAACGGGCTGTGTTCATCAGGGAGAACAGGTTTGTTACCTCGGATAACCCAGTGACCTATCTCACATGAAATCAGACTAAAACATATCGTTTAAAAACATGCATTACTATAATTTACAAACAAGCAACTCCCTCCAAAGTAAACAACAGTTTTCAACATGAAGCGCTACACGCGATCTGACTCTAGCTGACAGTGTAACACATGTGAGCAGCTTGAGCCTGGGGCTCAGTGTTGACTGACAACTTACATTTCTGTCCAACTGACGTCCTCACAAGAACTTTCTGACACACAAAATAAGAGGACGGCGCTGTCACACTAGTTCTGAATGTTGGCGGGTAAAGTCAGAAACACAGAGAGAAAACGTTATCTTCAATCACGTCTGATTACATTTTCAGAGTACTTTGTTCATGAGTGTTCAGAGAGCCCACAGCAGGTAAATCTCACCTGCATGTGTCAGAGCAAACTAACAGGTCCAACCAGAAAAAGTGTGAAATGTTTGGATGTGACACAGGAGAAAATGTTCCTAAAAAGCCTCACCTTTAAAACACAGTAGTAACGTTGTTTTGCATTTCTTTTACATTGAAAGTTGAAGAAAACACTGTGGTGTCTCTCTGTGAGCCTGTGAGTGCACGCCTTTGTTCTTAATAGCACGAGCAGCAAATCAAGTTCGGTATGCCTGACACAGTTATAACAGACGGATTAGCAGCCGCAGCAATGACAAGTCAAAGCAACAACTTTAATTTGAGGGAGCAGCAAGAAATGAAAGGTTTAATCATGATTAAGACCTCTTTATTTTTCATCATGTCACATCAGCTTTCTTCAGGGCAGGAAATATTTGCAGTCAAATTAAGGCAGGTGGTATTTGAGGTCAACATTTGACATGACAGCTGTTAAAGAACTAACCTGTCCAATTATGGGTCACGTAGGCGTGCTGAATTAACACTTTTTTTACTCCAGCCAAGGAGTTCCCTACTGTAGCTTTAAATCCTGAAGCCACGAGCCTGCAGATTCACAGCTGCCAGTAAAACTAATTTAAAAACAAGCTACAATTAGCAGTAGGATAGCATTTCCACACTGTGGTAGCTTAAAGTTTAATGGTGATGTGCTGCAGTACACATGGTCATGAGACGTGTTGTGACGAGACAGGAGCTAAAAAAAAACTCTTCAGCAGGTAAACCAAAACAACAGCAACATAAAAATTCAAACAGTTCAAAGTTAGCCTTGTTATCAGCTGAGCTGTGACCCTCGCAGGGGAAAGCAAATGGCTCGTCCAGGCTAAATCTCAGCCCAGGGGCAAAATTCACAGACACACACACACACACACAGAGGAAAAGCAGGTCACACAGAGTGAAAAGTGCACTGACCAAGAAGACCCTCAATCACTTCTACATGGCTTGTTGTATTATTTAAAATATTCTCCAAAGAACACTGTACGAAGCATTAGTTCAACAAAATCCATGAAGCTGTTTTAAAAACAATGATTCAAAAATCATCTCATACAAATACTTACAGCAAAGAAGGTAAGTGTACTAGTGAAAAGTTTATGAAGAGGTTTCTCAGTCCTGATCTTCCCGTCAACAGTGTGAGCAAAAAAAAAAATGTGTGTGTGTGTGATTGAGAGAGAAAGAGAGGGAGAGAGAGACATAGAGACTGACAGGGGGGATGAGTCCTCCACAGTCTGTCTGGAGGTTCAGCAGCCAATCAGATTGCTCTATTGAAGTTGAACTGTCTGTTAAACGCTTCACCTCCTCTGACTGAGCCTCAATGTAAACACGAGACAACAGTGACATGAGTGTGTGTGTATGGAGCGATATCTTTGTATACAAATACATTTGGGTACTTTTTTTTCTGTGTCTGTGTGTGTGATATATTATGTTATAAGGATTCTCAAAACCATCAGTTTTTATGGTGATCCAGGGCTGACAACTTCTCTAATACCGCCCCGATCACTGGATACTTATGGGGAGAGATTTGATCAAAATGACTTACACATGTTTTTAAGATCCACAAATAAATCCACAATTCAAGTGTTTGTTTTTTTGATTTTGTGCCTTTGTCAATCGATCAATCAATCTTTATTTCAATAGCGCCAATTCATAACAAACGTTATCTTAAGATGCTGTAAATGATAATAAATTTTATTAACAGAGACCCAACATCAAGACAAGATAAGAAGCCTTATCTCATCTTAACCCACCATGAGTACAGACCTTTACAGCGTTTAGCAAGTTAAAAAATGTTAAATGTTAAAGTTTAGCACAAGATATTCACGTGTGGAAAACCTCGCCCCTCCATCCGCCGGGTGGAAGTGTTGCTGACTCCGTTGAGAGCGAAAGATGACTGAGAGCTATCAGAGGGCTATCCACTGTCTACCTGCTGGTGTTACAGCTAAATCTGCAGCTCAACAGAATTTGTGACCCCAGAGCTCGATGTTGGCCATGGCGTGCGTTTGACAGTTCGACAGCAAGGTAGAAAAAGAGGAGAAGAAGGACACTTACACCAATGGTGTACACTATGCATGAAACTTGCCATAAGGTGCTGAAGCGCGTTATTTCTATGTTTGATTTCTTTCTCCAGACTTGTGACTTACCTTCATTAAACCATCATTTTCAGGGACGCTGTATGAGCTTTAATTAAACCTTAATGTCTACATTAATGAATAAATTGCATGTGGAAATCGATTTTCGGGGTTGAGTGTCTTGTTCAAGGAAACTTCAGCATGTGACTTAGAATTGAGCTGGGATAGAACCCCCAACCTTCTGATTGAGAGACAACATTCATTTGATGCAAGATACAGATTGCCCCAGTTATAAAACCAAGAATGACACCAAGCCAAAAAAGACAAATTTGACAGAAAAAATGAACGTTCTCAGCTTATTTCTCTAATGACACACACCGTTAGGGGAGCACTTTTTTTTTTCAAACTTGGCAGTTTAGAATATATTAAGAGCACGAGTTCGCCCAATCAGAGGCACAGCTCAGCTGACTGACAGGTGGGCATCCTATAGCTGTTATTATGGAGCCTCAAAGCCCGTCCCATTTCCACTACGGCCCCTGTCAACAATTTGCTTCAAAACTCCATTTCAGAAACCGACGGGTGACCTCACAGAGTCGACATCCATTTATCTTATTTAGATTGGATGCTTGTTATATAGAATAACAAAAAGTGTATCCTTTAAGGCCAGATGCAGCATGTAGGCCATTCCAAACAGTGGTCCAAACCTGTTAATGTTTTTGGAAAGTGTCCTGAGATAATGTCTGTTATGATCTGGCACTATACAAATAAAGATTGAAGGATTGATTGATTGATTGACATTATTTTCAAGATGTGACTAATGAAAGCACTGTGATTCGCTGAATCACACATGAAGGGAGAGGAAAGTTAGTGTTCATTTTTTATTTGATTTTACAACTGACTTTGGACAGCTAAGATTGATGATACTGTCTGAAATGATCCACGTCACATCCGGTCTTAAAGGGATAAACACGTAAATGTTGAATCAGGTCTAAATGGGTTAGTCTATGGTGCACATCCCAAAGTTCAGCTGGAGTTATGTTGAACCCTTGTTGTAACAGTTGGCACACTGCGGCAAACTGTTACTTAAACTGTGTAGGCTCTGTATTTAGGCCAATCCAGTCAAGAGAAGCTAGATTAACTGAATTTTACAGATATCAAAACTTCTTAAGCCGTCCAATTCTTTCAAAAATTACACAAGTTTAAACAGGGGCATGCCTCTGTTAAAGCTGAGAAGAACATGCTCAAAATCATAACCCTGAAAAAAAAAACAGCTGCACAAGCTTTAAAACAAAGAGTTTTGGGTACTTTTTGTAGTGTGATCTGATGCAACAGTAAAGTTGAACACATGTTGGTGAAAACTAAAGGGGATGATCTCAGCAGCACGCCTTGATGATCCTGAAGAAACTGCAAATAATCAGAATCAGATGCTTAACAACAGGACTGTATATTTTTTGTTTTTCTGACTTGTTCCCTCATTTATCTTGAGAGCTTATTTGACAATCTGTAACCCATCACTTCAAAATGATTTGTAGTAGAACCATTACAGACTGATTTTGCTTCAGTATACTTGGCATGGGAAAGTGTTCCCGTGTGTGAGATCCTCACACAGACTCACAGTGGAGCCAAGTCCACGTCAGTAACGTCTTTGTGAGCTTTGGTTTTGCATCTCACATCAATAAAGTGGAGGTATATTATACTGTCAATTCATGTAATGGTATAAATACATTTTATATCCTTGGTTTGGCAAGGATGGCTGACATCTGGCTATGAGAGGTACAGACCATCAGACTGGACAATCTTTTCAAACACATTTGAAAAGTAAAGATAAAAAATGTACGACAACAGTTATAAAACAAGCTGACGTATCAAGATACTTGAAACACAACAGTCTTTTCTTTGTAATCAGTGCTGTTTTCATCCATAATGACAATGACGAAATTATTTTGTTGACGGCCCTTTTTATGACGATAACAGGACGAGCTAAATGGTGACGAGCTAAACATGGCTCTTTGATGACTAAAACATGACAAGAGGTTCGTGAGACGAGAAGCGACTGGACAAAAATGTCAGTGTGTGGTCTGTCAGATGTTCAAAACGCAGGACATTTCTGCCTACTGTGCATGTAATCTGTCTCACACAGACATGCATTGATACATTGAGTTTACAGAAACCTTCACAACCTACGTCATCATAAAGATGTTCATGCATTTTGGCAACGGAAGCAGCGTTTTTGCTCCATTCTTTCAGACAAGTTCTCATTCTTTAAATTCAAACTGTCAGCAGCATAAAAATGTCTGGTTGTTCTGTGGTCGGTTGTCAGAAATGATGCTACACCATGGAGTCAACTCCTTGTGACCGTGCTAACTGTAGACTCTCAGCTGAACGTGTCAGTGATGGTCAGCTGAGAGTCTACAGTTAACAGGGTCACACTTTACACTGAAACACCAGCGCCGTCTGCAGCTGTTATTAAACGTCTGTTCACTTAATGTCTGTCCAATCAGTTTATTGAAACACTTACTTTTTTGTTTTGTTTTGTTTTGACTAAAACCAGACTTAAACCTTTTTGAGTTTTCGTTGACTATAACTGGACAAAACTACAGCATAGAAATGACTAAAATGTAACTAAAACTAAAAAGCATTTTTGTCCAAAAGACTAAAACTAAGTTAGCTGCCAAAAACAGCACTGTTGTTAATAATGCTTCTACTCATTAAAATGATTAACAATTTGTGTTAATGAGTTTGAGTCCCAGGAAAAGACCTGTTCTTCAGCCCCTGTCCTAAATGATCAGTGATCCCCTCAACAGGGAGCCGCAACTCACATAAAAGCCTTTTTCTAATGTTCATTCATGAGGGATTATTTCACAACTCATCCCAGCGATGACTCACAGCCTGGTATGTGATTAGGTCCAACCTCACATGGAGCGCATTAAAGTAAAGAAAGCAGAGCGTTGAATTACTAGCAAAGTAATTCATATTCACAATTATTTTACTGCTCAAGCTTACTTTGACACTTTGCAGTCAGTAGACAAACAGGAGAGTGAAAAGCAGAGCTGGGTTCAGACTGAGCCTCGATGATACTGAGCCTCTTGAGCTCTCAAAATATTCGGCTAAATACTTCACACTATGTTCAGCATTGGTTCTTTGGCATTCCTGAAGCAGAAAAAGCAGGTCAAAGAGAAGGAATCCCCGTCGTTGCTGTGTAGGGAGAATGCATGCCATGCCATGTCAGTACAAGAGGAAATGAATAGAAAGTACAAACTGTTGCAATACTACAAAGAAACGATAGAGAAGACAAGCTTCAGTGATGCCAAAGCAGACGCAGGTGGGACAGGAAAGAGTGAGTGCATCAAATCACTGAAAACAGCCATCAGTTCCAGTAAATCCTACAGTTTTCTTTAAACCTGAAGTGCACTCCTCATGCAAAGAACACACCCCCACCCAGCTCCAAACCCTCTCTCTTTCACACAGCAGGGCAGAGAAGAAAAGACGCATCACATGACTACAATAGAATCACATTCCTCTCACTGATCACAGTTGAAAAGAAGCAAACCGATGTTGGCATGCAGTGCAAAGACCTGGATGAGTGCAGCTGAAGGGGTTAAAACAGTATCAGCAAAAGACATGTTTGTATTTACCTAAATAGAGTTCTGCATCCAAGCTGAACTCATGAAAAAAAAATAGTTTGAGAAAATTCAAGGACCTCCTTGTTAGTGAGTGGGTCTCGCTTTGGCAAAGAATCATGGGTCAAGATGATTAAAAGAAACTGCTTTTGATCTGCCTCTTGTATGATCATCCAACACTCGAAATTAAACCAGACACCCAGGGTGGCATCTTCTTGATGAGGAGGATTTAGAGCTTGTATCATCCTTCACTTGAAGGGAGTATAATTACACATGGAGGTTTGGATCCTTAATGAGTCACATGGCAGCGTGTGGTGGGTCCCCACATAACAAGAAGAGCTGGTTATGTTTGTATTAGTCATGGTCACATAACGAGGCCACACTCGAGAGGTTGGTTGGAGTAATAATCTTGAGCGGCACCAGTGTGGCCTCCTGGGTCTTCTGGGGTCTTTTTTGCAGAAAGCCGATTCCTCTGAAGATGCTTCAGAAATAACAATATTTGTCAGGATTTTCTAACATTATGATTTTATCAAACTAGAAACCGTGGCTTAACTTGATCTCAAACACATGGTCAGACAGTTCAAAAAACTTCAAACAACCTTCAATCCTTTGCAAGTTATCTTTCACTTTCAGTAGAGTCTCCTCCTGCCAATAACAGAGTGAGAGGCTGGTTACGCTGAAACAGTCCTGCAAACAGAGCAGACTTTTCATGTGAGGGACCTGGGGAACATATGGCTTTGATTAGAGAGTGAGCCAGAGAGAAACTCCAGTGGAAACAGCGCAGAAACAGAGAGAGAGAGAGAGAGAGAGAGAAAGGGTAAAGGCTCTATGTGTGAGAGAGAGAGAGAGAGTGTTTGTGTGCATTATAGAGCGAGCGAGGGGCTGACTCAAGAATGAGTGACTGTATGTTCACGGTGGATTAGAGTGTGAATAGAGAGTGTATAGTGTGTGTTGATGTGTGCGTGCAAGCAGTGATTAACAGAGAGAAATAAGATGAGTCAGGGGGGAGATTGTTCGATATGGAAGCCGGGATAAATGTGTGCCAACGTTTGGGTCATCGGTTTTCATAAAACAAACAACACACTCGTTGCTGTTGCTTCAAATCAAACAAACTCAAGGCTGGTTTAGGGGACGGATTTCTTTAGTTTTGAATGCATGCTGAATTTTCCTGGGATGAACATCAGCTACCAGTTAAAGCATGGTCAAAGACATGAGTTCGAAACAGGGGCAAGTTTGAGCTAAGGGAAAAACTGGTTTCAACAGTGAAGCCAGAAAAACTCTGAGGCACAGGCTCTTTTTTTTTTTTTTTGGCGAGAAATATTGTACCAAACTTTTTTCAACATTTTCCATAAACTGCACATAGATATGTGGCATTATTGACCTATGGATAAGACCTACCCTCAAATGTGATGAGCCAATCACAGTGCGTATAGCAATCTCATACACTCTGACATTCTCTGCCCGGAAATCCCTTGAAATGCGTTGCAGAGTCAGTTTTCGTCCAGTTTTCTGGAGATTTTGAGCTTAAATAATGGTCACATGGTGTTAATGGGGTACATGCAACTCTGACACAAGGTATCCTGAGAGGATGGGTGATGGAGTGTATTTTTACCCTTTCCTTAAGCCACATCTCAACCCAGAAAAGTGTCTCCTTTAGATAAAGTTGTGCAGTAGACTCCAACATCAACTCAATGTGAATATGGGTCAATTGTGAATCGTGCTGCAGAATAAATCTGAATTTTAGTCGTGGTGTTGTGAAAACACATCGTGAATGCATTCGATAGACCTCTGGTAATGCATTTGCATCATCCAAGCCATCAAATTGAGGTACCTCCTGAACAGCATCTGTCAGATTAAATCAGAATCCAAGAAAAGTCTGCAATAAACATAGAATTGTATATTTGCTTTAAATGTCAATCCCAGCATGGAACAGAACTCATTCTGTTGAATTTTTCTTTGAATTTATGTTAAAAAACAGTTTTTCATACTTGCAAAAAAAATCCTGAAATTGTCCAGACTTAATCCAGATGTGCTGTATGATTCAATGTCTACTCAAACACATACAGCCCATTGCAAAGCTTTAAACTCTACTGATAAAAACAGCCAACTTCAAGGTGAGGTAGAAAGCACCTCATAAAGTACAGCAAAGTGAGGGATCAATATCCTAAAAAACAGTATTCTCTTTTGTTCATGTTGTAGAGAAGGAGGATGCAAGTTCATGATCGACTAGACAGGCAACACAATACTCTTTTTTTTTTCCACGATTCCTGCGTTGCTTCACAGCAGCTGGAAAATTGAAAACTAGCCTTGCAAAGGACCCATCAAAGAGTTGCCAGGAAAAAAAGAACCCAAAGTTTAAAATTTTCTACTCACAAAAAACTTTGCAGTGCACCTTTGGTACAGTTTTCAAGGGGGAAATTAAAGGGAAGTGGTTGCTTGACACAAATGAACCATAGAGAGTTTTTTTCCAAAACGATTACGGCTTTAACAGATCCTCTAATGATTTGAGTACCTTGATTACAAAAAATGATGGAGGAATTTTCACCACCTCAAGGAATCCTTTAAATTTTTTTAGAGAAGCATGGTATTTCACCCAGACTACTTTTAAGGTGGCACATAGCGTAGTCGTCAGGCAAAGGAAGAAGAAGGGGGTGTGCTGCCAATTTAGCAACTTTTTTTCAAAAAGCAACTAGCGACAAATCCAGCGTCTGGAGTCTGTAGACTGACATAAATGCATGTATTGATCTCCAGCACTCTCTGCTTCTCAACGAGCAGTGGGTGCTGAGCCCCTCCTCTATCCAAACAATCATAGCAGACTACTCTCTTAGCTGCAGCCTGTCTCTTTTGATCACATTTTCCAGTCCCAAACCGAGATTAAGGAGGGTGATTGATATTTTCACCTAAAAAAACAAGAAGCAACCAAAGAAAGTCAATTTGTAGTTCTAAACACAATTAAAGTGTGTTATTACCTGCTTTCTGTCTCTTCTACGATGTTATCCCTCTCTCCTTCAGCCTTCACGACAATTACATGCAAATGCAATGTTACACAAATTAGGCACTTATGTAATTTAGTGATTTATTTAATCTGTAAAAATATAACGGTAGGGGAAACACTATAATAAAGCTCGCCGGGCAGTTGTCATATTTAGCTCACGAGTCATAAAAGGATAGAATATCAAGTAGCGCTCCTGCCTAATGTGTCCAATACAGCAGGTATCATAATTTTAGTCTGAACACTGCAAAGTCTCAAAATCTTATCAACAATGTTTTATTTCTCCTTAAAATGTGTCATATCTAGTCTGATCTATTTAGACTAAAACTATGCCTCCTGAAGTCACTTGTTTCAAAGAAATTTCATTTAAAAAATAATTGCTCTAAAGCTAAACAAAACATGTTTTATCAGATTACTCAATTAATTGATGGAATTTTCGGTAGAATACTGAAATATTCAATAGCTGCAGCCTTAATAATGATCCACAAGGTCAAAGGTCAGTTTTGGCTGCAAACTGTATGACTGCTCCTTGAATCACCAGTAAATCCGTTATGTAATGAAGAGAAAGTCTGGTGTTGATCCCCAGCTGAACAAACCAGGGAGCCCTGAGAGAAAAATAAACAACAAGGTCTGAAAACAACAAGTCCGACCAGTCTCCCATCCCCATTTGTTATATCTGAAAACATCACCACACCTTCTCTTTCCAACTGCTGGCTCCACAACATGTCATGATATTGGGCGAGAAACAAACACTGCAAGTTAGCATGAAATCTGTCAAGTGTGAAAGAAGATGAATTACCAAAAGTCCTAAAATACAGAAGAAAACTACAATATGGGTCATGAACTAGCTGTCTTTCCTCCTTTAGGCTTCTTACTTTGTTCTGCAGATGTATCCACGGTCTCCATTATCCATTCATCGCACTGTCAGGCTGTCATCTGTATTTAATGTTTCCCAAACTGCCCATGTGTCACAAAGTTCCTGCATCTCTTTAAGTTATTTTAACCTGGATCTGATTCATGCGAGCTGTATCTCCATTTAAGACCAACTTATAAAAACGCTGACTGTAACAAGCTCACTCAAATATCACAAACAAGAGGTTGAAATGTTACGCGTTTCAAAGGGAAGCCTCAGGGGCTCTACTAATGTAAACAATGACTGACCTGTCACTGCAGAACTAACACGCGCGCGTGCACGAGCGACTGAAGACGCAGCAGCCTATCACACCTGCACTTAATAAAACACACACGTGCATTTTCTTTAACTTTTAGGAGGTAATGTCAATGTTAAAGAGTAAAAACGACTTCAGAATTATTGTTTGTCTCACGAACAACCGTGCAACTCGAAGCAAGCATCGAAAAACAATGTTCATTTCGTTCCAAAAAATAAAAATAAAAATAAAAATACCCGTTTTATCTGTTGGGAGTTTCAGGGGGGTTTCGGTTTGTTGTACCAGCTGAAACTGAGTCAAGCTGAAAAACTCGTTTTGATACAATATTCCTTTCTCATAAACAATTACATGCGTATAATGTATATTTTTGATTTACTACTGTTCCTGAGAAGTATAGTTTACGAACCGCTGACACAACTACTAACTTCACAAACAAACCGCACCACCGACCGAGAGACTCGTGCAACACACGAGAAGCTTCTAAACGTGTACTTACGTGACATTTTAAAGTTGCAATGAAATAAACTCACCCGCGAGTGTCGTTCGAAACAGTTAGCATCCAACAAAATGACCAGTTCCACGCACGTCCTGCAAAGTTTCACGTTGTCTCACTCGCTCCACAGAGCTCGCGGACGGAGAGACGGTTGATGCAGCAGCTCGTGCTGCAGTGTGAAACCACTCTCTTCACTGGTGCGTTCAGGTACTCCTCGGAATATTGTACTTTAAATGAAGTTCTTAAGTTGAGCCTAATAAGATTTTAAGCGCTAATGCACAAAAATGTGATGTACTTCAGCCCAAACTTATTCCTCTCTATTGCAAAGGTGATTAATGGATTAAATTGGCTTTCAATTTAGTCTTAATTGGTTGTTATAAGCTCAAGTCCGATACATCCGTGGCACCCAAAGGTAGCATCTCGTTTTCTCCTGTCAGCTGTAGACGGGAGGACAATAAGAGCGGCTCGAGGTTGTTTTGTGTGTGTGTGTGTGTGTGTGTGTGTGTGTGTGTGTGTGTGTGTGTGTGTGTGTGTGTGTGTGTGTGTGTGTGTGTGTGTCACCACATTGGAATGTCTGGCTGCACTTTCGCACCAGTCCTCCATATGGATGGCGGGTCCGATACATTGTTTTTATCCAAGTAAAGCGATTGTTTTATTGTGTTCACCACGGACTTCAGAGTTCATGTTTGCAGAGGTGTGTGGAATTATGTCCCCTTGTTGAGGACTCATCAACTGAGGCAAAACTGACTAATGCTGACTGGACAACTTGAAAAAAAAAACAGCTTTCAGTGCAGCACGTGAAAGGCATCTAGGGTACCAAGCTTGGACCCTACTTTGTCTCAGTAAAGTCATATCTGAAATTCTGTCTGTAAAAGTGTTCAGTCGGCAGATGTATAACATCTGACAATAGAGCAAAGCTGATCACGCGACATGTTAAAAGCATATGAATTTTACTTCTCCCCGTTCCTCTGTTTCCTCGTTGGTTTTATTCTGAAAGAAAAGAGACTTTAGGTTGTGATTGTATTATTGTTCCGCCCCTGAACGCACCTCTGCCCCGCCCCCGACCCGAGCAGCATCAGCACGTGCACGAAAGTGATCCCCTTTTCCACTTCACAGCCCATTACTGAATTTATTTCAGCTTGGAAAATGAGGGATGTATTTTCCAATTCCCCCCCGCTCCTCTGATGGGAAGTCTGATGCCATCCGTCAGGAATGTGCAACCCTTCCATTCCTGCAGCTCTCCTCCACCCAGGAGTGTGAAAAAAAACCTTTGGGAATCCCCAGCTCACTGATAAAATAGAAAGGATGGTGGCTTTTCTGCTCTCATTTATACAAACCAATATATACTCTCAGTGACAAAACCCTGTTAATGAGAGAAAAAACTGCACACATAGCAATAAGACATTTATTAAAATATAATTGTCCCTGACAATTGTTTTAATTTATTTTTTTATTATTGTGCATTCACAAATTCAGGTATGTCTAGACCTGTCCATGACACCTGATGTAGCTATGATTGTAAAAAAAGACATACTACAAAAATAAATAAATAAATTCATGAATTTAAGAGTTCTTTGCTGAGTGGATGTAAATAGGGTTGTAGAGGCTAGCTGAAAATAAAGACGACTAAAAAAAAACATGGGAACATGTTTAACAAATGTTTCATTGTCAAGAAGTATTGGAAGGCTGTGTTCCTTATTTTGTTATTTTCTCTTTTAAATTTCAGATCAGTGACAAAAACTTTTCTCTGTTAAATATGCAGATGATCTCACCCCTGCTGGGCTGATGTACAAAGATGATTCCTTGGGTGAGGCTGCATACTTATCCCACACAGTGGCCCTGGAGTTATAACGTGGCAGTAGCCAGCTAGAAATGAATGTTGCCAAGATCAAATTTATTTGCACTAATCAAGACCTTAAAAAACAGTCAGTATCTCTCTGGCCAGTGGTTGAAACTGTGGAGACCTTTATCTTGGAACAGTTCTGGACAGCCAGCTAAGCCTTTCTGAAAATATTGAGTATATTTTCAAGAAATGTTCTCAAAAACGTATCACCTTAGAGAACTCAGAGACCTTGGTGTCAGCCAGCAAATTTTAAAGGTGGTGTAAAAAATCTTAAAGGTAAGAAGTGGGCAAACCACAATAAACCTCTATCAATTATTTACTGACAGGACATGGAAGAAAGCTCAGAGGATAACTCCCATCCTCTCTTCTGCTTTTTGAGCCTCTGAGCCCAGGGAGGTGCTCTAGAGTCCTTCTGACAATTAAAAACATGTCACAAAAAGTGCAATAAATATCCTCAACCTGGCATGACATGAACTGTATTTAATGTATAAATTTGCTGTTCTGCTTGATTTTTACTTATGTGCTCATAGCTGAAGAGCTAAAGGTGAATTTTAACCTTGGTTCACAAAAAAGTTCTCTTCTGTTCTATGCTTAATTGCTTTCAGTCAACATGTGCACTTACTTTTAAATAAAAAACATGTAACTGCAAAAGCTGTGACTCAGTTTTCCATGATAGCAACTTAAAGTTTGTTGTTTTCTGGTGTCTTGTCTTAACATCTGACTGTCATAGCTTGTATCCTGGAGTTGCAAAGCATAAAACAAACAAACAAATCAGATTACCACATTATAATGGCACGGCATGTCATAGTCTGGCCTTTCACAGTGACCACTGCAATATTTTGTTTTCTAGATGCTTCTAATTTCCAGGAAAAAAATAATGTCAAGATAACAAGACTGATAATTAATAACCGCCAAAATGGTAAAGCTAGATTTTTTTTTTCTCAAGATACAGAGGTAAAAAAAAGTTTAGATCTCAGGTGAACAGCTGAAATTCACTCATCAACAAAGATGAGATGAACAGAAATTACTCACTATCACAAAAAATGAGGTCCTTTTTAAGTGTTTCCTTATACCTCCAGTCAGACTGATGTCTGTGGATCTATGAGAGAACGATGCAGAGAATGAAAAATGAGAAGTCCTTAGTTTTACAAAATACAGTATTTTTTTTTTATTCGTATTAGTGTTATCAGAAAAAGACAATAACATATCAGTTAAGACACATTGCAGATTTTATTTATATAAAGTGTGAACATTGCAGGCCCCAGAACCGACCCTTGAGGGACGCCAAAAATAACCTTTTTTATTTTTGATTTTGTAGTATTTCATTTGACTATACTGATATCTGTCATCAATGTAAGTTTTCATCCATTAGTGTGTTTGCCCTCAGATACTGTACAATTCCACTTTCACCAGTAATTTGATCAGTGGTGTCGACAGCTTTTTAAATCACAAAATGCTCCCACTGTTTATTGGCAATTGTCTCAAGAAAATTGAATAAACATGTTTTTTTTAAAAAAAACAAAACAAAACAAAAAAAAAAAACCCAGCACATATCTGTCTCAGAAAAATAGAACACACTATAGATGATGTATGTGGATGTATGTGGATGTACTGGATGCGCGTCTACTGTGAGTGCTGTCACCAGTGAGTCAAGACGTGTAATACTAAAGAGGTGACACAGACTCACTGATAACACAGAATGTGGTTTGACTACATTTACCTCTGCCTTTATCTGAGAATTTTAGGTTAAATCTGTCAATTACAAGTCATTGCTATGATATTTCACTCAGTACACTTAAGCCCTTTATTTCATACTGATCCATGTAACCTTAGACTGTTCAGAAAACACTCACCTACCTGAGAAGAACACCTGCCCAGAATACACAAAGCACAAGTACACAAGAGGCTGTAAGGACGCAGGGTCCCATAAAAGGTTTGATAACTGCTAACCTGCATGGTGAGCTCAGCAGATGTTCTGTATTCCACCCTGTGGTTTGACACACGTCGCAGTTCATGCCACACCTCCTCAGATGAGTCATATGAAACCAGATGTATTATCCTCCCTGGATAATGAACAATAACTCAAAGCTGACATAACTGTGTCAGTAGGGACGAAACAGAAACCATGCAGATGCAGCAGTCTGGTTTATTCAGGACATTATAAACTTGATCTTGATGGCACTCGAGCTATAATATTGCATTAACAAGACAAAAAACTGTAGTCATAAGATGAGAAACATCACATCAGGGGCTCCATTCTATCACAAACAAGCTCTAATGTTGTGAACACAAGATAATTTGGTAAGAAGACACTGGTATTTTGGTCATACACCATTAAAAGTAAGCTTGGATTAGAATTGAATGAGATCTTTATAATAATGCTGATGATAATCATTAGTTTACATTTTACATATGCAAGTTTTATCCGGCGCACTTATGATAATTTATAGTAATAAGAGATATTTTGGGGAAAAAAACATAAATAAACCTCTCTGATTAGAACTTAATGAGATCCATATAATCATATTTATCATAATCAAAAACTAATTAATGTATCTGACTATTTATCTTGTGTGAACAAGATCATTTGCTCCCATAAGAGAGATATTTTGTGCAAACAGGAAAAAACTAAATCGAATTAGAGTTAAATGAGCTCTTTAGAATAACATTGATTATAATCATAACTTAATGATCAATTTGAGTTTTTATCTTGTTCACGCAAGATAATTTATTCCTCTTTATATTAATACTGATTATAAACGTTTCTCAGTTTTGTATAAAAGTTTATATCATGTGCACACAAGACCATTTATTCCATGAGATGGGTTTTATGTGCATACCACAGGTATAATCTCTAATTAAGACCCTGTGGGCTCTATTTAATAATACTTGCTACAATCAATATTAAATTATGTATGCACATTTTGATTTTATGCTCACAATATATTTGCTCCAATGAGAGTGGTATTTTGCACAAACGAGATGGAAATGATTGGCAATTGGATCTAAATGAGCTGTTTATATTATTTTTTTAAAATCATAACTAAATTATGCAAGGGAGTTTTAATCTGGCGGGCACAAGATTATTTATTTCCCACACTCAAAAAGTTAATACACTTACTTCAATTAAATTTTTTATATCAACTGGTTCCATGTAAATGTAAAAGTTAGTTGAAAGCAGTTATTTCAAGTTCAAATTAGATGACCCTTAAACTATTGTTTTCAACTTACATATGGAATTGGTTGACATAAGAAATGTAACTAAAGTCAGTGTTTCATTTTTGAGTGCATGAGGCAGTTATTCTGTGTATATATATATATATATATATATATATATATATATATATATATATATATATATATATATATATATATATATATGCAGCTTTTTATCTTTTGTGAACAAGATAATTTGGTCCAGTGAGATGCTTAATGCTTCTGAATACAATTTCTGTTAAACTATACAAACAAGTTTTTATCTCTTGCTAAAAGATAATTATGATGATGATGAAAGGTGTTTTTGTGCTTACAACAATAAACTCATCACCTTCTTGGGCTCTGATCAGTAGAATCATGTTACAGTTTTCCACAAATTAAAAACAATTCTAGTATCTTAAGTTCACTCATCAGCACTGTAACCGGAACAGTTTCGAGTAAAGTGACTGGTCTCAGGTGAAATAAGAAGTCTTTTGTTTGTGTGTGTATACTGCCATCTGCAGCCAGTGAAGGGTTATTACAAGTGCAGGAAGCTGCTGTTTGACTGCTGTTGTTTTGGTGTCATTATGCAATACCAGAAATAACTAAATGATAATGTAATAACAGGACTGATCAGAGCAGATGCACCATTACACTCTGACTACAAGCTACGCTAAAGTACATATACCTGTAGCAGGGTGTGTTTTTGATTCGTGTTAAATAATGTTGTGTTGTGTAATGTACCTCCTCAGTGCAAATGTATGGTACAAGTTGTACGGTTTTTATGAACAGTGATTGGCTGTTGAAACTGAACATTTAAAGGAACAACCAGAGCTAAAACTGCTTTCGTTTTCTAAGACATCCATATTCTCAAGCCGTACTTCCTAACAAAGAGCCGCTCTGTTCTTTATCAGCTTTTTCACACTCGACTTGTTCAGCTGAAGACTTACCCCACAGCCATGCCAAGACTCTGAGCGAAGTTTATCTGCATGCACTCAGCCCTCTGTGGAAAGTACAGGCCTTTTGTTCAGCAGGATATCGCTTATAACGGGACACAGTGAAACACAGCTGTAGTGAATGGATGTACAATGGCTCATATACTGTGTTGTTTACTAACAAAAGGGAAATAAACAAAGAGACAAATAACCCGAGTGAGTGTGTGCACATACAAACACACAATGACAACAATTCCATCAGCCAGGTGCTATTCTGAGCTCTCCTGTTAGCAGCTACCTGACTCAGTGCTTCTGTGGACACTGAGCAGAGCTCAGGAACAATTACGTAAGGACACACAATGCTTCAACACAGCTTGTTCCACAAATTTCTGTCAAGAGAGAAAGAGAAGAAAATCCTTGAGGGTTAAAACTAACCGTCTCTTTGAAGGAGACAAACTGAAAACACACGATACAAGAATGTGCCCAGACAAAAACAGTTATGAATCAATATAGAGTTTATTATCAAATAATAATATACCAAAAATAATCCATCACTATGCAGAAATATATACATCTTATAGAATATACTGATGTAATACATTACAGGAAGAGTCAAATAAATACTTCTTAAGCATAGTTGAAAACCCTAGATAACAGCTGGAGAAGGTCTGTAAGGCTTAGAGGTCCTGAAAGTGAAAGTAAGGTTCACCATCTGATGGAAATACATCACATTGTGCTTCAACTAACAGCACTCAAGTCAACTAAAATAATAATTCTGAGGAATAAAAATGTCAAAGCAATCAAGCAAAAAAACATATAACAAGGCTGCTAAATGGGAATAAAGTCACGGTGTCTTAAAAGAAATTCAACAATGAAGAGTAAGACAGGAGTTACTTTCAGTTTTATCCTTCTTCACACCCTGACGTCATATATTAGAGTTATAAAACTCTATAATGTGTCCTTATGATTCATTTATACGCTTTAAAACAGGTATACCCAGAATTCTAGGACTCATGTGAATCATTTGTTGTATAACATACTGTATATAAGTGCAAACCTATCATAAAAACTGTTTTTCATATTTATTCATGCACAGTTTAGATTCATTTCAAATCACTGCAAAAGAAAAAAAAAACACCTCATAGAAAAGAGCTCTTTTCAGCATGTAAAGAGACACTGCTCTTTGTAAGCTCTCACATAACACACTGTGGGACCTCTGGGGATGAAAAGGTTCCGCATCATGTTTGTAACTTAAAGGTGCAGTGCGTAGAACTTAGAGGAATTTTAGCATACAATATTCAGAGGTTTGTCTCAGTAAGTGCGGAATCAGCTGAATTTAAAACTTGTTTTGGCTCCAACTTAAAATGAACTTAATATCTGCATAGAAGCACACCTCCTTATAGACCCCTCCACTGTTTGTAAACAGTTACGGCTGCGCGTGCGTTTTGGCAATGGAAGTGCTGCAGAGTACAGTGGCACTCCATGCTTATGACTGCATTATCTGTGGACTCTGAGCAGACTGTGAAATATAAAGACATGAACTGTGTCAATAAAGCAGAAACCCTCCCAAACCAAAAAGAGCTCACAGAGAGCTGAGTCTGAGACCTGGGTCAGAATAAAGGATCCAGAAAACCAGGTCCAGACAGAGAACTGCTCCAAATCTATCAGAATATTAATGCTTTGATATTTTCAGATTACTAATCAGACTGCTTCATAGTTTGATAATATACCGTAGTTTAACGTTGAACTTCAAATCTGTGTCTGTTCATCATCATTTATAGCTTCACTTATTATTTCCTCTCCATAGTGAGTCCATATTTGGTCAGAACCTCGGCTCCAAACCAACTTTTTCATCAAACACTCAAAGTAAAAACTGGATTTAGAATATCAGCAGTTAATATTGATTATTGGAGCTCAAACCTGCTTAACTGAGGTTGGATAAAGAGACACATTTAATAACACAGCTGCAGACGGCGCTGGTGTTTCAGTGTAAAGTGTGACCCTGTTAACTGGAGACTCTCAGCCGACCATCACTGACATGTTCAGCTGAGAGTCACCAGTTAGCACGGTCACTCTTTACTTCAAAACACCGGTTGTTCTGTAACGCTCTGAACTCCATAGGAGTTGACTCCATGGTGTAGTATCGTTTCTGACAACCGACCACAGAACAACTGGACATTTTTATACTGCTCACAGTTTGAATTTAGTGTTTCAAGAATGAGAACTTGTCTGAATGAATGAAGCTAAACGCTGCTTCCGTTGCCAAAATGCGTGCGCCTCTTTGTGACGACGCTGACTCGCAAGGGGTCAATATAGAGGCCATCATCTTGTGCTGCCATGTTTCTTGCATAGCACAGGGCAGATGACTAGAAACATGCACATGTGCAAACACATATGAGAAGAGAGTGGTGGAGCTTCTTGTCCTCATAGGCTTCCATAGCTGCACCAACAAGAGGTATGAGCAAAGGAGCATTTAAAATCTGAACTTTAATTTAGCTAAATGCTCTGATCTCTACACGCTGCCCCTTTAAGTTTTCCTTCATATGGTCTACATACAGATACATCACTGTCTAAAAACATAGGCATCACTGTCACATACATCTAAAGTGTAAAACAATGAGCATATTTAGACTTCAGGGTTCAGTCACTAAGTTTTTATAATAAGAAAGGAAGAACTTAAGTCAGAGGGGGGTCTAAGGATGCTGCTGTTCCTAACAGGTGGAACAAACACACGCAGCCTTTAAGGAACAGAAGGGACGAAACTGCAGGATATTGAATTGCGCAGTCTAGCGGCAGTAATTGCCTTTTTCTTTTCAGCTACATTGCACCCAAGTAAACATTTCTGCAACAGAGGACTGCAGATGCGCTGTGACAGCAGGGAAACTCTGTGCTTAATGCTAGAAATACAGTACGAGTTATAGAAGACACAGAAACAGAGCAGGAGAAGCAGGTTACTGTGCTTAAAAACCCATAGCCTGGGAAGGAAGGCTGTTCCACTGAACAATTACACACAAATCCATCTGTCACAACACTGGAGCTGAGGAGGAGAGAGATACACAAGGCAACTTTTGGTGCTACACAGTGAAAGAACACTGCTACTAAACTAAAATCCACAAAAGTGGCTGAAGACATTTTTGTTTTGAGATCACAAATTGTCTGTTTAGTTCTGTCCAGAGAGCATAGCGTGTTTGTGGTGAAGCCCTAATTTAATCTGGGGCATAAAATGCTGGTTTCTTGAGTTCTATTCATAACAATAAATTTTAAGGTAGAGTTTGAAAATGATTGTCTAGTGCATGACTTAACTCAAGCCTTCAGAAGCGATTGGTACCTCGACTGATTTCAAAGACAGCTAGCGCCACTCCTGGATCCTCTGAGCGGCAGTTTGGTTTCAGACATTAAAATGAGTGTTTATGTCTTCTGATTTAAAAATAGTCTTATTAGACTTGATATGAGCCACATTCACCTGAAAGCTAAGAAAATCACTTATTCAAGGTATTACATGACAAAAAAATGATGCCTAAATTTATTGTAAACAGTAAAAAAAAATCTGTCAAGGAAATAAGGATTTTTTCTTTTCTTGAAAAGAGAAAAATTTCTTTACACAAGAAACTAAACAAGTATATTTTTCTTGTTCATCAAATCAGGATAGATCAATCAGGTAGATTCAATTCAGCAATTAAATTGACATTTAACATCTTGTTTTAAGGCATTTTTCTGGACTTGTCAGGTGAAAGTGGCTCATATTGAATCTAGAGCTGCAACAGTTAATCAAATAATCGGTTATTAATCGGTTACTAAGTTAATCGTTAACTATTTTTATGACTGATTAATCGGTAGTTATACCCATTATAGTTAATGGATGAAAACTTACATTGATGACAGAAATCAGTATAGTCAAATCAAATACAACAAAATCAACAATAAAAAAGTTTTTTTTTTTGGCGTCCCTCAAGGGTCCGTTCTGGGGCCTGAAATGTTCACACTTTATATAAATAAATAATAAATCAGAAAAAAGAAGTCCAAATTCGTTGATTTCAGCGTCATAAACAGGAATATTTTCTGGTTTCTTTGCTCCTCTATGAAAGTCCTGAATATTTTTGGTTTGTGGACAAAACGAGACATTTGATGTCATCTTGGTCTCTGAGAAATACTGACATTTTCACCATTTTCTGACATTTTATGGACCAAACAACTACTTGATTAATCAAGAGAATAATCGGTGGATTAATGGATCATGAAAATAATCATTAGTTGCAGCCCTAATTGAGTCTCCAAAGATCATTTTTACAAGAAATAAGACATAAACACATGCTTGCATTTTAGTTTCTGCAGTTTTATCTGTTTGTGTTGAAAAGAGTCAGAACACACTTCGGTTTGTTTCATAACCAGTTAAACACTCCTTACAGAGTCTTTTTACTAATCCCCCTCCTCCAGGAGAGCCTTGACTCACCCTGGCACACAAACCCCACTCATGAATGATATCTGTGAGGCT
This sequence comes from Labroides dimidiatus, assembly GCA_030710495.1. Taxonomy (NCBI): domain Eukaryota; kingdom Metazoa; phylum Chordata; class Actinopteri; order Labriformes; family Labridae; genus Labroides; species Labroides dimidiatus. The sequence goes on along the minus strand of CM061164.1, from coordinate 16,853,019 downwards.
ACGAAGAGAGAAAAAAAAAAAAAAAAAGAATCAAACACACCTGATCAAAGTCAGAGGCTAACACAGTGCTGCACAGGAATATTACCTCAGTGTCAGCTAAAAAAGTGACAGATTCATTACCATTCCTTCAGCGCTGCAGTGTTCACTCTGCAGAGCCTGCACCTCTCATCTCTCCTCCTTACGTGCTTAAATTAATTGAGGGAGCTATCATCTTTCCTGGGAGCATTCTTCGTGAGCAGCTTTTTAGATGATAGCTTCATTTGCTGAATTATAGTGGCAGGTTACTGACACTTTTTCTCCCCTCGAGCAAAGACAAAGTGCAAACAACACGCTCCCTCTGAGCATTATATTTTTAGACTGTTGAGCCTACTTATTAGAAACTTAAAGTGTAAGATGATATGACAGAGTCTACTCCTCCTGAGGCCCTGAAGATGTCAGTATGGCCTCTTCGGGATACAGGAAGTAGGTCCCTCATGAAAAATAACGTCTGACTTCATCTGAGTTTTCGAAGTCATATTTTTATGTATGGTCTCACCTGAGATCTGCTACAGAACGAAATGCTGGTTACTGAGAACTAAGAGGGACTGGAAGTGAAAGATCCCCCAGTTAAGGCACTTTAAAGATGTTAAATTCTGGATTTAATTATAATGTATTTTAACTTTTTAGGGTTTGTCTTTTAAAGGAGAAGGGGAGTGGTAGACAAGCTAAGGATCAGTATAATGAGATCCCTGAGAGAGTCCAGTGTAACCCTGTATCAAGTAAAAACTCATTTTAGGACTTCATATTCAAATTTCAAATTTATTTTTCTTGACTTTAATTCCTGTTTTGAAACTTTTTTTGCTACAAAGAAGTGTTAGCTATTCTTCACCGCATCTGGTATCCTAGACGCGACTTTTTGGATCAATACAATTTAACAATATCTGGAAAATATTACTCTGAAAGAATATATGTGGTGTAAGATTCTGAGTATAACACAATAGGATTGGTACCAGTGTGATAAAGCTCTCTCTTTGGTTGTTTAAGGTTAAAGCATTAGAAAAATAAGAAAATGTGACTGAGCATGTCATTTAAAGGGATAGCTTCTGTTTTTAATAGTATGTACAGGGCTTGTTGGGCGTTGTACCATCCCTCTGGTATCCCTAGAGCAGCTTTTCATTATTTACAGTTCGAAAAAATATTTTCTTCTTCCCACACTGGTGCTTTACAAACTCCTTTCTTCAGCCTTTGTCTGAAACCCTTTGATTCAGATACTGTCTCTTTAAGGCCTCCCGCTCCATAAACCCCTTCCCTCTGATTGGCACAGCCCTCTAGACGTCTGTCAGGGGCAGAGCTTTGGAAAAACCTCTTCACTCTGCCCCTCTTTTGTGTAATAAGCCAGTTAACGGAACCTTTTGGGATGGCCTCATCATTTCAGCAAGTCTCGTGAAGATCTCGTAAAGATCTCGTGAAGATCTCGTGAAGATCTCGTAAAGATCTCGTGAAGATCTCGTGAAGATCTCGTGAAGATCTCGTGAAGATCTCGTGAAGATCTCCTGCTACTTTTAGACCATTTTGAGAAATTAGCTGACAGATTGCGCAATTTCCTACGAACCTAGCAGTTTGAAAATCATCCAGTACATTTACTTTATATCCATGTTTAAAATATGTTAACATACATACCCTCTCTTTAAACTGAAGTAAGTATTCAAGTTATTTCTTTTTGATTATGTAGTAGAGCTGCCCCTGATAGCAGCAGCTGACGGCCCTTTCAACTATTTTACAACCTTCAGGCCCATTTTTGCAGAAACATGTTCATTAGGAAAGAGAAAATGGGAATCCTCTGTTTAACAGGCAGTTTTTTAGCTTTGTAGGCTGCATAGAGCAGGATATGACTCAGGGTGGTTCTTCCTTCCCCTTATTAGCACAAAAAATGCAGAACTACACAGTATTTAGTACAAAGGTTGATTCTTAGATATCAACTCTCGTAGATGTTAAGACTTCAATTTTGAATTGAAACCTATTATAGCGTCATCATTTATCTCTATGAGATGATAGCTCTGTGTATGAGCTTTTAAAGAGCTTTAACCTCCTCACAGTTTATCGTCTAAATAACGAGTAAAAAACAGAAGAAATCAGGAACAAATGATAGAGAAAAGGTGTAAATGCTATTACCAAAGTACTCTGTCTTTCTCTTCCTTCTCAGCTCTTTCTCGAGCTGCTGTACCACTTCCTTAGTGCGACTCCACTCGTGCTCAGCACAACGCACAGCGCCCCACCCAGGCTCCACCAGGTCGGTGCACGGTTAAAGAAAAGAAACTGGAAGATGAACGCCAGCACCACATCGAAAGTTCTCATCAGGGCCACCGGTCCGGCTTTCTCAATCTGCAGGGCCTTTGTGAGGAAGGTCTGACCAGCGATACCCAGGACAGCGATCAGCATCATCATCCAGCGATCACGGCCGCATGGTGGGAGCCTCCATTCCCCCAGGACGGATACGGCGATGATGCACTGGATCAAGCCGATGACGGCATAGTACCAGACAGAGAGGTAGTAATGGACACTCTTCCCGATCTTGCGAATGACAACATATGTTAGAGCAGCTCCAATAGCCCCTGTAAATAATTAATGACAAGAATTAGAATGACGACGGGAGTTGAATGAAAAATGAGCTCATCATCAGAAACAGTTGACCCTGAAAATACATAAACTTTTGAGAATAGCTTCTTTCCTTATGAAATTTATGACATCACCATCTGTCAGTGTCAGAATGAAATCACGCAAAGTTGAGGACTCTGCTCTATCTCACTTTTACAGGCCCAGGTTCACTCAAGTCATGCTTGAAAACTAATTAAAATCAGGGAAGTGGACACGGCTTTGGTTGCCTGTGTCATTAGGTATTGAAGGCTAAGAGACAGCTCATCATTCAGTCTAATTACTAACAGCAGAGTAATGTTAAGATTTTAAAATGCTCTTTTGAAGAAGCATCAAGATACAACTATGGACACAGTTTCATTGACATCTGCCTTCAGTTTTCCAAAGTCTGACTATGCTGCCTTTTATTTGCTTGGGGGAATGAGAATTTTGGTTGCAGACTCAGGGGTGCTGCTGGCACCTGGATCGTTTGTTTTTGTTGATTTTATTTTGTTTTAAGAGTGTTTGTAAACACAATGCTTAATACTATTCTTTCTAACTCTTATTTTTACTTTCATTTTTGAATCTATGGGTACACACCAACACTTTAAATCAACACCCGCCAAAAGTGGGTAAAAATACAGTTTGACGGGTATAAAAAAAGACTCACTAGCCAGTTTGGCCAGAGATAAATAAATCACTTTACCATCTATTTCACGGGACGCGTGAGCTCGGTTTCTATGGGAATGCATCGTCACACTGCAGGTGGGGCAGGATGTGTCAGTCTCAACTTGTCGGAGGAGAGTGTCCCTCTTGTCCCTGTCCTCACCTCACATAAACTGCCTAAAGCTGTCTTTGCTTCATGGGACAACACACACGCAGCTCCGCGGCTGGGAGGAGATGCGTTCTCTCTCAATCATTCTCTCGTGTTCTCCCAGCTGGAGGGGAGATTCTGTAATTCTCCGTGTTGGGCCAACATCTGTGGGCTTAGTCTCTGAACAGGACTGTCTTGAGGGACTAGGCTGCCCCCCTGCTGCAGCGGGACAAACCATAATGGGCACAAAGGCTCAGTCCACTACAGCCTGCTGTGCAGCAAACAGGCAAACAGGGGCGTGTCTAGAATTTTTTCTTGGGGGGGCTAGGTAGGAGCACAGACTACAGAAGGGTGGCACACCATGATTAAACTTTTTTTTTCAAATGTCATACATAGACCGTAATAAGAAACGTTTGCTAAGGTATGATCAATGTATTTTCCACAAATAATAAACGTTTTATATATTAATAGTCTCTAATAATCTTTCTTTTTAAATGGGAAAAAATTTGGCTAGTGAAAATCCTGATTGGCTAGTATCTTCAGAAACTTGCCAGCCACATTGGCTGGTGATTAAAAAAGTTCAATTAGAGCCCTGGTGCATACATACAGCCCATCTGTAGTTACACATATGTGTGGTCCTGGATATATGTGTATGTATCTATGCATGTATATATATATATATATATATATATATATATATATATATGTATGTATATGTATGAAAGTCAGTAGGTATGTCTTGGTAAGTGTATGTATATGTTTGTATGTACAAATATACCTTTTCATTTCAACATTGGGTACATTGTTTCGTTTACATGTCATACAAATATGTATGAGTATGTATTTTTAAGTAAATATATAGTTCTTTTTATGTTTCACTATGAAAGACGAGGACTGAGTTGGGTTAGGGTGCCGGGGGAAAAAATTTATTTTTGTAAAGTACCTGCTTTATTTTCTGAAAATAAAAAAGATGGAACCTGAATGTATTTTGAAACCATTACTAGTCACTTGAAGTAACTAGTAATGATATCATAAGAGAAGCAGTACAAAGAATCCTTGTCAGTCTATTTCTCCACAAATGAAAACAATCACTTTCTAAACCAGTGTAATGATCGCCTCCTGAGTACTGTTTCTTTAAATGACTTTTGTTTCTGTTGGTTTCCATGGTAACCAGAGGTCAGAGTTGAGAGAGTTCAGCTCTCTTTTCCCGGGCTGGACAAGACGCATGAATAATGATTTTGATAGATTTCTTTTGCTTTTAAGTCTGTAATGACATATGGACAGTGTCTGAGCTTCCCCTGCATAAAATAAACGTGCAGTGTGACGGTAACGAGTCGTTTTGAGTCGTATCTACAACTTCATTAACTCGTGGAGACTCCCCCCGGATCTCTACAAATGGCGCCCGAACCGTGTCTGTATTCCTGGTATCTTTGGATATAAAGTCATCACCGTGAATTTTTTTTTAAGCCTCGAGGTTATTTTTGGATGTTGCTGCGGGCTTTTCGTTGGACACTGGGACTTTTACTGGAGTTTCTACGTGCCTGTGCTTCGAAGACGGACTGTGTGCTGCCTGTCTGTGAGTGATTGATCTGATCATCGGCGCTGCGGGCTGCTGTCCAAGACGGAGTCAAGCCGGGACATTTCGGTCGTACAGGGCGCTGCAGTTGACGTTTCCACTCCGCATTTCACAACAAAAGCCCACGGACGGAAGGCAAGAAAGAGGACGTTTTCAACGGTCACGGACTTTGAAGTCTTTTGTCAGCTAAGTAAACATAAGGAGACACTGAGTTTGTTTTCTAACCGAACAGAAAACGTTTAATCTCTTTTTGAGTGTGTCTTTAATAGTGAACATGACTGTTTATGTGTTTGATGTTTGGGGAGTTTCAGCATTGTTAATATTATCCTTGAAAGGCTATTTTTTCATGTATATGCAATTGTGCTGAAGCTTCTAAAGGTTTTATTGTTTTAATAACAGTTGAAAGGCACAATATTATTCAGCTTAAACTTGTATCAGGTGTGCAATATGGCAAATCAGGATTCATTTTGGTTTGAGAGAGAAGTGGGAAATGATGTTGCTGGGGCAGTAGGATCTGATGATAGGAATGTGCAGCACCTTACTGAGCAGGTTAATAACTTAAGGTTGCAGGTAGCCACATTACAGTCAGGTTTAGATCAGTCACTTCAGTTACAGAATGCCCTGCTTCAGCGTTTGGAAAACCAGTCACACTCCGTGTCTTTACCTGATACACACACCACTCCCAAGTTTTTTGCTTCCACGCCAGCACCACAACACATGACCCATCAGAACCATGCATACCAGTCTACCTTCAGCCCCAACGTCAGCTCCATTGTGCATCATCCAAGACTTATGCCTGAGAGGTTTGGTGCCGAGGGTCATGTTCAGCTTGATGACTGGCTCCAATCCGTATTTATCTACAAAAACACATGCGGACTTTCTGATGCCCAACTTTTCTTGGAGCTTCCAAGACTACTGGATAATGAGCCGAAGAAGTGGTTTGCCGCCATGCAGCCTCATCTAAATACTTGGGCACAGTTTACTGAGCTTTTTCGCTTAGCTTTCTTGCCTGTTGGAAATCAGGAAATGATATGGCGTGGCATCTTGGACCGGGTACAAAGACCAGATGAGCCTCTACCCACCTTCGTTACTCACTTGGTTGGGGAGTTCAAAAAGCTGAAAAATCCTCCCCCCGAGGTTGAACAAGTTGAAATAATACTTCGCCATGTATCCGACAGATATAGACTGGCGCTTTATGGTTGTGCAGTGACGTCCATTGCCGATCTCCTTTTAAAGGCTCATGAGATCCACTCAGCTTTAGGTCCAATGGCCCCGTCAAGACATGCTTCTTTCCCTGCCGCACCCATGCGTCAAAACCTTCGCTGTTTTAACTGTTCAGCTCCTGGTGTCACAACCAAAAATTGCCAGAACTGTGCAGAAAGACAACGGTACAGAGAGAAAGGGCGGGATATAACTGACCCTGAGTTAGGTGATGGTGCCGCAGGTGCGGTTGGAAGGAATGCAAGACATGACCCTGGAGCCCGGCCGCGGCATTACCAAAAAAGCAGTCAGGGTCAAAACAGTCAGGCTGGTGGAACTGAAAAACAACCATCTGATACCCCACCCACTGTCAAGCTTATGCAACGCAGACCCAGGAAACCAGTTACCTGCGACGTAAGCATCAAAGATGTCCATATGGTGGCGGTGGTCGACACTGGTGCTTCCATGTCAGCTGTTGGTGCTTCTACCCTGGTGGACTGTAATATTGGACATGGTGCCGTGTTGCCATATAACTTCAGTGACCTTGAACTTGCAGATTCTACTCCCTGTACCCCAACTGGACTTGTCTGGCTCCCTTTTCAGCTCCTGGGGCAATCGTTTGTTCACCGATTTGCTGTGATCCAAAATCTTTCTTGCTCTATTCTGCTTGCGACTGACTTCATGATCCCTGCTGACATGCACATTCACCCAGCTTCAGGCAGGGTTTGGTTGGGAGATAATGCGTCACCAACCTCCAGTCTTGATGTCGGGGGCATCGATGAGCTAGAGGGTCACATTACCTGTTTGTGGTCGAAAGACTCGTCAGTTGATTTTCGTGGGAAGGTTGAGGACGCCGCCCTGCCAGATGGTGAGAAAACTCGACTGGCTCAAGAGTTGAGCAGCTTCTCTCACCTTTTTGGAAGAAAGCTTGGACAGACATCTCTAGTGGAACACAGCGTTGATACTGGTGAAGCCAAGCCTGTTTGTCTACCTCCATATCGTGCCTCCCCAGGAAAAAGAAAGATAATAGAGGAACAAATCGAGGAGATGTTGAAAAATGACATTATTGAACCGGCCTCTGGACCATGGGCGTCCCCGGTAGTAATAGTGGAGGTGCCAACCAAGGATCCTCGGTTCTGTGTTGACTTTCGTAAAGTCAATAAGTGTACTGTCAAAGATTCATATCCTCTCCCAAGAGTGGATGAGTCCCTCGACTTTCTAGCACGTGGTAAATACATCTCAACCTTGGACTTAGCACGAGGATACTGGCAAGTCTCAATGGCCCCTGAGTCCCGTCCAAAGACTGCATTCATCTCACACAAAGGCTTGTACCAATTCAAGGTCATGCCGTTTGGGCTGTCAAATGCGCCTGCGACATTCCAACGGCTCATGAACACAGTGCTGGCAGGCCTCATTTACAACTGTTGTGTCGTCTATTTGGATGACATTGTGGTGGCATCACCAACCTTTGAGCAGCACTTAGAGGACCTCAGCAAAGTGCTCTCCCGCTTATCAGATGCAGGTCTCTCACTCAAGCTTGAGAAGTGCCACTTCTGTAAACCTTCTATCCGCTACTTGGGCTTTGTTGTTACCCGTGAGGGCTTGAGTCCAGATGAGGGCAAGATAAGTGCAATCAAAGACTTCCCTCCACCATCTACGGTGAAGCAAGTCAAGCAGTTTCTAGGGATGACAGGTTATTACAGGCGCTTTGTGTCTGGGTACTCCAAGGTCGCTGAACCCCTTATCTCTTTAACTAGAGAAGGCACCCCCTTCATTTGGACTGAAGACTGTCAAAATGCCCTGGACCTGCTTAAGTCTAAGATGTGTGCAGCACCTATCTTGGTCCTTCCAGATTTTGAGCGACAATTCGCCATTCACACTGATGCATGTGATGTTGGTTTGGGTGCGGCATTGGTTCAGTGTGACAGTGAGGGACAGGAAAGAGCAGTGGCATTCGCAAGTCGCACCCTACACACCTCAGAGCGGGCCTACTCTACGTCTGAAAAGGAGTGCTTGGGTGTGATCTGGGCACTGGAACACTTCCGTCCCTACTTCGAAGGTTCTCATGTGAAGGTTGTAACGGATCATAACAGCCTGAGATGGCTAATGTCGCGCCCATCCCCTTCCGGCCGCTTGGCTCGTTGGTGTCTGCGACTGCAGGACTTTGATTTTGAGATTGTTCACAAACCTGGCATTTCAAACTCAGTACCTGATGCACTCTCACGCAACCCGACTTCGACAGATGACCCTGTGGACTTACTTCCCCCTTATGCTACTGTAGGGTCTCTGAATGTCCGACACCAACCTCTGCTTATACTGGACGACAAGGAGCAGCTACGCTCTCTTCAGAAGGGTGATGAGGTCATCAGTGCTCTACGAGAAAGTCTGGAAAGTGAGTCTTGTGTCGACTCGTCAGAGTTTTGTCTTCATAATGACATGGTTTACTTCAGAGACCAAAGATCATCCTGTCGTCTTCACCCATACAAAGATCTTCGTTACTACGTACCATGCTCGCTCCGCAACACACTCTTACAGTACTTTCATGACCACCCGACAGCAGGACATTTGGGTGTTACCAAGACTCTTTCTCGTCTTCAGAAGCGGGTTTATTGGCCAGGGATGAGAGGAGAGGTGAAGAAATATGTCCTCTCATGTGAGACTTGCCAGCTCACAAAACCAACAAACCGCAAGCCCGCTGGTTATATGCAACCTGTTGTGGCCTCCTATCCCTGGGAGTTTGCAGGTGTGGACTTTGTGGGCCCTCTGCCGAGATCATCTCGTGGGAATGAGTACATTCTCGTTTTCATTGACTATTTTACGAAGTGGGTTGAAATTTGTCCTGTTCGTGAAGCTTCAGCAGATGTTGCTGCAAAGAAATTTGTGTCAGAGGTCTTTGCAAGACATGGGGCTCCCAAGTACCTAGTGTCTGACAGGGGAGTGCAGTTTGTCAGTGGTTTCTTTGAGTCAGTAGTTGCATCAGTGGGTTCTGTTCACCGGCTGACTACTGCTTATCACCCACAGTCGAACCAAACAGAAAGAGTCAATCGTACAATCAAAACTGCTATCAGGGCTTATGTGGGAGACAAGCACAGAGAATGGGACCTCTTCCTCCCGCATATCTCCTTTGCACTTCGAACAGCCCCACATCAAAGCACAGGGGACACTCCTGCTTTCCTCCTTTATGGCAGGGATCTCAACACCCCATTGGATTTGTGGCTTCGGCCAGATTCAGAGTGTGCACCGGAGTCCATGGACTGTTATAAATCAGAGCTGACCTCTATGCTGCAGGACGCTTACGACCATGTGCGGCAAACTATGGCCCTCAGCCACGACGCGCAAAAGAAGCATTACGACAAGAAACGTCGCCACGCGACATTCAAAGTTGGTGACCTCGTGCGGCTGAAATCTCATCCGAGATCTAACGCAGCTGCTGGATTTGCTGCTAAGCTGGCACCAGTGTTCAAGGGCCCTTACAGAGTTGTTCGGGTGATGTCAGATCTTAACTACAGGCTTGTGGATAACTTGTCAGAAGTGGATGTTGGTGTACATCATGTCAGCAACTTGCTACCTTTCTTCTCTTGGGACGGTGGTGCTCAGGCGTCACACAATGTCTCACACCACGGAATGGAAGAGGATCCAGCACTCCCTGAGTTTGAGGAGCCGGAGGAGTTGGAGGAGTATGGATTTGACTTCCTTTTCGACAGTCCCCATCATCCCCCTGAAGGTGGTGCATCAGGACCCTGCACTACATATGACCATTCCTACACTACACCTCACACTCATACCTCACGCTACTTTCTTCGTTCTAGGCACAAATCACAAGTAGCTCCTGGCTGGTAGTTCCCTAGGTGGTCCCACCCCATATGTTAACTTGGGTCGGGGTTCAGGCAGCTTTAGTTTTATCTGCTATGGTTCTTTGACTAATCTATCACTGAAATGCTACTATGTGGGATTATTGTAGATCCTTCAGGACCTGTTTATATGTTGTTGTATTGTGTTTTTTTCAGAAGTGTTCTATGTTTCTGTGGTGAAATGGAAAATGATGCCGTCATTGTATAGTAATTTGCAGGCTGCAATGCATTTCATATGTCTTTATTCTGTTTCAACTGATGTGAAATTCCAGTTTTGAAAGGGACTCAGACTTAATCTTTTTGTGGCCCGAGGACGGCCCATTTTTTTGGAGGGGGGGATATGTAATGATCGCCTCCTGAGTACTGTTTCTTTAAATGACTTTTGTTTCTGTTGGTTTCCATGGTAACCAGAGGTCAGAGTTGAGAGAGTTCAGCTCTCTTTTCCCGGGCTGGACAAGACGCATGAATAATGATTTTGATAGATTTCTTTTGCTTTTAAGTCTGTAATGACATATGGACAGTGTCTGAGCTTCCCCTGCATAAAATAAACGTGCAGTGTGACGGTAACGAGTCGTTTTGAGTCGTATCTACAACTTCATTAACTCGTGGAGACTCCCCCCGGATCTCTACACCAGTCCAGTGAACAATTTCTGGTGGGAAACATCCTGTCTCTGCAAACTGAGTATTTTCTGAGCTTTTTACAAGAGCAGGATCAATGTGAGGAGATCAGAGCGTCTGACCTTTGACCACAAAAATCCCATCAGTTAATCCTTGAGCTAAAGGCCCTGCTCCTCGTTCTCACCAGCTCAAAGGCACGAAGAAGCTCTTGGCACTTCAGAAACAGCTTTTCATTTCTGGCTGGGTTATTCAGCAAAATGTCTGGTAATGATTGCTTGCTGAGGGGAAGCAGGTGCAGAATCACCAATTTGAGGATAATTTAGCAGAAAGAAATGACTAAATATACTTATTACCCAGTTGTGTTAAATACTTCATTCTGATTGGCCAACACTCTGTAATAATAGTGATTAATTTTCAACAGCATAAGAAATGCCACGGACACGCTGAACACACGGACATGCTGACATTCTTTGCATTTTAAAAATGAGTCAAAATATTTTGTTTCCATTTCAGGACGGCCTTAGGAAATGATGAGCGTTAGTAGGCACAGACGTGAGAGCAGCCTGAGGATCTATCAGGCCCTTACTATCTCTGATAGGGAAACTAGAGCAAGATCCTGTCCTGCAATCCAGGCAAGGGCAGCAGAGCCGTACAGACCATCTTTAACCGTCTAACCCTTTAAATGTTCACTCCAAGATAAGAAAAAGGAAAGTAATATTTTGTATGTTTTATGTTGTTGTTGCACACAAGAAAGAAAAAACTATTTTTTGAGCAGTAACCAATCAAGTTTCGTTCAGTTTTGTCATGTCTCGTCAGTTACGATAAGTTACTCCTTTTTACTTCGGTCATGTTTTTTATGTTTGTCGTGTCTGGGGTTATTTTGAAGTCACGTCTCTCCTCTTGTTTCAGAGTGCTTCACTTCCTGCCCTGGTGTTTTCCTGCTGTTGTGATTGTCATCCCAGCTCCTCATTGTTTCCACCTGTGTCCCATTACCTCCTTGTATAAAGTCTGCGTCTTTCCTTTGTCTTGTGTCAGATCATCGTGTCTAGTCTGGCCCCACGATTACATCGTCTGTCAAGTTGGTCCACGAACTAAGAAAGAATATTCAGGATTTTTCAGAAGTTTCTAGTTTTGCCAGCTCCGCTGTGACCTTTTGTTTTCTTTTGCCTCCAGCATGGTTGCTGTTTTGATCATATTAAAGAGAATCATTGAAAAGTCGTGTATCTGGGTCACCTCTGCAAACCCTTCTCAGTTTTAGTAAGATATAGGGACTCTAAATGTGCTCTACCAAACAATTGAGCAGAACATTAAAGGGTTAAGATCATAGACTGTATAGTTAATAAACGTAGTCACTATGACGTCACCCGTCTGTTTCTGAAAAGGACTTTTTGACTCCCAGTATTTCTGGAGCCAGCCTCAAGCGGACACTTGATGAACTGCAGATTTTAGCACCTCCACATTGTTGCATATTTTCAGAGAGTCGCAATCACTATATTGGCCTCAGTTATGTCTAAACGTGTGCAAAGCTAAGTGAAAAGCAAGCTAATGTTTCAACTTGACTGTGAATCAAACGGTTCACTTTAATATTAGCTCATTCCTGAAGGATTAAATCTGGTTGCCGTGAAAGCACCAACAATCTTAGGATTTGAGGGACTGGATGTAAAACTGAATAAATAAACATCTTTAAATCAAGGAATGTATTTTCAAATCAATATCATGTTTCACTATTACGTTTTCTTTGGCAATAGGTAATAAGAGGGGCAGTGTATAGTGAGTGGGTGGTGTGCATTTTTTTTGTGATTTTAGCATGAGCATGCGTGTTCTCCTCTTTTGTGTTAGTTCACCTGATCACTGAAGTAGATGTCAGCCAATCAGCTGGCAGTCAAACTGTTAATGGGCAGCTTTCATTCTTTCTGCCTTTCACTGTTTTGAAGTAGCTAAGTAATGCAAAAGGTAGTAAATTGTCCTACTTCACACAAAAAATACTTCTGTAAAAGTACACAAAAAGCTACTTAATGACAGTAACTTAAGTCAGTGTAGTAAGTTGCTTCCACCTCTGCTTAGCAGTGAGCTAAAGGTGCCTTTTTCACATTGTGTCAAATGGACTTTAACTGTTTTTAAATGACGCACAATAACTTTAGTGGTCAACAAGTGCTTCTGTTTTGAAAATAAAAATAAATCAAATCACTTCAAACTAATCAACTAGTTTACCTGCAAAGGCAGCAATGGTCCCCTTGATGTGATTAGTGTAGTTTCCTTCAATGCCATGTAAATGCTCGCCAAAAATGAATGGTGGTCGGGCGATGAGGATGACTCCAGTGAGGGTAAAAATAGTGAAGACACCGTCCCAGATTGTACACCGCTCCTTGAGAAAGATCCAGGCCAGGAGGGAGGTAAAGACTGGATTACTAAGAAAAAGAGAAGAGAAGAAAAGGAAGGAACACAAAGTGGTGAGATGAGGTGGAAAGGTAATACAAGTCTTATGAAAGCTAGTTTAAAAATAGCAGGACGTTCAGGGCTAATTGGCGCTTTGTTTGTTTTGTCTCAACAGAATTCTCATCAAGCTCCATTCAAACTCCCCAATTACTACTAGAATATGGGAGAGAGATTATTATGGGCAATGAACAAGCAGATGAGAGAGAGATTAACAAAACAAGGTGACTGCTGCATAAGTCTTAAAGATGAAGAATAATATTATTATCTTTGCTCATGAGCAATCAATGACGACTCTCACCTGAACATGATGACTGTGGCATCTGCAAGCGGCATCTGCTGAACAGCATAGAAGAGCATGATCATGGCGTTGGAACCAATGAAACCTCGGAGCACCAGATATTTACGTTTTTCCTTGGGACCGAGGAAACCTGTCCTAGAGGAGAGGAGACAGGAGGATGATGGATGAATGAATGACAGGATGGATGGGTGATAGGACTGTGACAGAGGAAGTTATACACTGAATTTTTGCCAAAAAAAAAAATTCAGCAAAAAGTAGGCTGACAGAAGACAAATGATGGGAAGGTCAGACAGACAGATGGATCGATCTAGGTCATGTTAGGATGACACTGATGGATGGATTGGTGTATAATTGGGGCGATAAACAAAAGTGGTAATGAATGGAGGTCAAAAAAGGAGGAATGCAAATGACATATGGGTGTATGGATGAAGTATAAATGAATAGAAGATCTGTGGTAGAGTTTAAAAAATAACTTTAATCTTTATTCTTAAATAAGTTTGTTTTCTCAATGCAAAAATACGATTATATTTTCATATACGCTTCCTCTTAGAACAGTTACTGTATGAGCACAATGTAGCTGCTGTTTTCTTGATAAGTGCATAATATTAAAATACTGGTCGTATTAGTGTCACATGACTTATCTTGGATAACTGATTTGCAAAGCAAACAGAAACCACTGTGAGATGTGCAATGCTTACTTTTCTTCTGTTGTAAACTTTGCCTTTGGAAACATTTTTTAGTAGCCATGATAGTATCAGCGTACCTGCAGCACCACCAGCCACTCTCAAAATGTCTGTTATTCAATTTTTGAAAACTTCGCAAAAATAGCTTTCACTCAAAAATCATAATTTTACACCTTTGCTTTTTTTACTGTGGAAAAATCAATATGAGTTCCAGTCATAAACATTTGCTATGACGCATAGCTTAGCACCATAGCCTGTGTTAGCTTGAATTTTGCAAGCTAGCCAACAAACAATAAGACGCTGCTTGCTAGCAAAAATGCCAAATCACAGGTTAGCTAGCTGGCTGTAAAAGCCTTGTTGTGTTTGTCTGATATTAGTTTCTTTGCCTGACGATGCAATTTGTAAACAGAAAGCTAATGGTAAATAAACTAGCTTATGTTTCTTTTCTATGTTAGCAGTTTTTCCGCTTTTGTTTGCCTGCTAACTAAAACAGAAAAATACTCCAACAAACTGCTAACAGTATTTTGCAGTGTTGACCTAAATTTTTAACCATAAGTCACCGTATTACCCTTCCTCTTCACTCAATTCTTATCCTTTTTGACTTAAAAGTGTTCAACAGTGTTGTCACCATCATGAAGCTAACATGCTCCAACATGTGTACCCTTTTGATTTGGGGGAGAACTCAAGAACATGCGGGTCAAGCTTTTGTAAAGAGAAATGAAGCTTCCTCTGATGGCCATAAATCATCTTTAAAACATGCATGTGACGTTTGATGTGCATTTTAACATAACTGCTAATCATAACGGCAATGTTAAACAATCATGGCTTCATGTGGGATGGAATGAGAGCTCTCAAACCTCCTCAACACTGGATGTAATTGCAGAGTATGTTTTCTTTTCTCAGCTAGAGGAGTTTTATACACAACTTTCCACGGTTTTATGAGGGCTTCAGGTTGTTTAAGTGCTGATTATATGTTATGTCAAACATAAAATACAATGTAAATTATTGGTTTGGAATACAAACTGTTTCTGAGTGTTCCTGTAGCCCTGATTACAGCTTATAAAGTGCATGGATTTCAAACCTGATATTACTGTTTGTCTGTTAAACAGTAAGAACCAAAATATTTGCCTTTTTTCCAACATGCTTACTTGTTGTAGATGAGTAATGGCATAGTGAAGAGTATCTGGAAGAAGCAGCGTATGGCACTGATCTCTATGGCGTGGACTCCCTGGATGGTTTTCACCAAGAGGGCAATGATGGAGAAGAAAACTGTAGACAGGAAAGCGTAGAACAAACCAAGACCTGGACATCTTTTACGTTTTTCTAGGCCTGTAAAAAAAAGAGAGAGTGTCATTATATCAACATGTTGATTGTGTTCATTTGGGTCATGTTGATACAGTAACAGGATGAAACAGAAGAGCTAAAGAGTATGTTATTAAACCCCATTTGGCGGAGGTGGAAATTCTGTGGAGAAAAACAGAAACTAAAGATCTGCAAAAGACGGCGGTGTAGTGTTTGCAAACCCTGCCTGTGGAGCAATAAACTGATATGCTTGTGAAGATTAGATTTCAGCCAGAGGTCATACAGACGTCTCTCCCACAATGTGAGTTCTATTCACCACTCCTTTTATTCAATAAGATATGTTTTCTTTATCTTACCCTGAGCCAGGAGACCTACCCTAACCTTTTGGGTGTCATATTGGACTGGCAATATTAAATTGTGCTTGTTGGTCCTTTTATTCTTACTTTAAAAATAAGCAGAAAGAGGCAAACTGATCAGTTTATTTGTATTACTCAAACTTTATTTAGTGCAAAGTCAAAGGGGTAATTCTTTATTTAATCAAAACCATTCCATCACTTATCAATAAACTGAAAGTCATTAGAAAACTACCACCATTACCACCTGTGCATATGAATATTGGCATACTAATACAATGAACAATATGACCATGAATATGTTTTTTGAAGTAAGCATAGTCATAGTATGCATTTATTTTTAGAATAGAGATAAAAAACTATGCATTTCCAACTGCTGCTAGTCTAAACATCCCCCCTCCTCTCACTCTGTGGGCCAGGTCCTATTTTCCTCAGGTGCAAGAGTTATTAAGGAAACTGATATCCTTGGCCAGTGGGTGCATTCCTCATTTCTTGTAAACCTCCAAAATAAAGCCCCACAAAAATATTCCCTCCATTTATGGTTACATTAAAGGAAAAATGATGTGAAAAAACATTACTAGAACTTGACCATTAGTGTATATATATATATATACACACACAGATCAACAATGAAGCTAAAAGAAAGGTCTCAACTTTAAATCAAGCTCTTATTTTTAAGTGTGATTTGACACAAAGCACCGTGGTGGTCCTGGTGTTGAGGGAAAAAAACTGCACAGTCATCCATCCTCTTTAAGGATGATGCAAATGTAGAGCTTGCTTACAGTAGTTCATGGGCTACACACTCGACAGCAGATTGGTTTATACAGATAATAGTGTTACAATAAAAGAGTGAAATAGTCGACGGAGAAGGGAATTTCATAAGGCATAAATTCTGAGATAACAAGAGAAACATGTTCAATAGTTTAAAGGTAGAAAAAAAGTTCCTGCTTTGGTGTAAATTGCATTTATTGTGTTTTTATTAGCCTCAAACGGCCAATAGGCCATAGGCCTCCACGTGATATCAACGCTATTGATTTATGACGTTTCAGGGTTAGACAACGTAAAGGCTACGCAGGAAGTAAGCGCCCCTCTGACCTCTCCTCGAGCTCATTTCGTCTTCTACTCATTTTCTCAAATTTCATTAACAGTCGCCATCAAAATGGCCAAGGCCAAATGCACTATGACTACAGTATATTTTCTTTTATTGTGTAACCAAGTGAGGGTTTTTCTACCTTCACGTGCGCTTTCCTTTCTGGATGCAGACTGGCTCCTGACGCAAAACGCCGGTGGGCATAGCGTATTCTTCCTCTTCTCTTCCTCGCCGCCTTCCGGTGAATTCTCGCCTCCCCTCGCGTCCTCCCTCTGCTCAGCATCTTCGTCGTGTATGCGACAGTTATTTCGCAGGTAAATCCTCTCTGCTGTCCGCTCATCATCGCCACTCTCGTCGTGCTCGTCGAGGCTGTTCCTGCCATGGCTGTCAACTTTGTGAAACACTACAGTAATGTCGTCCTCTACGGTTAAAGCCCGCTCGTGTGTACAGTTGTTACAGTCGCCCATAGTAAGATGTGACGGAGGAGCGACAGCATGCCTCGGACAGAGTACCGTCCGCCTTCTTTGGTGCCCTGAGTGACTGAGAAAAAACAAGGTTAATGTCTAACCTTGGTGGCAGGATACAAACTCCCATGCGGTGGTTACTTTACCCACATGGGGGCAGAAATGAACCCAAACCAACTCTGCTGGACAACTATAACATTACCCAACGTTTACGCCCATTGTAGAGAGACAGTGGAGCTTTGAACCAACCAAAACTCAGAGTAAATGAGAAATATCACTATCAAATACAGTCTCACTTTGACTTAGTGAGCTACATAGCTCTTTATTTTAGTTCATTATTTCATAGGCCCATTTTGAGATGTGGATCTATACAGATATGTCTATAAATGGAAAAAGACTAGGTTTGTTATTCAATAGTGACAAAATTATATATGTACTATAAATTATGTATTATATATATATATATATATATATATTTATATATATATATATATATATATATATATATATATATATATATATATATATTTTTTTTTTTTTTTTTTTTTTTTTCAGTCATATCTTGTATCCCCAGAATTGCACAAGCTCAAAAACACATTAAAAAGCGACTCAAATTACCTCATTAGTTTGAGCCACGGCATGTTGTGGTCTCCTCTGTCCATTATGACAAGAAAATGAGCTGTGTCATCTCAAGGTAATGAGATGAGTTCACCTGCTGTAATGGGAAAACCAGCTTTTTTCTCCTCAGTTAATGAGAAATAATTTGGAATATCATGAAAACAACATGAAATTCCCCATTGTCACAAAAAACAGATGTATGACCACTCAGGGACACCATGCATAGGCATTGTATGAAACTCAAGGGAATTCGACAACATATTAAGGATGAATTGCTCTACCTGTAAGGTTTTTTTTTTTTTTCGTTATATACACAAAAAAGTACATAAAGCCAAATGTGATGATCACAAATATGATCACGAATTCATAGGCTATTTGTCAGAAACAAACAGGGTTTCTCGTACATCACAATAATGGAAGGACAAAGCATGATGTAACATTTTAATTTTTTTATTACTACTGTACATAAAATACACTGACATAGACGAAAAAGGAACGGTTAAAAACCTCTATCATTACCCTACAGAGTTACACTATTACAGTTGAGTTCAGACTGTATCGCTAAAGTAGAATGTTACGCAGCGTTAGAGGTGGTGATGATCTCTATTTGTCTTCACATATTTCTAGGTCTACATAAAAATAAAACACTGAGTGTGGTCCCCTCTACGTACAAAAGCGATATATAAATTACTTTACACAGTATTGTAAAAACGTAAACATTATATTTGGCAAATTGTTGTCAGTGAAGGTGTTAATTGTTATGAGAATAAGAGGAGTGTGTGTGTGTATGTGTGTGAAAGCACAGGTGCTAGGTGCTGCACAGTGATTGGCTTTTTTACTGGTGTAGTAAAGACAACAATGGCTTTGTCACTGAGGGAGAAAAGGGGCAAGAGTGCAGTGAAAGAGGGAGGGTGAGGTGACACAGTGGGACGCTTCTAGCTGGTCATTCATCAGGAATCAACACCAGTGGAGTTCGTGTCATACATGCAGTCTTGCTTAACTGACAGCATGATAGAGTAGAAAGGGAAGAGACGTTTTCCCTGTTACTCACAGTGTTTTGTTCCTTCAATTTATGCATTAAGCTCCCCGTTTTAAGGGTACATTAACAACTTAAGTGCTGGAACTGCTGCCAGAGTGCCCTAAAGGAGTGAGCATAATTCTCAGACAGTAGTCCCATATCTCCTGGTTGGAAGCTGGTGGTTTTTTTAAGCATTGTCTCAGCCATAACAACAACCAAAAAACCTTTAACACTCTGCTGCTGTCGTGCTATCATTAAAATGTTATTAGAGTTCAGTCTGAAATACAATTCTGTGGTGTTTCATTAGTTACCAGGTATCTTATTTGATGTCTAAGACCAAAATAATGGAAGTCATCAGTACAAATATTGACCTTTGTTTGTGCACAGAATGGTAAAGAAAATTAGATATTGCTACATTAATAATACCAATGCTTTTACAGTACTCAACCATCACAACTTGTTCCACTTCATACTGCTCTATCTCTTCTGATGTTTTATTCATAAGCCAATTTCTCTGAAATGCTTGTTGATTCACAGACTTCAAGGAGAGAAAACTGTTTATGTCACTCTAGATGTTTCACCCCTCTCCCTCAAAGGCACTGTGAGGACTTTATAAGTGATCTTCAAGTAGTCTAACTTTTTATATATTTGCCTGTTCATAATTTAAGATTTAAGAAGAGATTATCAGCCCCAAATTTTGTAATATTTAAATGGTATTTTCCAGTAACTGTGGTTGAGTCAGATCCTCCCAGGGAGACATGAATCATTTCACGGCATGTTGATTGAGAGTCCCTTCGATGACACTATGCTGGCTGACAAATTTCAGTAGTGAGAAGCAAGATCTGACCTTTTCCTTGAAAAAAACCCCCCAACGATTTCTTAGATTTTTTTTCAAAGCAAAAACTGGAACTGGATTGCCAAAAAGAAAAAGGACAGAAGAGCAGAAGAAAGCTAGTGATAGAGCACAAGCTAAAGTCTAATACACGGGTTAAGCTGTTTGTGATAATGTTCATTTCAACCCACATGCAGCAGTTATACTGCAGTGATCTGATCAAACTTGAGAGTCTATCAAGTGAGGTTACTTTAGCTCTGCTTGGCAAGGTTGGAGTTGGCAGATGAGCACTGGTAGGACATAACCAGGATTCACTGACGTTACAAGTTACGAATACAACTTAGGGTTATGATTAATATTAAACAATCTGCTCACCTTCTGTACACTAAACTACTCCACAAACTGAGTTCACAAAGTTTGCTTGTTGTCGCATTTTAAACAATAGCCCTAAGTCACTGAGTAAATACTTTACCTCTTCACTTTGTATCTTGCAAAAAGTTGTCCTCAATAAGAAAAGTAGAGTTAAAAAGAAACACCGCCCTCTATTCATTTGCTTCCAAATGCACCAAATGCACCCCTTGGCAAGAGTCATGTCCAAGCTCCAAGCTCTGGTCTAACATTATGAAGCCTATGCAGAAGTGCTAAAAACTAAGTGTTTATCTAAGTGTCCGCTTGAGGCTGGCTGCAGAAAGACCAGAACCCATGTACACACCAAAAAGTGGACTTTTACAGTATTAAAAACATGTTTACAGCCAGGTTCAAAAAACGGCTTCGGTCTGAACAGCTAATTTCTCTAACGGCACACACTGTACGGCTCAGGGGTTATTTTTTTCAAACTCAGTGGTTGAGAAGATATCAATATCATGAGTTTACCCAATCAGAGGCCCAGCTCACATGACTGACAGGTCTGGCACCCCGTAGCTGTTAGCGAGAAGGTTCAAAGCCCATCTTTTGATTCAGTGTTTCCAGTATGGCCCCCACTGACAAAAGGCTTCATTATTCTGTATCAAGGACCCTCACCTATGGTCACGAGCTGTGGGTAGTTACTGAAAGAACATGATTGCAAATACAAGTGGCTGAAATGAGCTTTCTCCACAGGGTGTCTTGGCTCAGACTTAGAGATAGGGTCCAGAGCACAGACATCTGGGAGAGGCTCAGAGTAAAGTCACTGCTCTTCCACATCGGGAGGTGTTTTGGGCATGCCCATCTGAGAGAAGACCCCAGACCCAGGACACAATGGAGAGATTCTATCTCACACCTGGCCTGGGAACTCCACGGTATCCCCCTAGAAGAGCTGGCAGAAGTGGCCAGGGACAGGCGCCACTGGGCTTCACCGATGACATTGCTGCCTCCGCAACCTGGACCCAGATAAGCGGTAGAAGATAGATGGATAGATGAAGGAACAGATGGGTGATGTCATAGAGACTCTTGGGAAATAGTCTATATCCCAATACCGATTCGGGCCACAGGTCTCACTGCAATCAACAGCAAAGGGATAGTCCTCACAGCGCCTTTAAGAACTTTTCTCTATTTTCCAGCAATAATCTGGTCCCACTTTCATTTAGCCCAACCAAACCAAATCTGTCCTATCATATTCCTACTAAAGAAAACAAAAACAAAAACAAAAAACACTGTACTAAGTCATTTACGAGGAAAGTACTAATAACTGCAAATGCACCTGCAGTGTTGAAAACTGATTTTATAGCTTGTATTCCTGAAAGATAGTCAGTTCGCACTTTGAGTGGGATGATATTTTTCAATGAGTAACAAGGCATCCCCAAATCTTAAGGAATCAAGATGAAAATACAAGCTTTGTAAAAACTTTTGGGAGTCATTTCAGGTTGCAAAACAGTGGCAGAAAGCCATGGAGATGGCATCCAATCAACCAAATATTTCACTAAAAACTAAGAAAGGATTCCAACCACTTCATCTCAAGGTCACGAATAGTATTCATAAAATTTTAGCATTTGTGTCAACCTGGCTGTTTTGAACCTAAGGTGAATACTGCTGGTGGGCTGGATGTGACTTTGAAGTTTGAGTTTAAAACCACAGACATAAACATTCAAATGTTAGTGTAGATAATTTGTCCCAGACTGTGTTTAATTACTCAAATCTATCATGAGGTGCTCGTATATTTGAGTTTTTCCCTTGAAGCTGGATGCGAGCAGAAACACCCTGTCGTCAATGGAAACCAGAGAAAATGCTCGAGGCGCCTGGATATTCAGCTCCTGTGATGGGACAAACTGGCCCCTCTTGGTGTCCCATTGGTAAACCTGTGTCAGTGAATAATCACTGCCCAAGATGGCGTACTGCCAGTTGCCGATGGAGACGGGCTGGAACACCATGGAGCCGCGGGAAGGAAATGTCTGGACCTCTTTAAACATGGCGCCGTCCCAGCGCATCACCTTGGAGTCCCCGATGAATCTTGTCAGGCATATAAAGAGCTCACCTTTGAAGAGATTCAAGAGACTGTTAAGCTTTCACATTCAGTTGCTTGAGCTGGATGTGAAATGGAAAAGCTGCAAAAAAAGTTTATGTTTATATCTCTTCACTGGAAAAAAGTTCATAATAGATTAGCTGTCTCTTTGGAAAGGGAAAAAAACAGATTATTATACAACTATCAAATATGTGTGGGTTTTATGGAATATACATTGACTACTCTTGGTACCTTCAAAGAAAATGCCAAAGAGATGCAAAGCAACAAGAATCTAAAGTTGATAAATTAACTGCACTTTAAAGAGCATGAGTCATAAATTCTTTTATTTAATTAACCAACTCTTGGCCCCCTATAAAAGTCAACTGTTAATCAAGCAGCACGCCCCTAGACTTTATTAATCTTGGCATTAAAACAGTGAATTAACTGCCTCTGGCCTTACTTAATGAACTACAGTACATGCAGTAACCAGATCCAAACCTAACATAGATTTTCCTGTGATGTGCTTATAAAACTAAAATGGACAATCCTCTCACCTTTGACCTGGAAGTGTTTGACAGAAAAGACATCCTCCATATCCGGGATATCTGTCCTTCGGTCAAACTGTTTCTGGCCCCTGTTCCACTGGTAGACGACGGGCCTCTGTGAGCTGCTGGACAAAATCAGGTGTGCTTTGTTGGAGATCTCCAAATACTCCACATCGGTGTCGCGATACCACGGATGGAGGGACTGGTGAGAGTAGAAGCCGTTCCCGTTCCATTTGTACACTGTCGTGGAGCCCGCCTGGGAGAAAAGATGTGTACAAAATCTTATACCACTCTCATCTGAAACTAAACGCTCACTTCACTCTAAGAAAAAAATCAAACTCTGACAAATTGACCAGTAAATTGCAAGTTTCAGAGCTTGAGAGCAAATGTTTGAGTTTCTGTTCCACTGAGTGTCCCTAAACATATGTTGGAGCACATGTGAACATTTGGCAGTGCCAGTGTAATCAGCAGCTGTGCACTGATACGCTGCACAGAAGGACACCAGAGGGAAAGAAAAGCTGACATGGTGGAAAGAGGGGTTTGGAGGAGCAGTGTGCAATCTGATGCCCTCTAAAATTTGACTATTTTAAATGTGAAAGTGAATTCAGTCAGTTGAATCTCACCAGTTAAGATTTATCTTGCACATAGAGAAAAGTGGGAGCAACAGCAATGCCCTTCAGTTTTTGTTGTTGACAAGGATTGACTGAATTGAAGGTCTCCTGATCAAAAAAGTGACACTACAAATGACAACCATAAGTTAGACATCTGGGTTTCTATAAAGCACTTTTCTAGGACTCGAGAGTGGTGAACTGAGCTGCTGGAGCTTATTTTGAGGTTCACAGCTTGATCTTAGATCAAGACTGCTTATTTGCTCATTTTTAGTTGAATTTTACAGCAAGACAAACCTCCCCACGTTGATTTAAAACCCTAAATGTACAGAAATAAGCAGCTTCTTGTTTAAAATCCATGCTAACACTGTTCTGTTATTGGAGGCTGCTAGCTGAACTGCCCTAACTTTGGGATTGCAAGCTGTACAAATCCATAACCTAGTTGTTTTATTGTATATGGTGAGAAAAGATGGATGTGACATAAGCTAAAAATGTATGCAAACATGCATCTTACAAGAAAACATGAAACTCTGGCACACAAAAAGAGTTTGCTCTGGTGCTAGCTTTAGCCTCTACCCCACAATCAAATACTTAAATATGGTTTACGTCCTGATTGATTCAAGAGATTTCTTGCATTGTTAAAGATAAAGTGGCCAACCTTAGAGCTGTCAGCGATGACAAAGAAAGACTCCCCATCGATCATGAATGTCTCAATGTCATTCGGCTTGCGAATCTTCAGGATGTCGATGTCCTGGATCTTGATGAATTTGTTGGCAGAGATGTCACGTTTGTAAATGTGAGAGCCTCCGAACAACTGAGCCACTATGACAAAGAGGTTTTTGTCGATCACCATGGGCTTACAGACCACAGTGGAGGTACCTGAATGATTGAAAGAAAGAAGAAAAACACATTGTAATGTTATAAATACAGGATGGACAACCATGATTAATCAATGGCTATCGGTAAATCAAACAGTTATGCAAATGACACAGTTGCATACTTAACTGATCCCTTTTTAAGCAAAGCTAATGGTGTACGACAGATAACTTTTAACAGCTTATCTCAATGAACTCAAGGTAACTCTCACTGGAAGCCAATGTTATGACCTGCTCCCTTTCTCAAGGTTAACTCTGAAAAGGGAATCACTTGAATCTTTTTTGGAAGTATTTAGGGATATGGTTGGATTATTGGTTTGCTTGACAATCTTCAGAATAAAAATATAACAAAAGCATGGACATGATTATCTATTTTCAAAAAAGTGGTTGTCTTGGATCTGAGCAAGAACAAAAAATATATATATATATATATGCAGGTTAAAGATGTGGCCAGTTGGTGTTACCAATTAATGTGAATTGATGTAACCAATGTTACACTGTTAGAAAATCTGATATTGCACAAAAAAATTAATTTGACTATGATTTTATGAGTCTACTACACTGTAAAAATGAAATTTAAAATGATTTTAAACCAACTCACTAAAAATAGAGAGAAAACATTGATATCTACAGCCTACTGACTCACTCAGTACAACAAAACCCATATTATTAAGTTTAAAAATACAATATTTCAAATACGCAAACTGCATATTCAAACAAACCTCTAACATGTTGTTTTGACAAGTGTAAAGCATATTTTTGATTTGGACACCATACCAACCCTTTTCTGTCACTGTCCTGTGCCACTTTTTGCGCATCTGAACTCAGGTGATATAGTCTATGACAGATTTACACAATACAATTCATTCATACACCCATTAATAATTCCACACTGACATTTCAAGACAAAAACATTTTTTAAAAAGGTCCACCATGACAACAATGCTTGTTAACTTATGTTTGAACTCACTTTCAATGGTGTCATATGTGCGGAAGGTCATCTCAACATGATCCCATTCCAGGAAGCTGCATATCCCAGCAAAAGGTTGAGCAAACACAACATACTGATCTTTGCCAAAGGTGAAGGCTTCCACTGAGATGGACTCAAACTTCAGTGACTGATATGATGCAAACTCTGAAAAGGATGACATCACAGTCAATTATTGGTCAATAATTCTTTTTATATTGACAATTCAGAGGCACTAGCTGTACTCTGGGTTCTGAAATTCTTGATAAGAACAGGCAGACACATAGAGAAGGTGAAAGGCCTTATTGTTAGTATTATGCTGCTTTCACTATGGAGGAAAAAAAAAAAACCTGATGCAATGCAGTCAAAAGATTGTGGAAGAAGGTCATTCAGCTTCTTCCCCTGGTGTACAGATGGGCCGCTGCAGTAGATCTGGTCCAGGGTGGCATTAGTGTGATGCATCCACTCCACCAACCACTTAAGCTTACAGTCACATATCAGGTTATTGCCCCGCAGATCCCTACAAGTATGATAAATGCACAATGTGTTGTGTTGAGACATATTACCGTAACTGTTTGTGTATATTGAACTCAAGCTTTATGTTCTGTAGTCTGTCTCCCCTTACCAATGGAAAAACTTTGGATTAAAGCCATGAAAGTCACAAAGAGAGGAGTCCTATTACTTGAGCTATCTGTGCTCATCGCCAACTCTGTTTCTGAATCACTGTCGACCTTGGCTGTGTACTGAATCCATTCAACCATACATTAGCATTCATTATTCTCTCTGGTCGCGTCGGTGTAGAAAAAGCCAAGATGAAATTCTTCCCCTGTAATTTTGTCTTTTACTTATTGTTACTCAGATGTTTGAGTCTTTTCTACAGATCTTGAATTCATCTTCACTGCGAAGCATAGTTTCTTTATCAGCCTTTACTTTTTTCCCTTCTTTTTTGACTTGTTTGTAATTTCTATCTCAAAATAATACTTCATAAAACATTTTAGTGACAGTAAATCCATTAATGTTGTGCATTACTAGGAATGAGTAAAATATGTGTTGTTTGTGGCTTTCATTGGTATGTACTTCTCTGTTTACATGATGATTGTCACATGTTTTCTGTTTTTATTGTTATTTATTGATTCACACTATTGTGAGGATGGCTAAATGTATTGCCATCTATAATAAAGTCTGTTGTGTTGTTTCTTATATGAACATATGGTACCGTATGGTATCATACTGTGTCTGATCATCAGAGACCATACCCTATTATATTGTACCATATTGTCATAATCCCTATCTGTCTTAATCAAATCATGTCATGTCTTACACTGTTGTTCTGCATCACACCCAATTACATAGTATCCAGTTACATTACGTTACATTAGGTAACCTTAAATAAGGTTATGTATTTTAAAGTATCATTCTGTGCTGTATTGTATTGTTCACCATCCTATCCTAATGTTCCCATATTGTGTGTACTTTATCACATCATTTCGTATTGCACTGTATCTGATCATGTGGCATTACATCATATCATATCCTGCTGTACCTTATTACATCACATAACATTGTACCATAATGTTTTGTACCGTTTTTTTATTACATCGTATGCTATCATATGTTATGTTGTGGTAAGATATGGTATCACGTTGTATCTTTTTGTACAGTATTGGGTTGTTTTGTGTCATACAGTGTAAAGCCACAAATTAGCCTGTATAAAATCAATCAATCAATCAATCAATCATTTATTCACTTGTGACACAAAATAGTTCTGTGTCCTAACAAACCAAACAGGCTGAACTCACACTTTGGTCAAAGCATCCATGCCCTTGAAGACATCTTTGGGCAGCGTCTCTAGGTTGTTGTAAGCCAGACTCCTAATGAGCAAAGAGAGGAAACACAATTGAATTTAACTGTCTCGCAGCACATAAGTGACACTGAGGAAGTACACTGTCTGGTCATTACTGTCTATTCAATTGTCCTGACTCCAGTTTGACTACAGGAGGAGATTAAAAACCCAAAACGAATGGTTAAAAACAACCAAACATAAGGATGGTAGAGTTTTTGTCAATGTTCTGGGTAAACTGGATATATTTTCAAAAAGAAACAGGAACTAAGGAAAAGCCTTTCATATGGAGAGAGAATGTCATTTATGAAAAGAGAATTTTATCCAGCAGTGAAACCAGTGAATCATTGCACTAGTACACTCTCCAGTCATGATGTTAATAGAGCAGAAAGGACATGGCTCCAGCAGGACTCCTGGTTGTGCTTTTAAATAATAAATCTACTCTTTGAAAACCATCAAATGAATGCTCTCAGATAAAGGAGGTTGTGTTGTTGAAAAGATTAATAACTTCCCTCTTTAGCAAGTAAAGTTTACAGTAAAAAAAAAAAAAAGAAAGGACTTCCAAAATCAAAACATTCACTCTAGCATGTTATAAGACTCCTGTGGTGACTTCTACTTCCTTTTACAGTAAAAGGTGCAGCACAGCAATGATTAACTGGAAAACAACCAACCAAACTGTTTTCTCATGGAAACTATCAGCCTATTGTGTCACTGATGATTCATTTGTAAACTTGTGATTCTTAAGGGCGTATTGATGATAAATTACTTCCTTAGTTTTTATATATATATATATATTGAGTTGATTTGACTTGGTGGCACAGCCCTCTAACCCCCTTGTTATTGGTTAAAATGATTGTCGAGAGGAGCAGTTGCAGCGATCATATCCGCGTGCTTGTGCATGAAGAGTATCGCGCTGAAGCATGCCAAAGAGGAAAAGTGAACTGTGCCTGTTCACCGTATCCACCTGTTTCTTCAGAAGCACATGGGTGTTGACTTCTGCTGGCAGTAATCAACTTCTGGTTTCCTTGCAATGATATGACTGACTGCTGCCAAGCTAGCTCAAAACAAGTCACGTGAAATCATTAATACTAGACGGGGCTCAGTGTAAACGTTTTAAAACATCCAAACTGTGAATCAACCTCCGATTTTTGTTCATTTTGTTGCATTCTTGCTTTTAGAGGCTGCTTATTAGAGTGAGCATGACAGCAGGGCTAACATCAGCTTTGTGGTCTACTTGCCGACGTAAACAGAACGTTCAACCAGAAGAGCAAAACCGACAACTGCTATGAACTATGGGTATCCAGGAAAAGGTGGATACTTGCAGTCAAACTAGCCAAACTGGCCAAACCAGCACTGGTGGAAAAGATGTATTATAGACTTCCTGCTCCACAAAAAAACCCTTCTCTGTTATTGGTCATCCCAATGGAAGCCTGTCAGGGCAGAGCTATGGGTAGTTGTTTGTCTCTGAGGCACGCCCCTCTGATGTATCATGAACAAGTCAGGAGAAGTGATAACTGCCTCATTCCATTTTGAGCAGTTTAAAGAGATTTCAGGGATTTCTACAACACATCTGCACACGTTTGGTATGAACATCCAGCATTGTTACTTCATATCCATGTTTAAAACATGGGAAAGCAGATTACCCTCTCTTTAAGCAAGTTGTCACACGGTTATTCATTCTGAGCAAAATAAGAGAAAGCCAAATCTTCTGTCCAATCATTTTCAAGGAAACAAAGAGTATCTCTTAAGTATGTTGGACTCCTTTGAAGTTCCTTTGAAATCAACCTCAACAATTGTTATCACAAGTCTTGGTATGAGACACTGAAACAAGACTCCTGCAGTAACAATCAGTAAGACAGCTCTCCTCCTGACAGCGACTCTTTCCTGCCCTCTGACAGCTTCATGGGTAACAGCTGCCATCAGTCTTTACGCCACAAACTGATCCAAACCCTGATCAGTTTGTAGTCGATCAGATGGATGGGGTTGCCTCAAATTCAATATGTTATGATTTTGCAAAGTGACAAAAATAAATGTGGGAAGTAACTGACATTTATTTTTTTATTTTTCTGGTTTTCTGCCTTTATTCAGAAAATAAAGATAAAAAAATTCACTATTGTTGTAGTTTTATAACAAAATTTTATTTAAAAGATGTTGAAAACAGGATAAACAGGATAAAAATAAAAGCTCAGAATTTCAAAAAAGTGCTTGTGAGAGATCAACTGCTGCAGCCTTTTTCTGTACAACACAATATGTCCTAAATGTGATCAGGAGAGTTCAAAATCAACCACCAATTCAAACATCCGGTCAGTCAGTATTAAGAATGATCCAGAATTTGGCTGCTCAGCATAAACTCTAAACATGTTAGGAACGACCTGCCAGAGGCAGAGAGGGGGCAGAGTATTGGTTGCTTGGTTTAAGGTTACAGAACAGTTATATTTAGTCTTGACCTACAGGTCAGGCACGTTCTCACCCATCTTTAGTTCTGGCAAGCTTTGTAGTTTAGCAATGTGACTGTTGACTGTTTGCTTTAGTAAGATTTTGTTGAAATTATTCACCTTCAAAAAAAGAAAAAAAAAAACAAGTGCCATGTTTCTTTTTTTTTAAATAAAAGTAAATTTATGAGAATAAAATCATAGATTTATAAGAATAATCTCCTCAATTGAGTAAAATAATCTGGTTATTTTAGTCTGTATCTTGTCTATCTTGTCTTTTCCAGCACAAACATTGTAATAACACATTGTGCCTGACGCTCATTTCTATACACTGGGAAAAGTAAAGTGATATAACATTCACAGGCGCTAAGCCATATTACTTTTATGTCCAAAACTGCTCTGCTGATTCACAAAGGCACAAAAAAACTTCCAGATCTGCCCTTCAGCATTTTGATCCAGCTGACACATTCAGACAGTAACCTTGTTCATCACCACTGGCAGCACTTTGCCTACCTTTGCATTTCAGAGTGTGACAAAGTGATACAGCGGGAGGAAAAAGTTGAATTGATGCACAGTTTTTATGTTTCGCTACACTGAATACTAATATCCCATTACCTCTACCACAGAGAAAAACAGAGACTGTGAACGAGGCTGGAATAAAAAAAAAACCATGCCAGCATTTTAAAAAGTAGAAAGGACGGTAGATACTTACAGATGAATCAGTGCTTTCAGTCCCCGGAATGCAAAAGGGGATAATGATGAAATCCTGTTATTTTCAATAAATCTGTAAAGAAAGGGAAAAATGATGAATAATTACAAGCAAATATTTTGAAACCTCGAAGCTTTAAAGTGGTCATCATAGCAAAAGGCCGCAGCACAACCAAACATGTTTTATGTTATTCTTGCTAATTATGCTTCTAATCATGTTGTTTTTTGGGTTGAGTTAAGCGAGATGTTACATGAGGTCAGCAAACATTTATGTACTCATCAGAGTCATTAAATTGTAGGTTGTACTCCCTCAGTCAGGCATCATAAGTACAAACATGTGTGTGGTTGAAACATGAGTGTTCGGAGGCTTTAAAATGAAAGCATGCTTTAGATTTTTTTCCCCCCCAAGTATGTTGTTACAGTAACTGACTGTTGTTGAGATGACTAAATTGGAGAAGATGTAAAAATGTGCTGTTGGATAACATCTTGTGTATTCATGACCCTTGGGCCACCAGCGCTGCCTGCTGACTGTATTTAAATATGGACCACATGCTTGGACGTCTGCTACCACTGTGGAAAAATGAAGCCAAAACACTGCCTCCATGGCTTGGAACAAATTGTGCTGGTGATATATTTTGGAGCGAAGGCATGCACAGAAGTGATGTGGAATTGATGGCACAACACATTTAATATACTGATAAAACGCCAAAGATCCTTTGGATTCCAGCTGACAGCAGAACGGATTCTCAAACAGTTCAATTCACACATGAAAAAAAACACAAGTTTAGGAAACATTTATCTTACATGAACAGTATTTTAATACTAAAGTTGGACTCATGTCTCATCTTTTATTGTGGTGAGGTGGGCTTTACAACTGCAAAATAAATCAAATGACACGAAAAATCTGGAAAAACGTCTTATTTCAACATTTTAAAGGGAAAAAATGACAAAAGAGTTATCACCATGAGAAAAGAAAAAATATTCTTAAGTTTTTATATTAACACATTACTGTTGTTGCAAACAACTTTTATAGCAGTTTTTCTTACCCTATTTATTTATTTATTTATTTATTTATTTATTTATTTATTTATTTATTTATTTAGTTTTAACTCTGGCATCATACAGTCATTTCAAATAATGAACTGAGACATTTTA
The DNA here is from genome assembly GCA_030710495.1 of Labroides dimidiatus. Taxonomy (NCBI): domain Eukaryota; kingdom Metazoa; phylum Chordata; class Actinopteri; order Labriformes; family Labridae; genus Labroides; species Labroides dimidiatus. Next base: position 16,821,710 of record CM061164.1, on the reverse strand, counting down.
CTGGACTTGTCAGGTGAATGTGGCTCACATTTAATCACATTTTTTCCCCTAAATAATAAAACAGAAAAGCTTGCTTCACTTTGAGTTTTTGCCATATTAGCACTCAGTTAAGAACCTCAGGATTTTTTATATATATATATACCAGGGCCTGTATGTACATCCATTCATTACACAAACAGGACCATTAGTCTTAAACATAGACTGTTTAATTAATGGACGTATCCTTCGTGACGTCACCCCTCTGTTTCTGAACCGGATTTTTGAAGCAAACCGGCCGGCGCGGCTATGCTGGAAATGAGGCGGCCTTTGAGTCACCACATTAACAGCCATAGGGCGCCCGTCAGTCATGTGAGCTGAGCTGTGCCTCTGATTGGACAAATTGGTGATCTTATTATCGTCTAAACTGCAGAGTTAGAAAAAAATTTACCCCCTGTACAGTGTGTGCTGTTAGCGAAATTAGCGATTCATGTGGGAGACATTTTTTATACCAGACTGTAAACGTGTTTATTTGTGCTGTGAAAACGGCTTTTTTTGGGGGTTTCCAGAGCCAAAAGGCATCACTGTCTGATCCTTAAATTTGAGATGAGACCACAGCAGAAAGCTCCGCTTCAAGCAGTTCAACTTCATTCATTTTAAGATGTGGGAAAATGTAGCTTTCACGTTCGCTACTGAGTTGTATAAACAAAAAACAGCTGAGCCATTAAAAAGTTATTTGATTCTGAAAACCACACTACCACATCTTTACTGAAAAATGCAGGTAAATTACTGACGTTGCTTTTTGTTCTGACATTACTGCCCAACACTGTAAATGGGCCTTTAGTATCATTTGTGACCTGTACTGCAATCAGTCACTAGAGGGAGCTCTAAATGTTTTTGGCTTAATTTTTAGGGAGAAGTTGTGCCATCTATCTTTATGTACAGTGTAGCTTATATGTCAAGTGTTTATCAAAATAATGAAATATTCACTCACAAGTATTCCAGATGTGGCAAACCCAGGAATGCATCCTCATCGATCAGGTCAAAGGAATTTGCGGTGAACAATCTGTGAAGACAAAAATATCAATGTTTTTGGGACTGTTTCAGTGACTTACAGTTTTTAAGTTGTTTTAGAAAAAATAAAGAGATTTGTAACTGCTGATATGCAACATCAGTAAGTTGAAATGAGGAAAATAAGATGCAGGGGGTGGGGTTTGGTTGGGGTGGGGGGGTGGGGGGGTGAGAGTAGCACACAACGGACTCATTCGACATTTCTGCCCACGGTGTGTGGTTACAGAATGAATGAAATGAATCAAACGGAGAAATGGTCGAGCACTCCTACATGTTTTCCATGAATTGGATGAAAGAACAAAATGAATGCCTCCTCCGTCATGTTTCTGAGTCACCGTCTCAACCGGACACACAAAAAAAAGTCTGCTCCAATGTTTTATTTGATTTACGGTATTAAAAGCTTCACAGAGGAAGTGTTATTTTGAAACACTGCACAGGCAGTGGTGAAATTCAACCCAAAAGCTTAATCTTTGTCCAGATGCAGTGCACAGTACTTCTGAATGAAAACTCAAGGCCTTTTTTGGCTTTGCATTCAAATAACGGTGACCCTTTACACCCACGGTATTGGCTCCAGAGACGCTCCATTGATTAAGTGGTACTCTAATGGAGGTTAAGATACTCCAGGTCACACTGGCAGTAAATAATGAGAAGGAGAGGGGTGATGCTTCTCATTCACTTGGCTGTTTAAATTCCCCCACCTTCTGTACACAAGCATTCAGCGCAATTTAATGAAAAGTGAGCACGTGGAACAGCTGATGCCAGGGGAATGTTTTTGTACCAGTGATTAAGCACTAACCTGCTGTTTTTAATAAGCTTGCTCGACTCCAGTCCTACCGTGACACATCTATTGGACGTCTTATTATGAAGTAATTAAAAAAGACTTGACACTTTGTGTTTAATTAGAATTTCAGCATCTGTTTTTTTTCTTTGTGGCTGAAATGTGCACTATTTATCCCCGTCTGTTTACATCCTCCCAGCAAATACACACACAACAGAGTCTGATAGCAGTCCACAGCTCCTGCTGGTATAGCCGCTATGGCCATGTGGTGTATTGCATAATCCTGACACCATTACAGAGAATCCCCCTTAGAATCTGCATATCAGACTTGGGATGAGAAAGTCGTCTGGAGGGGGCGGGTGTGTGTGTGTGTGGGGGGGTGCTGCCTCATTGTTTGAACACTGAAAATGAACACAGGCACATAGATAGATAGATAGATAGATAGATAGATAGATAGATAGATAGATAGATAGATAGATAGATAGATAGATAGATAGATAGATAGATAGATAGATAGATACTTACAGTAGTTGCAGGGCAGGCGTGTGAACAAAGCTTCCTCCTGTTATTTCATTAAATCCAGACTTGACAAAAGATCTGAATGGACACATTAAAATCATAAATATGAGACCTGGAAAAACTGGGAACCAGAGGTGGAGTAGCTTTTTTTAAAGTAAATTATTTACAGACAATAAACCTCCATGTTTAATTTCAAAATGCAGGAGTACTTACAACGAAACGACGTCTGATGGGAAAGCATGAGGTACAGATCGGACGTTTTCACACAGGGCGTTATCTTTGGTGCAGGTACATCCAGTGGGGCATCTGGGCTGCCTCACTCTGCGTCCGTCTGTCACAAGCAGGCTGAGAGCAGCCCAAACCAGGAGCATCCATCCTCTGCTCGGGTATCCCATTCCTGCTGTCCCGCTCGAGTACACCAGGACTCCTGCGCGTGCAACTTCTCAGCGAAATCCTCCGGCAATATTCAGATATTTCTGAAAGGATATGTTACAATCTCGTTTTACTGGTGGAGGCTGGTGTTGTTTTGCTCGGATGTAAGCTGGTGTCTATGCCTCTTGCGTCTCAATAGGAGGGAACGGGTCCAGCGGATTCGTTCTGCAAGGCGCAGGATTACAAATGCGGGACAGACGGGACATGTGAACACAGAACAGTCTCAGATTTATTATGTAAAGACTAAATATCTCAAGTACAACTACAAAACAGGAAAACAGACATGTTTCGTACAAAATAAGTTCTTCTACTCCTGATTATGCAGCCATGAAAGGAAACAAAACAATAAGAGCGTAAATTCCCAAGGGAGAGACAGAAGAGGGGCAGAAAGAGAAATCCGGAGAGAGAGAAAGAGAGAGAGAGGGGAGAGGAGAGAGGGCGGGGGAAGAGGGGGGCCTCAAGGTGCGCTTTTTTAGCAGCACTGCCAGCTATTATTTATGCGCGCTTCAGAGCTGTGCATGCTTAATGGGAAGCCGCTATTCATGAGGCTGTGTGCAAATAGGCCTATGGCACCTGCCTCACTCATTCACAGGCTTTTCTGCCCTGCTTTGGCATAACAATGGCATTGAGAGTGGATAAGGACAGATTCACCCTGTGTTGTTAAAAATAAACATGGTGCATTAATTTTTTAAGAATTTGCCTACGGAAATGAACAGTAAGCTAAAACCTCCAGATGAAAAAAGGCCTGGAAAATGGCATAGTATTAGCATATTTAAGGTATTTTTTTCTTCTTTTCTTGATCACATATTTCTAGTGAAATGTGGGGGTATTACACCTTGGGATAACAAACGCAGCCCGAAGTATTTAAAAAATTCTGCTCCTTTATTAAATCATTCTTAGTATTCGGCTAACTCTACTCTAGACAACAAAGGAAACAACTGGGACTCATACCGCATTTCTCTCTCAACTCCTTTCTTCTTGAAATCTCATATTCACTCCTTTGTTGAGTTCAAGGGTCGCTCGAAAGTCACGAAAAACTTGTGATCCGAGTTTTGCTGACAGCCAAAGAATTTGTACAGAACCACGTCGAGTAATACAATACGCGCTTTGTTTTGTCTCTGCAATTCAAAGACAAAATAAACCCTTTATATGATCCCCAAAGTTTTAAAGGCTTAAAAAAATCAGTATCGGACGTCGATGCAGGAGCCAAATTATACGATACATGTCATTAAATCACAAAGCAAAAGTGACTGTCAAGTAGAAGAGGGTTTCCTTAGGTCTAAATCATAGACTGTATAATTAAAATATGTCTAAGTCCGACGGGTGACCGTTTCAGCCAGGTAAAAAAAATATAAGAAGAAAAGGAGGAAAAATAGAAAGTAAGGAAACGTTCCTCTATAGGACTTACACTTTAAATTTATTTTTTATTTTATTTGTATTTCTTAATCAAGTTTCCCCTTTTCTTTGTCTTACTTCCATTTAATTTCGATTTTAGCATTATGTACAATTAATTTCGATGTAATCTCATGATTATCACCTCATAATTTCAACTTTTTAGGGCAAGTTCCCCTATTTATTTATTTTTTTAATCCTGCGAAAACGGGCTTCCATGAAATCGCATGAAAACGTCATTAAATACAAAGTCTCAATGTGTAAATCAAAAAAGCCTTCTTTGTTTTATTCATGTTAAAGGATTCAATGACCTTTTTATTTTATTTTTTCAGTAAAATTATTCATGAAGCCAGATCTTACGTCATCTTACCGCTGTGTATTGTGCTACGTCATCATCGAGCGACGCGCTCTGCAGATTGTAAACATTAGTTGTGAAGTTGCGTCGAGAAACATCATGGACAATCTTGTGAAGGTAAGCGTTGAATTAAAACAAAGCGGTGAGTTGAAGTCACTGAAGATCAAATGCATTCTTAGCGTTTGATAGCATTGAATGGACCAGAGCGATAAAACATCAAACCTCAGCTCTGCGAAATAAACCGACTTACTATCACTGCCTACTTTCATAACAGCCATTAAACCCTTCAGCATCTTTGCCGATCACTTATATATGATATTCATGAAGGTTTGAACATTTAACGTGATTTGAAATTCACATATTTTCATCTTCAGATATCTTGTCACTCGCACTAACAACTTGCCCAATATGTGCAGAAAAATAAGGTTTCTGATTCAACCATTTAAACAGAGAAGGGTTACCTTGAATGCTCTGTTACTTTAACGTACAATGCAACCAACTGTGCCTTTTTAAAGTATAAATTATCTCATGTTTGTGTGTATGTGCTTCATTTTTTCATCAGGTGCATGGTGGGGGAGGTGGCTATGACTCTGACTTCAGTGATGATGAGGTGCAGGCAGAGTCCTCAAAGAGTGGACTTAAAAGGTTCAAGTGACTACTGAATTACACCTGCATGAAAAATATTACTCAGTTGTTAAAAATGTTTTCAGTTGGGGTTTGGGGTATATGTGCTTATCTAATAATCAAATATGTTTATCTAAGTAGGAAGTCATATGTCACACTAAGGCTACTTTTTTTTGAGGAATTGCGACTCCTTGTCTTGCCAGTGGAATTGAATTTTAAGTGTATCAGCTTAAACAGATGTTTCTGATTCCTTCGTTTACTCATGTAACTCGTGTTTGTGTCTGTACCAATTACAGAAAACGTGAGGAGGAAATCCTACAGAAGCCTTTCCAGAAAGGTCGGCACTCACAGGTGGCTCACCGGAGTTTGCACTCTAATGAAGTGGACAGGTACAACTGCAGTGTAACACCTTCTTCATATGAATCTTTTGCTCTATAATCACAGCACAGATTTCTGTTAATGCCACCCTTTTTAGTCTCTAGCATTCCACCTGAACATGTAGGAAATACTGTTTTTTTTCTGATAACACATCAGGACTGCAGACAGAAGCTTAATGAAATAATTAAATCAAATTGAACTTAATTTGCAGTTTGTGTGATAACACGATGTATGACCCAAATAAAATTCAAAGGGTTCCAAACTTTAATTTCTCATTTTACTTATCACCTCTCACTAAAACTTAATGGGATTCTCCAGTGATCCTGCATTACTGACCTGGGAAGATTTGTGCTTTATGAGTTTATGCCCCTAATAAAACCAAATGAGACCATAACTCTTTGTGTTATGTCTTCAGACCATTGTTCTTGCACTATATTTTCCCTGTTTTTTTTCAAAAGTCTGAGGATCTTTACCTGGACCAGGAAACTCAGATCATAAGATTGTACTGCTCCGGGGTCATTACATGAAACATCACCCTGAACATAACCATACATCTTTAGTATCACAGTATAGTAATGATAATAATATTATAATAACAATTCTTTGTTTGTTCAGCACTTTTCAATACAAGTAACAAAGTGATTTTACAATAAGCAGTAAAATCAGTTAAAAATGAACAGCAAACAATCATTTTGCAGTGTGATGATTAATAATGTGTTTAAAGATCCCCCAAAACAAGATCTTACAGCATAACTTTTTAACAAAGCTGATGAGTTCTGAGATTGGAGGATAAATAAAAACCCTTCATCTGTTTTCTTTTTTTTTCAGAGAGGAATCGAGGGCCAGAAGAGCACATCTGATATCACTGAATGCTGCATCCTTTTTCAGTTTAGCTGTACTTCCATGTAGAGGGAGATTTAAACTGTTTGAGATGAATTTCAAAATCATTCTTGTGGTTAGATTGAAAGAAATCAGCCCCTTAACAGCTGTCTCCAGTTTGAGCGCCATAAAAAGTTCGTGGGTGACTACATACTCTATTATGGCGGACAGATGGCCGACTTCAAACGCTCGGCGTGAGTATTGTGTTTCACCATAAAGCTTGACAATCAGTCATAAACAGACCTTTGTTTATGTGTTGATCTCATCTGATAACACGTGTTGTTTCTCTTTTTGAAACATCTCCTGGTGATGATCATATTTGCTGTTTTATTTCCTTCAGAGCGAAAGACAGAACAGATCAGGATGTTCTGCGCGAGAATCACCGCTTCCTCTGGAGAGACGAGGACGAGGATGACATGACATGGTAATCTCATATATATCAGATATTTGTGCATATTTCTTTGTGGTAAACTGTGGTCTTCTCCCCTTGGGAATGTTTTTCTTCCAAGGGAGAGGAGTTTGAGCTCTGAATCAACAAGCAGCTCATCCCTGATGATGGGGGAAAAAAAACATCAGCTTGTTTTAGGTTCATTTCGGCTCCCCTCTGCCTCACACTTCTACTCTAACCTCACTCTTTTCCAGGGAGAAGGAACTTGCCAAGAAGTATTACGACAAGCTTTTTAAGGAGTACTGCATCGCTGACCTCAGCAGATACAAAGAAAACAAGGTGGGATGTGTGGCCGCAGGCAGCAGCTGTAGGTGGTCAGAAAATGTTAGATTTACGTCAGGGTGCTTAGTCACAAGTGGCTCATATCATCTTGTGATTAATAATTAATTTTTTGACTGAAACGACTCAATATTATAAATTTGTCAAAGATTTTCAATGCTGAAAAAAGACAAGAAAGAAATGCAGAGGAAAACTGTCTTCGTTTTGTAGACACCGCAGCCTTCCAAGGCACCATAACTTCATTTTTAGTGGTCAAACTCATTTTCCCAGCGGTGGTGCCATGGGTAAAGGTTAATATTTTATAAATCAGACACTTATCTCCACCAGCTCTGGTCCACTTTAGATAAATGTTCGGAGTATGATGTGTTTTGGCACTCTGCTCTGTCTCTGGTGAGCATGGGCCATTTTGCTTTGAAGCCAGGCTTTAAAACCGACAATATGTGGAACCCAAGGGCAATGGCTGCAGAGCTGCACTGTTATGTGGAATGACGCTGCACTCTTATATTTTATAAAGTTATCCATTATCTTAAGCTGATGACTGACAGATGAAATGCACATGTAACACAAATATGGCCACGATAATCAGAGGCCCTGTGGTTAAAATTCAGATTGTCATCATTTATAATCCAGCTCTGCGTCTATTAGTCCACTTGGCTCCAAACATGCATCAAAAAACAGCAGATTTCCTCACAAATTATTCATTGCTGTTAATGACTGCAAATGCAGCAGTGAGTTGCATCATTCCCACAAGTTTAGTCAAATTTTGATCAGCTGTGTTGGCTAAATGAGGTGTGACAGCGTGCAGATGCCTGCACAGACAGAGAGTGTGCAGTGAGAGCTGTGTAACTACATGGGCAGAATACTAACTACTGCAGACCAATCACTGCTCACTGGTGCTTCTTTTCAACCACTGGATACACTGTTTGTGTACAGCCGAGGTTATATACAGTGGAGTGGCAGTGTGCGTGTGTGGAGCATCTGTTTACATGAAGACATGAAGGGAATGTTTAGACTCATGTTGGCATGTACATGCTTCTGAGAAGCTTTTACATTAACAGCAACAGACTGTGATAAATGATAGTCTTCATCTGCAATATACGCTGCGTACAAAGCTAATGGAGTTCAAAAAGACAGTGCAGATACTGACCTCAGAGAAAATTGGCATTTCATATCGTGTGTCTGGCGCTTTAATTATACTCAATGTTTGTGACTTAGAAAGATCGTTTTCCATTTGTGCCCAACAGTTTGGATTTCGATGGCGGACTGAGAGTGAAGTTGTTTCTGGCAAAGGTAGGACTTTAACTTGCATTCATTTTAATTTTTTTTTTTTTTTCCTAATTTCATCCATCCTTCCATCCATCCATCCATCCATCCATCCATCCATCCTTCCTTCCTTCCTTCCTTCCTTCCTTCCTTCCTTCCTTCCTTCCTTCCTTCCATCCATCCATCCATCCATCCATCCATCCATCCTTCCTTCCTTCCTTCCTTCCGTCCTTCCCTCCTTCCTTCCGTCCTTCCTTCCTTCCATCCATCCATCCATCCATCCATCCATCCATCCTTCCTTCCTTCCTTCCTTCCTTCCTTCCTTCCTTCCTTCCTTCCTTCCGTCCGTCCTTCCTTCCTTCCTTCCTTCCTTCCTTCCATCCTTCCATCCATCCAACCTTCCTTCCATCCATCCAACCATCCATCCATCCATCCATCCATCCATCCATCCATCCATCCTCTATACTGCTTATCCTGTTTATCCTGTTCAGGTTCATGGGTAGGACTGAGCAGTTGGTCAAATTTTAACCTAATTTCCAAATCGCAAAAGCTGCAATTAAAATGAATAAATAAATAAAGTTTCATGAACACAGACACAACCTTATGTGACATCCATGCAGTAGGTGTCAGTAATGCACCATTCAGCAAATCTCGAGACACGTGCGAGCAGGGGATGAAGCAATCAACTTCAGTCATGATAAGTTTTGATTTGTTGACATCTTTAAAAACGGCCTCAGCAGAAGAACCAAGAGAGGACACAGAGGAGGAGACTTTAGTGTCAAAGAGGAATAACACTTCGGTTGTCTGGACCTATTTTGGATTTAAGAAAGAAGATGCAGCAAGGTGTAAGGTGTTGTGTAAAACATGTCTGGCTACCGTAGCTACAACAAGGGGCAACACTACAAACCTGTTCAGCATCTAAGAAAACAGCACAAGGACATGTATGACAACTGCATTGATAAAAACCCGACCACCAAGGAAAGAACTGTTTATATGTTGACAGGATCCTTTGTCCTGTTGGTCATGTTATAGAAGGATTTTGTGTTTAGTGAATAATGCAGAGGATAAAGCCCCCCCCCCCCCAATCTCAGGCTAAATCTCAATATTGGTCCAAAAAATGCAATTACAAAAAAAAAATCGTTCTGGAGTCTATCCCAGCTGGCTCAGGGTGAGAGGCGAGGTACACACTGGACTGGTTGCCAGTCAATCGCAGAACTGACACACATAAAGACAGACAACCTTTCACGCTCAGACCTACGGGTAATTTATAATCACCAATTAACCTGATGAGCATGTTTTTGGACTGTGGGAGGAAGCTGGAGTACCCGGAGAGAACCCCCCCACATGCACGGGGAGAACATGCCAACTCAAGACAGAAAGGACCACCTTGCCAGTCGAGGCATGGACTCCACTAGACCCCTGAAGGCTTGCTGTGGCATCTGGCACCAAGTTATTCTCAGCAGATCCTTTAAGTCCTATAAGTTGCGTGGTGGGGCCTCCATGGATCAGACTTGTTTTTCCAGCATATCCCACAAACACTCGATTGGATTGAGATCACCTCAAACTCATTGTTATGCTCCCCAACCATTCCTGAACCATTTTTGTTTTGTGGCAGGGCACATTGTCCTGCTGAAAGAGGCCATCAGGGAACACCGTGAAAAGGTTGTACATGGTCTACAGCAATGCTTTAGTGGGTGGAACGTGTCAAAGTAACATCCACATGGACGGCAGGACTGAAGGTTTCTCGGCAGAACATTGCCCCCAGCATCACACTGCCTCCGCCAGCTTGCCTTCTTCCCATAGTGCATCCTGGTGCCATGTGTTCCCCAGGGAAAGGATGCACACGTGCCTTCCATCCACGTGGTGCAAAAGAAAACGTGATTCATCAGACCAGACCACCTTCTTCCATTGCTCCACGGTCCAGCTGATGCTCATGTGCCCATTGTTGGGGCTTGCGGTGGTGGACAGGGGTCAACACGGGCACTCTGACTGGTCTGCAGCCTCATGGGCAACAAACTACGATGCGCTGTGATATCTTTCAGAACGAGCATTAACTTCTGTAGTAATTTGAGTAAGGGTGTGCCGATATAGAAATCTTGGCCAATACCGTTACCTGATATTAAAATTTCCGTTATGGTCGACAACTGATATTTACTGATATCGCTATATGTTAAAAAAAAAGTTTCTGAGAAGATAAAGTTTTATACAGACTGAAAGTCATGCAAACTGAATTTTTTAACGTTTTCCTTTATTTTCAAAAGGTGTTTGACTTTCAGATAAGAACGTTACAGGGCTAACACAAACACAACTAACCAACAGTGTTACTTTTTAGCAACCCTCACAACTTGGAGCAAGTGTGAAATCAAGGTTTCAACTCACAAAACTCCAGTGAGAAAGTTTGGATCATAAATTACAAAAAAGAATAATGAATCAAAATAACATCCTTACAAAGTTACCTTCATAATATTATGCCTGATTGGTGTATGGTGATTCCATTGTGATTGCCACTTCAGATCAACTCTTGGATCAGTTCTGCTGGAGACTCTACCATCATGAGGGCTCTTTGATGTTTTTTCTGTAAGAGAAACGTGTCCTTTATTAGCAGATGGGATGTGACGTCAATCACATGGCGGCCCTGCCAGCCAGCTCGCTTCTATGCATGCCTTGGCTTGGAAATCCATCATATGCAAGATGTTGGAGCACACAGTGGGCGGCAGTCGGGCTTCATTTTTTAACAGTGGGAGGCTTCCTGTCTATATTAATACACAGCCAATGATTATCAACACAAGCAGGGTTACCTCTAGTGCAAAGTTGTCTGTTAACTTAAAGATCTTCTTTACTTAATGCTAAAGTAACTAGGCGTCCATACCAGGTTTATAATCATTCTGGAAAAGTATCAACTGGAAGGACGTGGATACTAAAAACACTGGATTTCTGAGTATTTTTAAGCTGCAAACACACACCGTTCTGCCAAAATGCAGTGAGCTTGCTGAAAAAAAACGTAGATGTCAGTTAACAGTAGGAGGTTGTCCATGCTGCTGTAAACAAACAACTGTGTAGGAATGATGTCATGCGTGTTGTATGTACCGGTATATGGTGTCTACCAGTGTGCCTGCATGCAAAGCTGTTTACACATTTCTCCACTAGATGGCAACAGAGATGTAGAGAATTCACCCAGCAGCAGATGGAGCTCAGGAGATGTGACTGCTCATGAAGGACTGTAGAAAAACCAAAGCTTCTCCCTCCATGAGTTTGATTTTCTCTTGTCAGTTTAGCATCAATAGCTCGAAACCTTCGACCCTCCGAATCCTTTTGTCTACTTGTTTACCTCTGAAGCCTTTTTGCACTGTTCAGCTTTTAACTGATCTGTTGATTCACACAGATTCTCCTCAGTGTTTACCTTTTGTTTTTGTTTACGTCTCATTTCCAAGAACCTGTTTTCGTTTTAGCGCTGTAATGGAGCCCACTTTAACAGCCTGGCAGTTTGTTCATGATCAGGGTCTATTAATTGTTCGGGATTAGCACCTCCTCTGTGCCTCCTCTGCTCCTTCATGTGACACCGACAGATATTTATAGGTTCACCTGCAAGGGCATTATCAACAACTCTGTGAGTGTAAACCTGCGCTGAGAGCTCACTGATGTGATTTGAACTACATTGACACACATGTTTACACTAATGCAGGCTCACAAATATACACAGTATGTCTGAGAAAGCTGACTAAGCCAATATATTGTTCCAGATTAAGACGCTCTAATCCTGGTCTGTGACAGTTCACCCCCGTAGCAAAACTCATCAGGAAGTGGATTACATTAGGTCAGAGGCACTTCACTTTAACTGTCGCGCCTGTGATTTGTGTACATTAACAAGAGACATACCTCTTAAGCACTGTTAAGAGCACGAGATGGTAAAATCAATACTCATCTAATTCCAAGGTCCTCGCTCGGAGGTCGAGGAAACACTGAGGCAAATTGAAAGTTTGCAGTATTTATATTTAGGTGATTGAAAAGAGTTTTTAGTAGCTAATTTGAGCTCAAGGACAATAAATAAAAGTGTCATTCAAGTATTTTTTTTTAAAAAGGAAAACTTTACGCAGAAATTACCCAGAAAACATGTTCATCTGTTATTCATATGTTATAAGTCCAGGTTTAAAAGATGACAAGACCGCAATTCTTCTGGATGAATCAAACATAACTGAACAGTCCCTTGTGAAACTGAGTCTGTACCTGCTCGTAAAGGGCACTGCACTTCCGCGCTGACACTGACACTGTTTTTGGAAACAGTGCCCTTATCATCTCCTACTATCTGTGCACTTCAGGTCATGTTGGTGTTAGGTAATGCTGACTCGTCCTTAACCAGTCAGGTGGATTACTCAATTTTTAAAGACGTACGGTAGATAGGACATGAGATGAAAAAATAAACAAAAAAAAACAGGCAGTTCTAAAAATAACTGTACTTCCTCTTTTGTTAAGTGAGTGAGTATTGTACATTAGGAAGTGTGTCAAGCACATGGAGGTAGGGTCATTACATTTTCATTTTCAACATAACCAATCATCAAACAATAACCAACAGAAGCATCCAGCAACCCTCTGGCAAAAGTTTCCTGAGACCAAACCTGTTAACACCTCCAGACTTGAGACCTGAATCCAACACAAAGTGCAAAAAGCTGCAGTTCCATGAGTGTCCACTTGAGGCCAGCTCCAAAGCCATGAGGTCCCATTAGAGTCCATATCAAACTGTCCGTTTTTACACCGGATTGTTTTGTTTCCTAAAACCTGGTTTATACTGCTTGCGCTACATTCTTCTGTGTTTAAGTGTCTGCGTTGTTCTGCAGTACTCCTCCAAAACTCATTATTTATATATATATATATATATATATATATATATATATATATATATATATATATATATATATATATATATATATACATTTATGTATTTATTTATTTATTCATTGGCATTGTGCAGCCATTTAGCTGTAGAAGAGCCCCATTTAAATGATAAATAAATTCATAAAGTAATATCCGGTATTTGTAATTATTTTCAATGTACAATTGATTTATCAGATTTTGCTAGCTTACAGTCTTTGCCCTCACTTTCAGGTTGTACCTTTAATGCCACTTTACAACTATTGAGCTAGAAAAAGCACGATATTAGAGGCAGGAATGTTTTTGTTGTTGTATTGTTTATTTTCCACATCAGGTATGAACACATAGTGGACCTGCTTGGACTCAATGCTCAGTAGCTGAGGTAGAGGTCAAAAATCTCATATTGTACCTTTAAATGATTTGACAAATCAATGTAATATCAGTCCGATGCAGCGCTGACTTTACCAATCAGCACAAAAGGTCATTAAAAGGTTGAAAGAATTTTTCTCTTGAAGTGGGTAATTGGATATTAAAATGTGTCTTCAGGGTCTTTCAGCTCTGCAGCTGAGACACATGTGGGGTGTTGAGACATGCAGGCGCTTCATTCCAAGTCCTGTTTTTTTAAGTTCCTTTTTTTTTTTTTTTTTTTTTTTAGCGGGTTTCCCTTCTGGAATGAATCCAGCTTTAGACTCGCTGTCAGAGCAAGGTTAGAGGACAAAGGTAGCCGGGGCCAGTCTTGTTTTTGGTGGGCCTCCTGTCAAAGTAAATGGAGTGTGGTTTCGCCTTATGTAACTTCCTTGAGTTTTCAGAAATGGCTTCAACATGCTCACTGCCACACTCTGCCTTACAGTGACGGACTCAGGTTTGACCCACCTCTGTCACCTTTCTTCATGTCACACTGATTGCTGGAGTGAGAGGCCAACTCAAGCCTGCACTGTGACATTACAGTTCTTGTCAATTATTGACTGACCGCTGCCTTTTTTTATTTATTTATACTGTTCGCTTTTTTAAACTGCTTCTTGAGTTTGTTCAGTCTTTTTGCAGCACTTCCCTTTAACTAGTTTCTAACGTTTCATGTCGACATTTCCCTGTTGCCTCACTGTCAGATTGGAATATTATCCTATTTAATCCCTTAATTCATACCCAGTTTCTAACAGAACAAAAATAAAAACCCAATTTGAAGGTGAGTCACCTCCTTTTTTTCAACAATAGCTTCAGTCTGGCCTTGCTTCTAACATAAACTGGATTTGTACTTTGAAAAGACACCCTGCTTGGCTCTATTGTGGCAGACACAATAAATCAGCCTCTGCAAAGTCATTTCTAACTGTTAGAAGTGATAGCTCATTAGCCCACAGGCCACAAAGCTTTCACAGTTGCTTAGTCTAACAATAGAGACTTGACGTCTCGCCTATTGTTGTTTTTAATGTGTGTATGAGTGTTTGTAGTGTTCGTGTGCTGGATATAAGAAATTCAAGTATTGCTCAGTAGTGTGCAGAATGAGAGACAAACTCAACAGTTTGTGCATGAAATAAGTGCTAACCAGAAGCTGTCAAGCAAATCAGTTGAACTTGAGGTCAGCCTTCGAGGAGTACTTGTTCTGAAAAAAGAGACTTACAAAAGCTGCATCTGATCGAGTTTGGGGAAAAAACTAAACAAAACAAAAAATGTCTTTTCAATGCCAGCCACATGCCATATGAGGAAAAAAATCCACCATAAGGGCAGTCAGTGTGGATCATCTGGTGTTTTCCACAGGCTGAGGATTCATGAGGGTGGTTGACCTCAAAGAGACGGGGGAGTTGTGGGGGATTTTACTGTCCCAGCCAGCTGTGAGTTTATATACGCAGTAACTGCAGGACATACATGCAGCTGATGGACTTCTCAGTCATGTTTAAAAATCTGTTTGATAGACACACAGTTTACTCTCTAATCAGCTGTAGAGGTCGGTTCAGTCGACAGAGTAACAGTATGAGGTGCTTTTCAACAGATGGAACGTTTCCTTTGAAGAACTAATGGGGGAGAACAGGGTTAGTTGTGACACTTTTTACTCGAGTGTGAATTACCTATCAAAACATCTTTAATTTGTCATTCCTACATTAAATTAATTTTTAGGTTGTTGGCTTGAAATGTGTATCCCTCTCATTCTCAGACTCATTGTAACAAAGAGATAATTAACTATCACACTCTGATAACCAACCCCATCACAGGGATGGTTGTCACACACAATGAGGTTGTTTGTCACGGTATTGTTTTAAAGGGAAAATTCTTCTTTAAAAAAGGCAAGAAGGAAGAACTAAATTTGAAATTTTGATTGATAAGTTAACAAATAAAGAACTTAATGCTTTTCAACACAAAATGAGTGAGGAACATGAACAGAAAACACATCTTTAGACCAGCCTACTGTTTTTAACATGTACACGTGTGTGACAACCAACACCAAAGAAAATGTGACGACCAACCCTAACTGTAATTTCTTGCCAGCATCAAGGCTAACAACTGTGTAACTACTAGTTAGCTAGCTAATATCAATCTAAAATGTTACTTTCCCGTCATACTTTTTAAGGGTAACAGTTGTTTTGTTATAAACTCACTGTGTAAAAGCCAAGAAGAAAAAAACAAGGCGCTGAATATTTACAATTTGACTTGAAAAACACAAAAATTCCTCCCACCTCAACTTCAGCTTTCTTACTCCAGAGAAGACTGTGTAGGCGAGCTCTGATCCCAATTCTGTAACAGCACCCTCTGGTGGTGAAATATAATGAACGTGACAGCCAACCTGTGTGACAACTAACCCTGTTCTCCCCTACTTTTTAGGAAACTGAGTGTTCCGACAGCAGGAACCAGGGTCTCAGTGTAGTAGTTGATCTACCTCTTAAAAAAGCCTCTGCTTGGGGGTTAGTACTTTCCAACGATCCATGGAACTTTGGCCTGCAGTGCTAAATGCTGATTGGCAGAGTACCCACAGGGTTTTTTTTAGCCCTTGCCATCCACAGTAACAGTACACCCAATTGACCTATAGTTAAGTCCCGCCCTCAAACATAATGAGCCAATCACTGTGTGTATAGCAATCTTGGACATTCTCTGCCCGGACATTCCTTGAAATGCGTTGCAGAGTCAGTTTTTGTTCAGTTTTTCTGAGATTTTAAGCTTAAAAATGGTCATATGGTGTTCATGGGGTACATGCAACTCTGACACAAGGTATCCTGAGAGGATGGGCGGCAGAGTGTATTTTTTACCCTTTCCTTAAGATACTTCTTAACAGTCTTTGGATAAAGTAGTGTGGTAAACCAAAACATCAACTCAACTTGGATAAAATTAACAAGAATGTTTACATCTGTTCTAAGGTCTCATAGTGCCTGTCACTGAATGTTCATTGTGTGTCTGAGTGAGTGGAGGGGGGCGAGGCTTAGCCATAGGTCAACTGATTTAATAGCCCCTTAAAGATAAACTTATATATAATCTGTTTCAATGGGAGCCATACTGGAAATGGGGCCGGCGTTGAGCCTCCACACTAACAGCTATAGGGGGCCCACCTGTCAGTCAGCCAAGCTGTGCTTCTGATTGGATAAACTCATGGTCTTAATATTTAATAAAGTGCTGAGTGAGAAAGGAGAAATTAGTGATTCAGACTGAAGTCATTTTTTTAAACCAGACTGTAAACTCGTTCATTTTTGCTACACAACTGTCTTCTTTGTCTTGGTGTGTTTGTGGTCTCTGGTACTTCCAGAGTCAGCCTCAAGTGGACACTCAATGAACTGCAGATTTTCACACTCCCTCCTTGCCTCATATTTTTAGACCAGAGGTTACTGCTTGCTTGAGACCCACAATGAGGACAAAGTTCCCATATCTAATCTGATGTGTGGATTTTTTTCCCCCCATTTTGCTCATTTCCTCTGTTCACTGCCTTTTTTTGCCAAGCTAAGCCAAATTATATTGACTGACTCAAGATCAGTATCATTTCAACCAACTTATCTATTTTCAGTCACTCCAAAAATAAGAGATAAGAAGGAATCCACAGAGAGCGTATAAATGATAAAATACTGAGTTGCCATGCATGTCTTTAGTAAACTTTTACAACACAGAGTGATAAAAGTGAGAAGGCCCTGGCCTCCGTCTGCCACTGCCCTGACATCATCCAGTGAATGTTAATCATGCGGCCATCTGTCCTCTTCTGTATCCGTCCTGATCTCGGGCCTCTGGCTGGTGGCATTAGTGTCCATTGACGTAGGAGGACAGGAGTTCCCTCACTTAATGGGTTTAGCCAGCCAAACCTGATGCTAGTCCTTTTTTTACGGCACATGTGAGGCTCACATGATGTGTGAGGATACCCACTACTTATCAACAAAACACACACCCATCCTCTTTTTCTTTTCCTTTTTTTTGTATTGAAAGAGTTTGAACCACAAACCACACAAAGGCCTTTGTGTGAACCCTGTAAGCAGAGGTGTTCTTGGAAAATCTGCCGTGCAGTCGATAAATTTGTGCTCATTTGCTTTCTGTTTGGTGATGCGTGATCAGGAAGCTGAAAGCTATTAAAAAGTGTAATAAATTGTTTCTCGTCCTTGATTATCTTTACGTTTTTGACATTTATTTCAGCAGAAGTTGCCCAGGAACATATTTCCTGTAGCTCGAGGGTCATTCACTCTTTCCTTGTTACAGCCTTGAAGTATATCACTTTCTTTTATAGTCAACACAGAGCTGCCTCAACACAGCAGCAGCAAGGGGATTCAGTACTTTGTTCAAGGGCGCATAGTTTTATTTAGAAAATGAATTAGCCTTTTATCTGCTTTCTTAGTGAATAAAAGCCAGAGTGTTCAAATAAAAGTTGTTGTTTCGCGTGTGTGTATGTGTGTGTGTGAGAGAGAGCAAGATGTCATGGGAGAATTCCAGAGTGATTGTAATTGACGTCACCAGCGATGGTTCAGGAGTGTCTCAAGTCTCCTGGCACCTGTCCGTCCTCATGGCGTAGTGTTGGCAGAGTGTTGATAGGATGACCCTGTCCAAAGTCACACCCACAGAGTCAGAAAAAGTATCCACTCATCAAGATTCTGAGGAGATGCAATTAATTCCAAGTCAAGGCGATATAAATATAGGTGGTTGTGTGGTGCCGTCGCTCAGCGTTGGTGCTCATGGAAACTTTTAATTTGATCACAATATTCAGCCTCCCCTGTGCTGTGATTCTAGGTACAACAATGTCTACATACTTTACAAGTTTTTCTACAGAGCTGCTAAATTTATCACAGTGCAGTAATGACACAAGGACAAATTCCCTGCGTGTGTCACTCATGAATTCAGTCAATGGTGACCCAACTGGGATACATGAACAGCAGCTTGTTTCCCTCGCAGTAAATTGTACAAACTTTGACAGTTCATTCATTTTTTCATCTTTTGGTCATTATTCAACTTTGGTTAAATCAAATCTACTAAAGACTGTTTAAAAAAACAACCAATGTTAATGTGCCTCAAAACTGTTTGTTCTAACTGCCACCAGGGGGCGAACAGAAGTCTGTTTATATGAAGCCAGACCTTAATTCTCTGTTGATTTATCACCTCAGTTAACATTATCCCAATAAGTTTATCATCTCAAGTCTGAATTTCAGACGGTTTAAAATCTAGCATAGTTCGTGTTCATGCAAATGAATGCTGAAAATTGGTGATACTGGTCATAAAAGGTCAAATACGGACACTAGAAGACAGCCAAGAATTATGTCATAATTCTGTAAATGGAATAAAAATTTATAATAATCTGATGATATGTGGAAAAGAGGAGACTAAATATTGAGGAAATGGGGACGGGACTAGATAAGCTTCTCCCGTCTTCCCTTTCGGACATGTACAAATTGATCAACTATTGACAATGTGTCATGTTGTATGTGTGCTGACGTGACGGAAAATAAATAAATAAATAAATAAATAAAGTAAGATGTGTTTTTGGGTGGTTGGCAAGTGGCTACTGCCCTTCATAAAAATGTGTGCTATTTTGGCTCGAAAGTTAAAAAAAAAAAAGCTAAGTAAGCTAAAATGCAAAACCAGTTGGTGACTTTACATTAGTAGATGCTTCCATCGCCTCAGAAATAAATAAAAAAAAAATGTCTTACAAGTCTCAATATATGCCACTTTGACGTGACAAGTCCTTAAAATTGTCAGATTTTAGGATATTCAATCCAAAAATAAAGCCTGGGTGGGTTGTTATAAGTAATAAAAAACCTCAGTGGAAACAAATCTGAAAAATTGACATGAGTAGCTTCTTGGAAAAAGGACATTTTGAAGAATTCAAATTCCACTTTAAGAAACCAAAAAGGTTCATTTTTCTTTTTCCAATGGCAGATATTTATTTACTCATGACAAGAATTTCCAGCTTATTTTCTGGCACGTAGTATCTTGAAATAAGATGTTTTCTGTACTCACCAGGTGAATCTAACATAAATCAGAATCAAAAATACTTTATTAATCCCAGGGGGAAATTTGGTATTACTGTTGCTCATTACATAGTACAGCAGGTGGGAGTAAGAAGGAGTAGGATAATAGATAAGTGTTAAGATAAACAATAAGATAAGCAATAAAATAAAGTAAGGATAACATTAAATCAGCAGTAAGTACCAGGAATAAGTACTAAAACAAGATGAGCAAGATAGATAGAAGAAACTATTTACATTATGGTATTAGGCAAGAACAGAGTTAAACAGGCATTACATTTGTAATCTGTGTTAAAATGTGTACTCAATAAACAGTAGTAAACGGATATTGCACTAAGTGACTTGTGTTTAACAAATATTGCACTTTAAACAGATTTTGCACATTGAACATTGATATATCAAAGCAGGTATTGAAAGTGTATTAACAGATGTTATGAAGTGTAACAGATCTTTCGAAGTGTATTAACGGTTTAGCAAAGTTTCCATATTTAGGGATGTGTTATGAAGCCTGATGGCCACAGGCAGGAATGATCTGCAGTGTCTTTCAGTGGTGCTTTATGGGGGGATCAGCGTTGCACTGAAAGCACTCCTGCGACCAACCAGTACACAGTGGTGAGGATATATAAAATATTAATAAAGCCTGTAAAGTCATTTTTTACTGGAAATTAGACAAAAACTTCTTTGTTTGGACTTTTTGCAGTATGAAAATGGATGTAAGCATTGGACCCTTGAGCTGTTTTAGAATTCTATAAGTACTGAATACCTGATTTTATTTTTGTAATAGGCTGGGAGTTCTGTCATTTTTTAAAAACTAGCATTATACCCTTGAAATTTTAAAAACTGACTTGGAATTTAAAGTGTTATTTCCTTTGTGGTAAATCAAACTCGTGAAGCGACCATAGTTTGAATCCTTACATATTTAAACTGAAATTAAACTTTAAAAAAATGCTTTTCCCAAGCTGTGTTTATTATTTTTAGCTCTATGCCATACATTTTAGTTATTTATTTTCCTGTATATAACATCAGGCCCTCCTAAATATAGATACATTACACCCCAGGTCTGGTGCCAGAAGTGTCTTTTTAACCTTACGTCATAGGATGCTAATCTAATACAGCACGTGAGGATTAAACGCCCCACAGCCCAAGTGGCCCAAAGCAGTGACAGCCTGTGTCGCCTCACTCGAATGTTTACAGAGTCTCATCTTGGGCAGGTGAGGGCAGACATCACTTTTTCCTCTCACAGAGTAAGGAGCATTTCTCGCCCGTGTGCCAAGAATGGGCTGCTCTGACGCACACGCTCCCTCTGCTACAACCTGAAGGAACCTTGGAGACCAGATCAATGCCACCCTAAGCTCCTCTGGGGATAATAGGCAGGCTGTGCAGCGGCTGGAGGGGAGCCTGAGGGAAAGAGGCGAGCTGTGAAAAGGGAGATGAGAAGGGGCTGGGGGATAAAGAGAAGAGGTGTAGAAAAGAACAGAGGAGGGGCGGATGAGGAGTTTGGATGCCTTACACAATCTTTAGTCTTCGGAGACTGAAATAAATTTGCATTTGAATATTTCAGCGTTGTTCTCTGGATGGTTTCTGTTTGTCTTTAATGTGCAATATCACACCTAACAAGCTTCAACAGAAGAGTATTTGTGCACTCACTATCAAGGTTGTGTGTTGTTTGATCTTTTCTCATATTTATTTTCATCACATAAGACACATCTTTGCTTGTTTTCATGTTAAGTTGCAGTAAAAAAACATGAACCGCTGAAATATCCCATTCCTTTCATGAACTTCTGGAGACTGCAAGTCTTTAATCTTTTCTGAACAAGTTCTTTGAGCCAATTTTCCTGTCATGTTTCTCCTGCTCGTATAATTAACCGTTACTTGAAGTGGGATCACAACAAGGTTTTTTGTTTTTTTTTTTTTTTTTTTTTCTTTTTTACTTCCTTTGTTTTATCATCTATTACAAGGATAGATTCATTTATAACATTTTATTGAGCCTTAAAAAATAAACATGTTTAATTTTATAATTCTTTTAAGACCTTGTTGTACATTTTTTATTTTGTAATTCAGTTTGTTCTGACTTCCTGTAATTACGTCTTTTATTTATGAGCTGCTCCAAACCAGTGGCCACTTGAAGGATTAGTAAAGGTGTCTGAAAGGAACTGAATGTCCTTCAATTTCATATTCATATATGTATTTATACTTGAAGTATTTTTGTATTTACGCCGTACATGTCCATTCTGCTCCTCCAGGTCAGTTCCAGTGCGGAAACAAACGTTGCGAGAAGCAGGAAGGCCTAAAAAGCTGGGAGGTGAATTTCGCCTACGTAGAACAAGGAGAGAAGAGAAACGCTTTGGTTAAACTCAGTAAGTTTCTCACTGCTTTTTAGTTTCTGCAGTCGTTCTATGACACAAATACACACCTGTGTATGTGTGTGTGTGAGAGGCTTTGGCCTTGTTGGGATTCCTTTCTAAGACCAGGCTTATGATAATAATAATCCTCCTTCAGGTATCATACTGCAGAAATCCTGTTAAAATAATTGCAGTAATTAGCAGACCCGCCTCATATAATGAACTCAGTCAAGCAGGAAATGATGGATTCTTTAAACAAGCCAGCGCAACTGCTTCAACACATGTTGTCTGTGTTCGGATTTAAATGTTTCATTTCTTTATAAACATACAGTCATTAGAAATTCAGTGCGTAGACACCACAGATGTTCTGAGTGACAAACGGCAGTAATTAATTCTGAAAAATGAAGCTAACAGCATGACCCCCATGTCAAATCATATCAATCTGCAGAAGGAGGCTTGCTCATTTCTCCTCTGTGTGTTGACGGTGCGGCTGCAGTTTTCATTTAGCATTATAATTCGGTGAACAACGCGGTGAATATTTTTAGTATTGCTCCAAATCTATAGATGACCAGTCACCAGCAAAGAAGTGAAAAAGAGGAGGAAAACCGCCCAAAAAAAGAGTGAAACCTGAGGAGTTGATCTGTAGACACATTAACTTGCAATCCTGTGTAAAATATCTCATAGTTTATTTGTTTTCATTCAGTTTTATTTTAATGGGAAATGATTTTTTACACATGCGCAATGGTTCATTTTCTTGGTTTAATACATGCAATATTTTTCCACTTGTGCAATAATGTAATGCAAAATTTTTGTCCACAAGTAACATCATCAATATCAAACTGTTTCCTCTTGTCCGTCTATTTCACTATCATTTATTCCACCTCTTGAAACTGTTACATTCGGCATTTATTAAATGGCGCTTATTATAACTAAACTGAAAAAAAATCTACATAAAGCTAACACAAAATGTAACATGCTACAGGCTACTAACTGTCAAAATTGATGACATTTTTTTAAATCATAGCTTCATTCTATAAGTGGTTATAATTTCTAACAAGTTTGAATGATCTATCAAACTGGATGAAAAATTGGCGTTCCACAGGGTTCGATACTGGGTCCTCTTCTGTTTAACTTTATATACTTATTATACAAATTTTCATGCTAGATCATGTTTGATGCTACATTTATATTAATTTGTAACTTTTAATTTGTCAAAGTAAAGCTCATGGTTTATACACAAAGTGCAGAATGATAGAAAGTCAAATCAAAAATAAGTCAGTAAGAAATCTGCAGTTATTCATGTACACGTTTTTTATCCCTGAAAAGATGAAAATGAAATCTTTTCTTTGCTAAACACTGATTTAATATCATTTTTTTGTATCCAGGAATATGCCCAGAATGCTCTTACAAACTCAACTACCACCACAAGTAAGTGCTCATAAAAACATGTACCATTTTGCCTTCTTGAAGTGTTTTTGCAAAAATTGCCCAGAATGTGCAGAGAATAGCAGACCTTGTCACATATGAACAAAATATTCTGCAGGGTAAGAGTTCAAAACCATCCACTCAAACATCTGCTGACTACTTATCACAGTTATTATTTGCCAATGGCAGCTTGACACCACTGAACCCATGAATAAAGATGGCAGTGATCTGCCAATGTGAAGCTTTATTGAATGTAAAACCAAGGTTTTTCCACCAAGTTAGTCTCAGAAGTCCCTTTCAGTGTTCAAGCAGACTGTGTAACAAAATACAAAGAAAGCCTTCATCCTTCTAAGCCTTAGCCAAGATTTATTTATGTGCCTCTGGAGGTGCCTTTGCTCCCTGAGGATTTCAGATTGTCTTCAAATTGTGCTGTAATTGGCTGATTTACTGTGCTGTGTGAGTACAGTTTCTTAAATGTGTGGTTCTGATTGCAGAAGGAAGGAGGTGAAAGCAAAGACAAAGACCGAAAAGTTATCAGAAAACCAGGAGCCACTGAAGAAGAGGAAGAAAAAGAAGACGAGGCGAGACTCAAAGAAACACAGACACAAAGGCAAACACAGGAAGCACAGAGGTAAGACTTTCCCTTAATTAGGGCAGTGATCACTTTGATACTGGAGGACTGTTACAGTAAGATTGGTTTGTGGGAGTAATGTTATTATTTTTGATTGAAACGCAACTCTGTGTTTCTTCACAGATCGTTCCACCTCCTCCAGCAGCTCGGAGGACTCAGAGGACTCAGACAAAGGTAGTGTTCATATCTCCCTCTCTCAAACACACACACATACACACACACATTGGAGAGTTTATGATCTACTTCCCTAGGCCTCCAGGGTACGACACTCCTCCTAAATTCTGGTGCAGAAACACCCTGACAGACCTCTCTGGAAACCCATCTTTTAGCCCTGCAGTTTATAGCGATGGACAAACAGAAGATCTGTCTTTCCTTCCATTCCTCTCGACTGTTTTTTTTTTCTTTTTTCTTTTGTGCTCCACTGTGAGGAAAATAAGCATGTTTTTTTCTCCCCCCCTTTTCCAAAGTGGATGATAGATGTATGTATGGATGGATGGATGGAACGAAGGTTGGCAGGAGTAGTTCACAAAAACAAACCTCCTCTGTCTGGAGGATTATGTCACTGAGTTCAACATGCATAGAAATTCAAACACTACACATTTTATGTTTTGGCTTTTTGACCTCAGTTACCCCACTTGAAGCAGCTGTCAAAGCTGAACTTAGTCAAATGTAGGCTAAACATTTAAAAACCTGAGCGATGCCTTCAGGGGCAGTTGAGAACTTTAAAACTTTAGAGGTTCTTAATCTCCTGGTACATGACATGAACTTTAAATTAGGACCACATCTTGGGGGTTGTGTTCAATGTGATTTGTTTTAGGCCATGCCAGGTTTTACAAAAATAAACCACTAGGCCTGTAACGGTAGCCAAATATAGCATGACATGATTAGGTAGTAATGATTGGTTGGTCTTACGTAATCTAAATAAAGTTGAATGGAGTATCAGCTAGGTCATTACAGTAAACCAAATTAGAAGACGCTAACTGACCTAGCATAAACAGAGTTCTTGACCTCATTAATATTTTTAGCTCCAGTTCAGCTTTAAATAGTTTATAGATATATATTTTATGAAATGACACATTTTTAAAGCTTGATTCATCTATTGCCTTAATAAGCCAAACCTGGTGGACATATTTAATTATCTTATATTAGCTTAAATATTATCTTATATAACTAAGTCTTTGTTGTTTCTCCCTGTTTCTTGCTGTAAGCTGCTGTAACTGAAGTAAATCCTCCGTATAGGATCAATTAAAATCAGCCTGTTCAAAAAAAAACAACAACAACAAAAAAAACAGATTTGTAAGAGACTAGCAAAAATGAAGAGGTCATTCAATAAGGGGAGGGGAGCCCCTCCAAGTGGCCCGTGGCTTGTGGAGGGTGGGGCCTCAAACACTAAGGTCTGCCCGTCACTCTGTCCCTAACAGACCTCCAGAGGGCTGGCCAATCAGAGGGAAGGGCTTTTTTCAGTTGTTCACATGTAGAGCCACTACAGGGGTACCAGAGGGACAGTTTTAAAGCCTAAGGAAAAGCATGACACCCTTTGTTGTAGTATATTTGATATTATTCTAGCTTATTTTGTTATTTTTATTAAATTTCTTTGATCTTTTCACTATCGCAGGACCAAAATGCTGCTCATGTAATGTGTGAAGGCTGTAGTTCCAGTTAATGGCAGGAAGCTCAGCCATTAACAAGTGCAGATGCCACAGATGGGAGGACAGAAGGATGCGATGCTAGCTCTGCTATTGCTAGATAAACATAACAAACCTATCTGAAATTGTTACCAGCAGACTGTCATCTGTTTTAACTTGTGACCTGTTTAGCCATGTTCTAAATACATCATACTCAAATTTTTTTGTTCTTTTTTGAGTGTTTTCTTACAGCAGGAGTCAGTCAGTCAGTCAGAATTATGTTTTGATTTAAACCTATGAGAAATTAGTCATTTAGGATTATAAATACAGGACATTATAGGTGAAATCTTGGCCCAAAATACTTAACTGCAGACAATGTAGAGAGATTACTGAATAGAAAACAAAGTTACATCAGATTTAAACTATCTCCTCCACCTTTAAATCTCAGGTCAAAAAAACAATCCTGTGATAAATACCTGCCATGCAAGGCTAAACTGACCAACAAAGGTTGTTCGGCTAACCCAATTTCCCTCCCTCACAGCATGACTGACAGTTTTCTGCAACTCTCCCACTAGACTCTGAAGCTGCAGATGAGCCAGAAGGCCACTCAGAAGCCGACCACTGGCGAGGACCCGCCCCCGCAGTGGAGGAAAAGTCAAGGTAAGCTTAACAGCTAATGTTCATATTAAACCACAACCAGTAAGCTGCTGTAAAACCTTTAGAGATGGCCTTTAGCACTGCTTTCTCAGAAGTGAGACCTCTACATGGGAACATATGTAGACCACTTAGATGACCTTCTCAAAGCTGCTCTGAACTGTGAGGAAGTCTTTGAACCTTTAACTTAATTAAGACACGCATGTCCTGACTATGGGATTTTTGCTGAATGATATCATGACTGAAAGGGCTATAAGTGAAGGGATAATGTTTAAAAAGCACTAATTTAAACTTTTAATTAAACCTTTTGGATAGTATGATGGAAACATTCAAACCCACTCCTTTGTTACATTCAGGTTGCAACTGTCACTATTTTTAATTCCTTGTTGTTTTAACGGAAATTAGAGGAAAAATCAAAACAATGCATGTCACAGCAGCTATGCTGAGCATTAAACAATCTGTGTTAGTATGGTGCATGACAGGAAGTAACTTCTGTTGGATTTTGTTTGTTTCATCCATCTAGGGAAGAGGAGTTTGACGACTACTTTGAAGACATGTTCCTTTGAGTCTGCAGGTATCAGCAGAGAGCCCGCCGTGACTCCACCTCTGTGTGCCTCACTGACATGAAAAGCATGTTCTGTTTGACTGTATGACTGTATGTTTCATTGCCTCTCTTAAAATAAACCTACTGTTTACCCTGTACCCGTCAGTCTTTGATTTACAAGTCTCCTCTGTTTCAATTCCAACAGCCTCATGAGCTTCAGAACATGATTATACACAATTCTGTCATAGAATGAAACCACAGATGGCAGTATTTATCCATGGTATGGTCTATAGCTGAACTATGCCCCTGCATTTTGGAAAGATGAACAGTGGTGACATCTTCACATTTATTTTCAGGAAACAGAAAAAAGAAGGATAGCCTATCAGCTTTCTGCTGCACTATATGTTAATGCTAATTTACATGCTAACAAGCTGATAAGAACAAAGTTAAATTTAGACCTATTTTATATTTGCATGCAGATGTTTTTTTCATTCATAATGATTAGTTTTGATATAAACTACATTAAATCGTTAAGCTGCTAAAAATAGAACGATATAAAAACAAAGCAGGCGAGAGTTGGGTGATATGCGCACTCAAGTTATTGATTTATGGTATATATAAGGTATGTATTTTAAGGCTTTGGTAAGTAGACCTTGGTCTGAAATAATTTGAGAAAACTGGTTTAATCCATTAGCTGTGTAAACAACTACTCAAAGTTTCCTTTCTTGAGGCTACAGGTGAATATGAACTTCCTCTCCCTTGTGGTTGTTTCACAAAGCTTTTGTTGCTTGAACGCGTCACTTATCGAGATGAGTCCTTTATTATTATACTTGAATTAGAAGGTGGGATTTTTGATCAAATTTTAGCTAATTTTTTAAATTGTTTTTTCTCAAATTACTCCAGCCCAGCCACCCGTGCCATCCAGCTAGCATCATGCTAGCAGAATGGTTGTATATTGTGAAAAACTAACACGAGGTTGAACTTTTTTTAAAAAAATTTGTCTGAAATTGTACAAACCCAAAAATCATGACGACATGAGCAAGAAAACAACTTTAAACGGTTAATAAAGACTTTTGCTATCCTTGCCTTCAATAATATTTTTGGCTAACAAGAAATACCTTTGCTAATTTTTATCTTTTTCATGTAACCTGCTTAATGTTTGCTAGCCAAAAGGTTACAAATTTTCATGTTTTTCTTAATAAGGTTGATTTACCTTATGCTAAAGCTTGTTAGCATTAATCTTGTAGAGCTATTAGCATGTCTGTGGAGCCATACTTATGTTAGATGTGTAAAAAATTACATAAACTTTATGTTCAATTTATCAAAATATGTTTTTGTTTTGTGATTTCCTTTCAGTCGTTCTCTTTAATGTTGGTAAAGTTGTTCTTTGCCACTTCAGTGAAAGCACCACAGTCTAGCAGTCTACTCTGGAGAAGAGAACCAGGATTAGCTGAAGATTTCCCTCCTGCCAAGGGCAGATTGAAGCGCTGCCTCGATTTCAACCCTCAGAAAAGGAAACTGCGTGAGGTTGTAGGAGATTATGGACCTTGGCTTAAATAAAGACAATTACTTTACCTCTTACTGCTCCGTTTGTCTCGCTCTAACTTTCTCCCCAGCTTTCCCAGGAGAAGACATTTAATGCATGATTGATGGAAATGTCAGCTAACAGGTGGTGAAGTGGAGAAAATGGTACATTGGGTAATAACGGTTAGTTGTTAAAGTGGTGCTGGGACATTTTTTGAGCCCACAACTGTATTTTTACACCTGGATTCATTTTCAGTTAATCAGTTTTGTTGTCAGCATCTGTTTTCATGGTTAAAAAATTCTTGCGTTCTTGCCCGAGCAAATCAAAGGCTCTTATGGCTGTCTTGGGAGCAGTAAATAATATTATTGCAAAAACAACTTTGAAAAAAGTAGAAGGGTTCTGTGCTTTCATTTGTAAAGACATAAAAAAAAGTTACCCAATAGTTGTTTCATAACTTTTTTTTGAGTATAAAATTAAATCCACAGTTTTTTTTTTCTCTCCATTGAAGGATTCAGAATGCAAGAATACATTTATGCAAACACAATGGAAAGAAGCTGAAATTTACAATCATTTAAACTAACTGAATCTGCATTTAGGCATAGCTCTGAGACAGGGGACACTTCAGATTCACCGGTCACATTTTGAGTGGTGGTCACTGATTGAAGAGCACTGCCTTTACTCACTGACCCCCCCAATTGTCTGGGAACGAAAGGTCACGTTGATGCTGAATTTGACACGCTTAAATATCCCTCAAAATGATAGATGATAGCACTTGCTCCCCTGCCAAATTTTCCATTATGTCAGCAGAGGCCTCAGCAGCGTTCTACAGCGTGCTACACACACACACACAGGAAGAGACAGTCTGCAAAGAGACGTGTGATTTCCTGTAATTATGTACCTTTAAAATTTACACCCAAAAATGGCATGCAGCCTGCAGTTTTCTGCATGCAGATTCTGCAGATTGCAGGACACAAGTGGGTTGAGCGACATAGCCAGACACAGTATCGGGGCAGGGATCAGAAGCAATCCACTGATCCTCTTTCTCAAGAGGCTCATCCAGCTTTGGAGTCTATAAGATCCCTGCACGATACATGACTAAGAACGAGCAAGCGCCGTAGCGGTAAAGCTCAAGGTTCCCTAAGTTCACTCTGTCTCCGTCTAACCTTTATGCACAAGTCTGACTTAAAGATAAAGTGCTGCTTTTGTGTGCACTTTTCTATTAATTCATATAGAAAAATGGATTCTGGCTATTCTTGCTCCTCAATAAATTCCTTTATTTGCTTACACATATTACATCTCATGACACATACATACAGTAGAGGTCATTTTATAAGTCAAATGATAGATTTTCTAATGTCTGAATGACACATGATGGAATAGGTAGAAAGTACACAGTGCGTTAATTTTTTATCTCAGAAAAACATCCTTGAAGGAAAAGCAAGGGGACATTTTTTATCTCTGGAGACAGAACTGGTAGCGAAACCATCCATATAATAATGTCAGCAAAGAGAAGAGAGTTTAAATCATGTAAATTGCATCAGTCAGAGGCAACTTCGACAAATGTTTTTGAGCAGTTTTGGCTCCAGTGATCACAACAGCTCCTCGCTTTCTCCCCAAAGCAGCAGGAAAGGAGTTTCCAGGTAGTCCCAAAGCCATTCTGATGGGATTAAGTGCCTTTGATTGATGCGCCGTTGATTAGAGGAGATAGCATTGTGTAACAGGAAGTTGAGAGCCGCAGCTTGTATTAGCACCCGGGAGGGGATATTGCTAAAAGTGTTCCAGAAAGTTCACCAGAGGGGGATTGCTGTCTTCTCACATGCCTGACTGATTCAAGTTCATTTCGGGTTTGCATGGAGAGGTGAAGCCGAGAGACCAGGAGAGGACTGCTTTGGCTTTTTACCACCGTACATTCAACGATAGTACTATCATTGCAAATGTCACATTTTGAACAAAGTCATCTGCAAGTACATGTAAGGCTTTGGTAGCCTGCCTTACTGCCTCTGTAAGAAGGGTATTTAAAGAGTAAAGCTGTGTGGATCTCAAATGCTGGCTGGCAATCAAACCAAATCCTGTCCAATCTTCTTACGGGACAGGTAGATCTACTGTTCCCTGTTTAAATGACTCTTGCCTCCTTATAAGAAGCAAAGGTTGCTTTAATTGTACATCCTTCAAATCAGTCATATACTTCATGTTTTCATACAAGTTTGTACTTTTTCTATGTTATAAACTATATACATGTGAAATCATGCACACTATCCTTTTTGAGCTGACATGGTAGTGTAAATGTGTGCTAAAAACTTTAAATACATATTTTACCATGTAAGTTGTTTTTGGACATGTCAGCTGACATTAAGTTCAACGTGTTTGTGGTTTTTGAGTGCATTTCCTCCCTCAACGCTCCACTCAAACTCTCCATACATAAAGACAGTTCAAGTAGAAAATTCTCTGACAGTGAGACAAACAAGCAAAAAATAAATAAGTAAATAAATACACAGATAGATTGCATATTGAAGTAAATACACCCTTAAATGACTCATCAGCGTCTTTTGAGGTAAGAGGACGTCAGCCGTCGTTGGTCATTACCGCCACTGATCCAAGCTTTGTTTAACAGCATTAGCTTTCAGGCTAACCAAAACCCAACACATTTTTTTTTCAACCAGGAGTATAAAGTTCTGAGCCTCCATACATGTCCTGCCGCTGCTAAAACAGCAGCAGCTAAGTGCATTGTACAACCTAAAGTGCTACTTAAGAGTTTGGGTCTGTACGTTAGCATAATTCGTAACAGTTTATGAGCTTTTCAAGCCATAGATGTCAGATTTGTTTTTTTTTTTTTTGACATTTTTGCTATCATAAAGGGAAATACATGTCGTCCATGTTTGTCGCTTTTCAAATGTTCGTGCAAACGCAGAAGACGGAGGAAGTTTCAAACAAAGCCAAACAGCTTCTCTTGCAGTCAGAGTCCCAACAGTACTTCTTCGTCATGATGTTTCTGACTCCTCCCTTCTCGGAGAATGACCAGGCCGGACTATAAAGCCAGATCATGACTACAGTAGACTAAAGTTTAGGCTAGACTGTTCCAGACCAGACCAGGGCTGGACTAACCTGCACCAGAGCTAGACGAGTCAGGTTCCAACTAGACTAGATGTCATACAAGATTAGGCTAGCGTAGCCTAGCTCAGACCAGGTCAGTCCAGTTCCAAGCACCGCAGGAACTTAGCAGATGGTGCAAGTCTTTGATTTCCCGCCTTCACCGCCTCCAGCTGGAAATAAGAGGAACATATATTAATGTTGAACAGTTCTTAACCCTGATCTTTTATCAAACACGTATCAAGCTTTTTTTTTTTATTTACCTTTCTTGGCTTCCTCTTCTTCCAGTTTCTTCTTCTCATCCTCGATGGCCTTCATCTTCGCATTGTACACCTCAGCCAGCTCGTTCCAGTGTGACCTGTTGTTGTTCAGGCCATCAAACATCGGCTGGATCTCTTTGTGGAACCTGGAGAACTCCTGAGAAACAGAGAAAAAACACGCGCCAGATGTAGGTGAATGTTTCTTCACAGTTTTGGTCTCACATTCCTCTCCGGCCAGGAGTCTCCTGAGACGGCTGACACGTGTTCCTAGTTATGGATGTGTGCGATCTTGTCCAAATACCATCCTGACAAAGTGACAAACAGATAACTGACATTCCTGGTGGGGCCGCCTGAGTTCAACAGGTTCGTCTCTGTACATCCTGAGAGGACAGAGGATACAAAAAACAAGCCGGTGATGGACGTCGGGATAAATCATTGAACTTGGTGGACATCATTTCTTTGGAGTGCACCGTTGAGCAGGCGCACAGTGTTTCTGTCTCTCGTTGCACCTCTCTGACTCAGTCTCATTCAAAATTGAGCAGCTATGCCAAGATTTGCAAATTATTATTTTCTGCTCAGTTAAAGAGGGAATGGCTTGAAAGTGAATGTTATTGCCTTGCAAACACTTTAAAAAAGTGATTTAGAGAGAGGTTAATGACTCACTTTATCTCCTTTTACAGTTTGCATTTGTTGGACGCCGACTATGAAAGTATGAAAACTGATTAAAACGACTTTAAAGTGTTTTATACAGAAGGCTTTTTATTTACCTTATATACAAACGAGCACACAAAGTCGATAAAACCACATTGCATCTTGGGTAGCTGTTCAGCACAGTTTCTGTCCATCATGGGCTGTGAGGAGAGAGAGGAAGAGGAGTGTTGAAGAAACAATACATTTTAAGAAAGCTAAAAAAAAACAAAACAATGTGCACAAATAAAGTATGAGGCTTACAATTGGCTGTTGGTCCAAAACACTTCGTTCCAAGTCTCCTTGTTCCCAGAATTCAGCTGCGACCATAAGAGCCACCTGGAGGGGAAATGAGACACAGAAATGGTTGAAGAAAAAAATAAAAGAGTGTCTGCGTCCTAAACACTGGCAAATGTTTTGTCATTTTTAAAAACGTTTATTTTTTAGGCCTCTGTTATCCTCTCCAGCAGTATTTTGTAAACACAAATTATCAAGCAGCTAAAAAAAAACCTTAAAGCTTTGCTCTTTTAAAACGTGCACTAAAACAATGATGAGCTCTTCTCAAGATTATAAAATAACAAAAACCCTGCTGATGTTTTAGCAAACTGAAAAAAAGTTCTATAATCATTATTTGTCTTTTTGTTTTACTCTGGTCTTTTGTGCTTCTTGTTTTTTATGGCATCTTCTACACATACTTTGTTGCTTTTGTTGTCCTCTTTTTATTGCCTGTTTTGTTCACAACTGAATTAATAGTTTCATTTCATGTGCAGTACTTGGGCTAGCTTTTACTCGCCGTTCGGTTATTCTCTTTTTTTTTTTTTTACTTCTATTATACGATGGATGCTTTATTAACTGAGTTTTAGTTGTTATTACTTTATGTGATTATTTTTGTTGTTACTTTTGTAATTATTTATGAATCGCAGATATAAAGAGTGGGTTAAACGCTTAAAATCGACACACCTCACTCCTTTTCGAGAGATATTTGTGATCCTCTCCTATCTTTAACCTTCACGTGTGCGAAATGAAATAACACGGACACTAATAAAAATGTAACGTCTTTTGAATAAAGTTGCAAAATTCCGGGAATTTTTAAAGTTTGAAACTTTCCATGGGAATTTTCAGAAATAAACGAGAGTTTTCTCAGAATTTTGGGGAATCTATATTGGTCATATACGTATATAAATAATGATCATTTTGTTTTTAAATAAGCAGACATGTATCCAAACATGTCTAATGCAATATTTTTAAATCGAGTTGATAACAAATAAATAAATAAATAAATTCCAAAATTTCTGAGACATAATTTCCTGGGATTCTTCTTTTTTTTTTTTGTTTTAGAAAAATTCATTTCAGTTGACGGCACCAAAATGATGAAAATTTCCAATATTCCTGAGGTAAAAATTTCCTTTCCTGGAAATTACCAGAATTTTTACACCCCTTAGCAACCCTGTGTTTTGTTCTCATAATTTAACCACTGAGCTACAACTTAACACACCCTGCTGGGTAACCTGATCAAAAACTAAAGATACAACCATTTTAAAAATCTTATTTACTTCCTGTGAGCCTCCATATCTACTCGAAGGCCACCCACCTTGCTCTGAACCTCCCAGGGTTTGGTAATAGCTGACAAGTCACAGCCTGTCATCATCATGGCCCTGGAGGCGTACAAACAGAAACACAGCCAGTGAGAATCAGCCGGGAGCAGAAAACATCACCTCTTCTTGTTCAGGGCTGTCCTTACAAAGACATTTGGATTGCATTTATCGACTGCTTGGATGTGTTACATACATGATGATTTCCTTCCTAATGGGGTTGTTGGACACGTAAGCGATGGCCTCCTTTTCATCTGCCATTGGCTCCGTGGCATTCACGATGTTCTGGAACATGGTTCTCTTTCTGCACGGGAGGGAAACAAAAAACATTAGTGAGACTGACGACATGGACTGATATTATATACCTTGATAAAATGTAGAAAGAAGATCAGCGAATTCATGTGTTTGGTTGAAGCTTGTTCACTGCTTTTAACTTTTCAGAAAACCTACTTGAAGTAAAGGGCCAGATCAGTGGCGATGATGCAGACGTCAAACAAATGCTGCACGGTCTCAAACTGACGCTTCTGCAGGTTGCAGAAGATGTTCAGACTCTGCAAGAAATCATGAAAAGTGGTCACATTGTGTTCCTCTCAGCTTGGTCACTTTTGAAAACACTGGTTATGTTTTTTCGTACCTCATCGCCCATGAGCGTCTTGCTGAACTCCAGATGATGCCTCTCCATGATGGAGGAGCCGTGGAGTTTAGCCAGAGGGGAGGCACTCCTACGAGAGACACAAACATTTAAACAAATACGTTCTAACATCATTCTCAGATAAATGTATGTATATTTATCTCGACTTGCTTTGTCTGGTAGAGGTTGTTGGTCCCTCTGTGGTCGATATCGTGGCAGAAAGCAGCGGCCACCATGGCGAAGGCATCTAGATCAGAGTAGTACTTCCTCAGCCTTCCTGTCTGGAGGTGAAAGAGACACACCATGCTTGATCAAGACATGAAACATGTGAGTCATGCAGGGCTCTGCAGACACGTTCAGTTCTATCCTGTTGTGGTGTATGTGTTCGACCACGTTTGGGTGTTACCTGCAGCAGACAGAACATGGTGTGTCCAACGTTGAAGCCGTGCCTCCAGTTGTGGTAGGTGATTGCACGGTAGCCCTTCCTCACTGTGTACATCCACTTGGTCAGCGTCTGAGAGCGTGGATGGAAAAATGTATAAGGATGATGATCATTTTAGGGCTTCAGGTCAGACATAGCGATAGCTGAGTTTGGCCGATTCATCCTATATATATTTTTTTTTTCTTAACATGGGTTTCAATCAGTACGATAAAACAAACTGTTGAGTGCTTGCCCTCTTTAAGATGATCTATTTCAGTGCAGATGATAAAACAGCTCACCTCTGCTGGAACCTTAAACTTTTCAATCACTCCAAGCTCAAAGAACATGCGAATGCCGGCTTTGATGAGGTCAAACTCTGTGACGGGGAAGTCGCTGAAGGAGAACAGGTAGAGACTCTCTCCATTGACGTTGTCCGCAGCGGGACATGTTCCTTTCTGAGAAAGCATAAGGAGTCCATGAGTCATGAAAAAATCCATACAAGATTATGATTTTCACTGATATCATTCTGCATAGAAAATTTGACTCTGTATCTTTTTCCCGCCTGTAAACAAAGTCCTCAACTCACCAACAGTTTGTACATTTCTTTCTGGTCGCAGTCTTCAGGCTCAGCGTCGAACTTCTCCTTCGTATTCTGGTTGGGGAAAACGATTTTATGAATTACAGCAAAATAATTTCACAGTGTTGTGTTTTTATCTCATCAATAAGGTGCTCCAGGAAATAAAATTTAAGGTCATTTAAAATGTAAGCTGCCAAAGTGGATAAGGGGACACAGGGGGGCTAAAACTCAAGGATTCATTAACCTTTGACTACTTTTTGTTTCTGCTTTGTCAGAGGCCTCGAGGTAACAGATAAAAAAAAAAAAAGACATTTGGAGAGAAAAAGTGCAGAACAATTGGAGCTGATACCTACCAGGATGGACTGCATTTCCTCTGGGGTGCATTTGGTCTGGTACATGAGCATCTCCACGGCGATGTCTTTCCTCCACTCCATGCGGTTCAGCTTGTCGTAGGTGTCGCAGTTCAGCACAGACCAACCCAGGAACTGCGTCAGGGCCTGGTTCACACGGTGACAGTGAGAGGGTATAATTTTTCTATGTCTTATTCAAGTTGCTGCAACAGGCTTTTAAAATCACAGAAAACACTTTCCAGCAGTGGCAGGAAAAAAAAAACAAAGTTATGCTTGAGTTACGCTGACCTCAGTGATCTGCTCGTCGTGCTCATCAAACGGCTTGCCATCTTTCCTGTTGAAGAAAGTGGCGACGCCCACGATTTCTTCTTTCTTGTTGACGATGGGCAGTGACAAGACGTTCTTGATGACGAAACCTGTGTCATCCACAGCCTCTTTCTGAACACACAAAAAAACAGATGTAAAATCAAGAGGTTTGTACAAACTTGTTAGTCTGTGTTTGCATGCACTGCAAAAACTGAAATCTGTGCCAGTGTTTATGTCTTATTTTTTGCAAAAAAAGTCATCAAGTTATACTTGATATCAGCCACATTCATCTGACAAGTTCAGATGTATTTCAAGATATTAAAAAACAAACACAAAAAAATACGCCTGAATTGCTTGAAATTAGTATTTTCTGGAAATCAGTATTATGACTCAATACAAGAAACTGAACTGGTGATCTCTTTTTTGGCCTGTTGGCAGATTTGTTTTACATGTTACAAGCAATTTAGACAGAATTTCCAGCTTAAATAACTTGAAATGAGACGTTTTTCTGGACTGGTCTGGTGAATGTGGCTCATATTAAGTCTAAAGAGACATTTTTTTTTTACTACAAATAAAACAGAAATACTTGCTTGGATTTCAGCTTTTGCAGAGTGAACAGTTAAAGTCTCCTCACCTGGAAAGTGAAGTAATCATCTGACGCCACGTTCATCATGTTGCAAATCTGTGGGAGATCACATTAAAAAAAGTTAAGACTGTTTTTTTCTTTTAAATTAATTAATTTAGCCAGATACGTCTTTAAAATTCATCTTTTAATTCAATATTTGAAAATGCAATGTTTTATTTACTCTCACTTCTATAACTCAAATGTTATGTAATATGGAAAACACCAACGTCATTTCAAACTTATTGAGTCCTTGCATCAGTAACTCTATATTTTTCAGCCATATAAGCGCATTATTGATAAAATGTATAAGATTTGATGATAAATTGTCCAACAGCAGCATTATGAAACTTACAAAGCCGTTCTCTGCGACGTAGGTTGGAAGTCCGCTAACTAGAGCCCAGTGATCTGCAGGTGGACCCCTGAAAAAGCATACAGAGGTTCCTCATTGCTTCATGTATTTCAAACATCATGGGATGTCTCCATTGTTTTTTTTTTCTGATTTTAGTTTCACAAAGAGCAAGCTCAATTTTTTTAAATTAGGGCTTTTATTTTGAAGGACAGATTCAAAAATTGAGTCGATCATCTATTTTTTTTAAGCTCAACAATTCTTTAATGGATTTTTCATGATAGAATTTGAGTGTTTTTGTCGCCCGTAACTAAAAGTACTCACGGTATGACTTTGATTTCTTCTTTGCCTTCCAGGAGGTAATCAATGATCTTGTAAAAGTTGACTTCCTGTGCAGAAAACAGAAGGCTTTTAGAGACAGCTGATCACCTTTCAAAGGCTGTTGAAAATCTAAATAAGCAAGGAGACAAATGAGTGTGTTACCCTGCCGTCTGGTGTTTTTGGTCCTTTATAGGGTTCCACATCTCCCAGTTTTACGGGCCATTCATCATAGAATTCCTTCCGGGGGGAAAACACAGATGATAAGGGTTTTTTTTATTATTTGTTTAAGTCTGACTGCCAATCTGTTAACTTCTATCTGTTATGGTTTCTTCTGCACCAACCTTCTCTTTGGTCATGTCCAACAGACCCACTGAGTATCGTTCACATAGTAGATAGGTCCTTACAGTGTAGAGCGCTTTGTGAAACTGTCTCTCAATGTCTGTCAACTCCTCAAACACCTTACTGGCCGACCACAGAAGCACCTATTGGCAAAAGAGTTACAGGGAATCAGTTTCTGACCTGGCATGTTATTTTATTTCTGTTTGGTGCAAGTTACAACCAAGGGTCACAGTATCCATGATGAAGGATTCCCCAGAGGATAACAGCAGATAATTAGAGCAGCAATGTATTAAATAACAGCAGCTGCACTTACCTGACTTCTTCTGGACTCCACGTTGAACATGTAGGCTGTGAAATGTTGCAAGGCGATGACTTGAGCAAAGTTCATATACTTGTGGAAAAGCTGAGGACCAAAGCAGATTAAAGTTTTTGTCAAGACACGGCTTTCAAGCACGATACACTTTGGCAGCAGCTCCAGGTACGTGTGAGACGTAGGGAAGTGATACTGTGGGTGCACAAACTTGGACGCAAACATAAGAATACACACCATGGGGTTTGTGCTTGACGCATCTTCACACCAAAGCCATATTTTGCACGTAGATTTATAATGTAACCATATATACAGTGGGGGAAATAAGTATTTGATCCCCTGCTGATACTAATATACTTTTTCACTTGATAAAATGCACAACAATTTATAACTTTTATACTGTGTTTTTATGCATTTTCAACTGATATTCTGTCCATACTTATAACCAGTAAACAACCATAAAAATTAGAGTGTGTTAATTTCCCAGGGCAGTGGGCAGACTTACAAATTCAGCAGGGGATCAAATACTTATTTCCCCCACTGTATATATATATATATATATATATATATATATATATATATATATATATATATATATATACTTTTTTGAGAGAGAGAGAGAGAGAGAGAGAGAGAGAGAGAGAGAGAGAGAGAAAGAGACACACATTCATACACAAACAACAATGGAGAGAGATGTTAGGCAGCTTGAGCTTTCTCTCCCATTACTATTTCCTTCCTTGGATGTCTAAACTTATCTATCTCGTTCTTGTCAACCGCTGTTATATGCCTCGTTATAACTGAGCCTCAGCTTCAGTCTGTTCCTCTTTATTTCCCACAAACAGAAATGAATCACAAAGATCTTCAGAGTTCAGTCATTAAACCTTTCACAAATAAAAAACAGCACAATTAAGGTGTGATTTGCTCCCACTGACATATCGGGAGTGTTTTGCACCCTGCTGGTGAGATGCAATTACAGCAACAACCTCTATTTAGCTCCAAATCTACACTGTAAGGAATTTCACTGTGAAATAACAGTAAAATACTGGCAGCAGAGACGCCAGTATTTTACTGTTATTTTACAATGCCCCCACTGTAATTTATTTTAACAGCATAATACTGTATTTTGTATTACAGTATATTACCATAGGATAACAGTGGGTGGTGTGGTAATTTTACAGCACATTTACCGTTGTTTCTTTTAACAGTATACTACTATATTTTGAATTACAGTACATGGCAGTAGGATAACTGTTATGGTAATTTTTCAGTATACACCACTTTATTCACAAAGGATATTAAATATTCTATTTTCCATTTAATTCCTATAACCCCCCACAAATAAAAAAAAAAAGTATCTTATAACATCATACAGGGCTTTTGAAATTCTGAACTGAAAAGCAAGTTGATCTGGACCCAAGTCCATCCATACCTCATGTTTATCATGACAGCAGGTAAAATCCACAAGTCCTATTAACATGCAAGACATGACTTTTCTTGTATTTTACTTAAATTATATACCTTCTTGTGCTTGTGCTTCTACCTTAAGCCTATCACAGATGCATCCAGCAACATGCATCCACCACTTTTCGCCTGTCTGTACCAACTGAAGGACAGTAGCAGGTTAAGCTAGTGAAGGAGACTGAAGACAGTAACAGAGTTAACAACTACTCACTCTGATGCTGTTTTCAAGAATCAAGAACTGACAGACTACAGAGCGCTCACACTAATGCTGTTTCCGAGAATAGTCATAAGTGAACCGATTTAATGTTGATTAAATGTTATTGCCAGTCATTCCTGATCTCTGACCTTGAATAAACGCAGATCAGACCTTTAAGTAGCAAGTTTTAGAACCCCAGGTATAAAACACAAGAGAATACATATTCCATAACACTGATGTACTTTAATACAAACCCCAGCAAACTTTGTAATACTAATAACATTTAACATTTGTATTACAAAAAGAAAAGGTATTCTGTTACCTATTTGGAAGAAACTATACATAATAATAAAATCCTTAATGACAGGCTTTACCAATTAGCATAACTTTAGACACTGCATTAAAATAGCCTCAAGAACAGTGTAACAGAACAGTTTAGCTTGAAGACAAGTCTTTTGCACATGTATGTGAACAATTACAGTGGAGGAAAAGTGGAGAAAGAGAAGAGAAGGAGAAAGACAGAGTGAAAAGTGAGAGTACTTGACTTGCAGCATTTGGCTGGTATCCTCAATCACCGATGACTAGTGCCTATAAAACAAACATACAAGCAAAAATTTAGCAACACAACGTCACTGGTAAAATATAAAAATGTGAAACAGACTAATGGGAGGGAAAGAAATGTAAGTATGAGGGGAGAGAAAAAGGCTGGAGCAATAAACTGTTCAAGGGAGAGATAAAATAAAAAGTGTGAAGATGAGAGAACAGCAAGAGACAAAGAAGAGAGAGGGTGGTTGGTTGGTTATTATAGTTTAGAGAGGGAAGTTACGTCTTACGTTGGCTAAGTCAGTAGGTTTGTAGCATGTTGTTAGAAAGTTAAGTAGGGCTAGTGAGAGTAATGGAGTCGAGCATTGTGCATTGTTTGCAGGCAACACTGGATCCGTAGCTTGAGTTAGTTATTTGCAGAACTATTTCATGAAAGGCTGAAAATCTGATGTACTGTTAATAGGCTGGCCTATTTATTAAGAACTTTTAAATGAAATTAAATTTGTAAGTGATAGGATGCTAACACACCTTACAAAGGTCAGAAACAACACCAGATTGCTAACGTTAACTACTGTAACTGAGTTCAAGTTTGCTAAGTTACAGAGCTTGCTTTGCCAACTGTTTAATAATCATGCAGACCAAACAATACTGGACACTGAGAGTTTTTGGAGATAAACATAACTTTACCTCTTTGGTTGAAGTCCACATGGACTGCTCAGAATGATGAAGAATCTGTGCTGTCCAAAGTCAGGTTCAGGAATATCCTTTCACATCTTGTCACTCAAAAATGACTTGAGTAATGTGAAAAGTTTGATTAATAAAAAAATGGTATCATCAAAACAGAAATGTAGGCCCACAATTATCAGTAAGATGCTGATGGATAGTGACAAGACTTGTGAAGGAATGTGGTGCCTATCTCCACCGCTTGACAGAAAATACTGTTTTATACTGTTAAAATACAGGTTGTTATTCATAACCAAGCGTTAACTTAATTTAACAGTATTTTACTTTTTTAAAAAGAAAATACAGTAAGATACCGTCCTAACCTCGGAAATTAACAGCAATCCATAGTTTTATACTGTTATATTACAGTTACCTACTGTTATGGTTAAATGACTGATTTAACTGTTAATTTACATGCTGTCGATGAATATTTCACTGTATTTTACAATTATTATAGAAAACAGTAAGATACTGTTGTAAATTCACCGTAAATTTACAGAAATTTGTTACAGTGTATAATAACAGTGCACAGGCTTCTTAAAGCTGTAGATAAACAAGACAGGATGATTAAAACTGAGAGTTATGGGGTGTGCTGGAGCTTTAACTTCTCATCACATCTCTGTTCCTGCTAGAACACATGTTAGAGTACAGATTCTTACCTTCTCATCCTCAGCAGAGAATGTATCAGCTCCTATTTTGTTTAGTGCCATGACAACGCCAAGGCACTCTTTGTCAAACACCAGGGGGAACGTGAGCATGCATTTGGTCTTGTATCCAGTCTGTTTGTCCACAAAGTCACAGAACTTTTTATTCTGCATTAAGAGACAAAAGAAAGGTACTTCAGATTTGGCTTGAATTTGAAGTAGGTGGTGTAGCAAAATGGCTAACATAAAAAAAACATCCTTATTGTTCATTTTTTTCTCGCAGCTCTGTGTGTCAGAGTAAGATTTATATCCAAAATCCTCCAACACTTACTTGAACTTAAGTATACTTTGATTGTGGCAAATGAAAAAGCTTATTTTGAGAGAACATGCCTATTCACTCAGAAAAAGATAGGCTACCCTTCAAACACCATCTTCTCCTCATTTTTTCTCATCTCTCTGTAACAAATAGGTAAATAACTCGCACAAGTTTAAGACTAATATTGCCCGACTTAAAAGCCCGCTAAAAACTTACCATTGTAGCACAAATAGTAAACTTTTCATTATGTTGAATAACTATAACCACACAGAACAACATCCTACAAAATATAACTGAATATGAAATGTGGTATTCATACCAGGATATGTCCTATTTAACCAACAATGTTAATGTTAATCTTTCGGTCCCGATGTGAGTCTGCTGCTGCGCACTTCTTAAAAATCAAACTGTTACTTTCTAAAACGCTTATTTGTATAGCCTACAGTACAGTTTTGAGTATAACATGATTTACTGACTCATGTCTACACACTTCTCTGCTCTATAGAGGAGAATTTCATAGATAAAAACAGAAACAAGATACTATAACTGCTGCGTTTTGACAGTTTTTAACAGTTTAAAGCTTAACTCTCTAAAGAGCGCGTGCACTACAGAGCGCGTGTGCTCTCTGACTCCTCACCCCTGCAACGTCTGGAACATTCTGTGGCTTTTTGGACTGAGCAGTGTGCCCGACGATACCCATTTCTATCGGGAACACAATTTCTCCCTGTGGGTTGACCAGGTTTGCCTCGTACTTCGACGTCGGAGTCACGTCAAACAGGCATGTCGCGAGCTCAGGTATTCCGTTCCTGGACCGACACAGGTAAAAGCTGACCCTGTCGGCTTGTATGATCAATGCGACTCTTTGCAACACTTTGTGAAGAGACTGCTCCATAGGGGACCCCTGTTTCTGCAGCTCCTGGACCAGCTCGAAGATGATGGCGGCTTCTTGAACAGAGTTAACATCCTTGAAGGAAGCTGTGTCTTTGACGTCCAGAGGGGCAGAAAAGGCGGCGGTGAGAGCTTCAGCGCGCAACTTCTTATCAAAGTACTCTTTGGCGAACTGTGGGTTGTTCTCCAGGTACTTCTCCACGCTATCCTTGTCTGCCATGTTGATCTCAAAAAGTGATAAATTCCGGTCCTTATTTCACAAAAGCATCCCCTGCAGAGTTGATAAAAAAATGAGGGGACCTAGGATTTTTGTTTTTGGCCTACAGGGTTAGGTGGTTCAGTAGCATCCGTTTGAGTGGACTTGCATTCTCCTTCACTGACATGTCCCGTCTCTGCCTACAGACAGAAAAGGACAGAGTGCGGCTTAGAGGCTGAAAGGATCAAAGTGGCTGCTAATTAATGTGACGTCATGACATTAAACCCCCTGCTCTAAGCGTCCTTAACCCGCAAATCCCAACTCTGATCATTTTATATCGGGCAATCCTCCCCATCTGAGGGAGGACACAGGAGTGAGACTGTTGTCAGGTTAAATGCCAGCTTGGATGCATGGGCTGCATCACCTCTGGTTTAATTGGTTTTCAAAAGCCCCCTTATCCAAATACATGACTCTACACTAAACACCTTGGAGATACTTAGTCAAACAACCCTTAGCTTATTAATTAAACAATTTGAGCAAGCATTAAACGTGGTTTTAGCTGTCCTTACCTAAAATAACCAAAGAGTGAGCCTGACCAGTCTCAGTCCTACCCTGACTTTGTTACTGGGGAAGTTAAAGTACCTCAATTGTGTCAGCAACTTGCAGTAATTTTGTTAGGACCTGTATCTGTGTAAGAAGCCTGCCCAGGTGCTCTCATTAAATCACCATCTTCATGGAGGTATCAGTCCCAGAACTGGATATTGGCCAATTAGTGAGGCTTGGATGTCTGAGAACAAGACCTAAACAAAGATGGCTGGCTATTATTAACTAAGTGCACTGTCTGGCTAGCTGCTGGCAAGCTGGCAAGACAAGGAGTTCCCCACTATTTTTTTCATCGTGGGGATTAAGGCATGTATACCAAGGGGAGCTAGAAAAAGTATGTGTGTGGGCGATGGGGAACTGTATTAGAGCAGCCCATTACACACAGTCAGGAACACTGAGTGGGCGTTGTGCTGAAGAGGAAATGCAGATGGAAAGAAGGAGAGACAAAAATCATTTTAATCATCACTAATTCTGTTTTCTTGTTGGATGGAATCCTGGAAACGTTGAAAGTATTGAATCGGTGTCCTACAAGCACTATTTACTTATGGAGCAAGTTTGAAAAGGAAATATAGGTGCAGTTAAGAGTACCACCCCCCCCCCCCCCCCCCCCCCAAAAAAAAAAAAAAAAAAAAAAAAAAAAGTAAAAAGACCCTTCAAACAGGAGAAGAAAATGAAAACATGTGGGGGAAAAAATGGATGGAAATCTTGCACTGAAGGAATTCCAGAGCGACATTTATTTAGCATTTATTCCTAAAGGTAACTCCACACTAAAGCAATAATAGACAATTTGGATGTGATGTGATCTGCACAGTATTGGTACATGCGGATAAAAACTTAGAAAGTCAATTATTGGTGACAGCAGGTATACAAATTTATGCAGATGTTTATAAGGTAATGCATTGATTACTCGCATTCGATGGCAGCTTACACAACAACATAACCATTATATGGAAGTGTTTTGAAGTGTCAGGAACAGACAGCAAAATAGCATTTTGCAATACTTTGAAGCATATGGTAAAGTGAGGAGGGGGAAAACAACACTTCTTTAACACTG
Source organism: Labroides dimidiatus (assembly GCA_030710495.1). NCBI lineage: Eukaryota > Metazoa > Chordata > Actinopteri > Labriformes > Labridae > Labroides > Labroides dimidiatus. The sequence goes on along the minus strand of CM061164.1, from coordinate 16,776,815 downwards.
TTAATTTAATTTTGAATCTAAGAGACTATAAAAAGAGTCTGTGACAGCAAAAAGCTGTCAGCAGCCTCTACTTAAGCTGCTCAACAAAGCTGAGAACTATTGTAATGACTGTCCAAATTTAAAGGAGCATACACACCTATGTTTACAAATAATAGGTTGAGAAAAATGTTAGATTTGAATTATTAGCGAGCCTAGAAAAAACTCTATCACAAACTCTTAATCTGATGGGTAAAAGGGTCTCTATTTCCTGGTTTTGTTGACAGTTTGCAAACCAGGCACATTATACTTCCCCCAATTGTATTATATTAAAATAGAGAGATGACAATGGATAATGGCTATAATTTAAAAAAGCTGAGTAAACAAAATGTCCAGTCAACTCAAAAAGATGGAAAAAGGGTGGGGGACTTTACAGGGTCTTCCCTGAAAAAAAATGGATAGCAGCACGAAAACTTTGACGATCCCACTGCTCCTGAGCCATAATTTGAGTGGTTACATGTCCAGAGGAGAGGACGTGGAGTCCATGATTTCCAAAAAGCATGTTAAATTTTTGTTTGTCCACCATAGAGTTTCTGGACCATGTTTATTTAAACTAAATGTCCTCTAATATTAATGTCTTAGAGACTCAACTTCTCTTGAATGCTTTTTTTTTCTGATACCAGTCATGTTATGTTGTGTTTTCTTTGCATTACACAACTTTTTTGTTGTTGTGCCTGTCCCTACTTTTTTGAAATGTTGCTAGCATTAAATTTTAAATTAGCATATATTTCACTGAAGGACAAAATTTCCCAGTTTTAAGATGTGATATGTTTTTTTAGTTTGAATACAGGGTTTGTACAACCCCAATACCAATGAAGTTGGAACATTGTGTAAAATGAAAATAAAAACAGAATACAATTATTTGCAAATCCTGTTTAACCTACATTCAACTGAATACACTACAAAGACAAAATTTGTTCAAACTGATAAACTTTTTTTTTTTTTTTTTTTTTTTTAATATTCACTCATTTTGATTTTGATGGCTGCATCACATTCCTAAAAAGCTGTGACAGGGTTGTATTTCCCACTGTGTTCCATCACCTTTCCTTTTAACAACACTCAATAAGTGTTTGTGAACTGAGGACACTAATTGTTGAAGCTTTGGAGGTGGAATTCTCAACCATTCTTGATTGATGAACAACTTCAGTTGATCAACAGTCCGGGGTCTCTGTTGTTGTATTTTGTGCTTCATAATGCTCCATACATTTTCAATGGGAGACAGGTCTGGACTGCAGGCAGGCCAGTCTAGTACCTGCACTCTTTTACTATGAAGCCACGCTGTTGTAACACGTGCAGAATGTGTCTTGTCATTGTCTTGCTGAAATAAGCAGGGACGTCCCTGAAAAAGACGTGGCTTGGATGGCAGCATATGTTGCTCCAAAACCTGTATGTACCTTTCAGCATTAATGGAGCCTTCACAGATGGTCAAGTTAGCCATGCCATGGGCACTAACACACCCCCATACCATCACAGATGCTGGCTTTGAGACTTTGACCTGATAACAATCCAGATTGTCCTTTTCCTCTTTGGCCTGGAGGACACCACGTCCATTATTTCCAAAAACAATCTGAAATGTGGACTCATCAGACCACAGCACACTTTTCCACTTTGTGTCAGTCCATCTCAGATGAGCTCGGGTCCAGAGAAGCCGGCGGTGTTTCTGGGTGTTGTTGATATATGTCTTTGTCTTTGCATGGTAGAGTTTGAACTTGCACTTGTAGATGTAATGATGAACTGTGTTAACTGACAATGGTTTTCTGAAGTCTTCCTGAGCCCAGTAAATAGCCCACCCTTAAACTGTTGGACTATTTACTCACACAGTTGTTCACAAAGTGGTGAACCTTTCCCATCCTCGCTTGTGAACCACTGAGCCTTTTATACCCAATCATGACACTCATCTGTTTCCAATGAACCTGTTCACCTGTGGAATGTTCCAGTCTTTTGTTGACCCTGTACCAGTTTTTATGGAATGTGTTGCAGGCATGAAATTCAAAATGAGTGAATATTTGCAAAAAACAAAGTTTATCAGTTTGAACAATAAATATTGTGTCAACTGAATTTAGGTTAAACAGGATTTGCAAATCATTGTATTCTGTATTTATTTTCATTTTACACAATGTTCCAACTTCATTGGAATTGTGGTTGTATCATAAGTAAGGAATCAAAATTGTTCTTTCTTTAAATTTCTTGATGCAACCAACTTTTTTATGATTGTTTCTAAAATTCACTTTTTTATTAATTGTATCAATAGCTAAAAACTGCTGAAAATAGTCCTGTCATTGGTAAACAGCACAAATACACCAAGTACAATCTTTTAATTCAATCCAGACTTCCTGCTGAATATTTACTCTGGTAAAGTCTTGCTCTCAGGTATCCCATTAGTAACCCAGAAACAGTACAGCTTTGTTAGTTCATGTATATTCAGAGTGTTTTCCTTTGAGGATTTGAATCACTCAGCTTTCACTCCCCAATACAACAAGAAAACAAACTCCTGCTTTCCCCATTAACCCCAACACCCACCAAAATGTCGAACACTCACTAACTTCTTGCAGTTAAATGTACATCGCTTCCTGGGCATTGCTCATTATTATGAAATGTTACTCTGCCTCTGGCTGAATTCCAACCACCATTATATCTGCTGAAAAAAAAGGAGTGATTGGGTTGTTTTTGACTGGCGGGGGCTGTGGTTACGCAAGCTGCAGATGTTTGGCTGGACTGTGCTTCTTTTATTCAGCCAAGTCCCTCTGAGGACTCAGTTACATGATCCTACTGCAAACAACAGCATCAATTTTAATATTCTTCCACGGTACATTCAAGGAAATGGACCTGTGTGTGTGTGTGTGAGAGAGAGTTGCCTGAACTGAATTTCTCTTTGAAGCTTCAACATTTTATCCTGACATAAGCTGTGATTAACATGTTGCAGAGTCGTACATGTTTTTCTGCACTTTGCATCAAAAGGGATATATTTTTTATCAACTAGGAAGAAATTCCCTCAGACTACTCAAATGATTTCTGGTCAAGGTGGTGAAAGACTCTCAGATAGAGTTCATCGATCTATTTATCAGTGACAGGTCTTGCAAACCACAGTGCTTAGCTGAGAGACTTGATTATCTAACTTTCACATTGATTTGTTGGTGTTTTGAGTGGACTTAAGCCTCTCTCTCATCTATTTATATAAACAGCCGTTTGAGTTACAAAAGGGCCCCATCGATGGCTTAATCAAATCAACAGCAGATGTAATGTTTTTGCTGTTGTTGTGTTTTCTAAGTAAGACAGAGAATAGTGCTGAAACATAAAATTTGAGCACTGACATAAACACGTTTCACCTTGATTTATGACCTCCAACAAAACTGTGCATCAAAGTTCCCAGAAAACAGCTCCCAGGCTGCCAGCTCTTCACAAAAGTGAAATTGCTTCTTCAGTGTTTGTATCAACACATGTATCACAAAGCGTTTTCCAGATGGTCGTCTTCTTGGCTGCTTTCGCAAGACCAGAAACACTTCTACAGAAAAGCACATATTTTTGGAGGGGAGGTGGGTGGGGGGGTGGGGGGGGTATGGAGGGACTGCAGACCATGTGCACGGCACAAAAACTGAAATGGTCTGAAGTTATGTAAATGTTTGTCCAATGGAAGGCAAGCAAGCTGAGGGGAGAACAGGGGGAGGCTGCTCCCCCAGAAGTCATTATGCAATACTGGCTCTCTGTATATAAGGCCACAACCTCACTAGAGGAGAGGTTCTCTGTGAGCTGACCAGATTTAGAAGCCAGGTATGAATTTGATGTTTTTCTCACATTTGTTCTTTATGTTTCTTACCTGATAGTTTTAGCACCAAGGGGGAAATCTTGAGTAACATTGAGATGCATTTTACTCAAACTGAACCAACATTCATTTTCTCTGTGCTGTACCTTCTTCTCTCAAACCTCTACATTTTTCCCCCTTCCTTTTAAGCAGAATGCTGCGTTTTGCTGTGGCCCTCTGCCTCCTGGCTGTGTCCTGGGCGTCTGATTGCCAGGTAGAAAACATCCAAGTGATGCAAAACTTTGACAGGACAAGGGTAAGTTTTTGGAGTGTACAAATAATAGCAGAATATTCTTTTGCCACAACTTGAAAGGGAATTACTGAAGTGTAAAGTGGACTCGTGCTTGGTTTTCTTTCTTGTAGTATGTAGGGACGTGGTATGCCGTAGCAAAGAAGGACCCAGAAGGCTTGTTCCTCATCGATAACATCGTGGCTCAATTTAAAATTGAAGAAGACGGCAAAATGACCGCCACAGCTGAGGGCAGAGTCATCATCCTCAAGTGAGTTTTTGCTTTAAAAAAAACAAAAACAAAACCACCTTTTCTTCACCCAAGCTTTCTTTTTGCAACACCAACTGACACTGCACCTACCTTTTATTTACCTGAAGCAACTGGGAAATGTGTGCCGATATGTTGGCTAACTTTGAGGCCACCCCTGACCCCGCCAAGTTCAGGATGAAGTACTGGGGAGCTGCAAGCTACCTGCAGACTGGAAGTGAGTTTTTGAACATTTTCCTTTAGAAGTATTAAAACAAGTAACTCAAACTTCAGATACCTTCAGTGTCAACTCACTGTGTAAGCAGAAGGCCACTGTTGTTGTGTTGCCAAGGTGAAAGTTGACTTTTTAGGCAGCTGTTGATTTAATTCAATCATCAACCGCTGCATGTGACATCTTTGTGACATGACCTTTGAGATTCAATCAAACAAAATGCTTACACACATGAGGAGTCCAAACGTCTCTCACTCAGTAAATTCTGCTGATACATGAACGAGTCACACTTTCAGAACAGCATCCAATTCCAGCGCTGATCTTTTTCCAACATTATTTGTAGTTTTAATGCATCAGATGTTTTCTTGATTAGGCTCCTGTGATAAACCCCAGCTGTGTGTTTGTTACAGACAGGGTGCTGAAGTTCTCCATACATAATCAGAGCAACTGAGAGATAATCCCATCTTTGAGCACAGTCGTGATGGGATAATCAATGTTGATGGTTTACTTGTCAACAAAAGACAAGCCATACAAACAGCAGGCAACATTTCACCAATGAAGGTTTTATAGAAGGTTATAACCATGATTTGACCCCTTCTTCCAGACGATGAACACTGGGTGATCGACACTGACTACGATAACTATGCCGTCCACTACTCCTGCAGACAGGTGGACTCTGATGGCACCTGCTTGGACAGCTACTCCTTCATTTTCTCTCGTCACCCGACTGGTCTGAGGCCACAAGACCAAGCTATAGTCACCCAGAAGAAGGCAGACCTTTGCCTACTTGGCAAATACAGACGCGTTTCTCACAATGGTGAGTTAATTGTTTGTTTCACACTTAGTTTTTGTGAGACTTTTGAGATTAAATTATGTGAAAAGCTGAGTAAACGATTGGTCTCGGTGTCTCTTACCTTTATACGTTTTTGTCATGAAGGATATCTGTTTTTATGAACAAGATGTTTGTTCTCTTCTTCTTCAGGCTTCTGCCAGCTGAACAGGAGCTGATCTGTTGACTCTCAGTAATCTTCCTTTGGAAGCACCCACCTTTGAGACTGGGTGCCCCTCTGCTGGTGTCTCGCTGAAACCTCTCAGAGATATCTCCCCTTCAAAAAGGCCAAAGAAACACATTGTCTTTTTAAAAAAAAAAAGGAATCACAAAAACATGAAGAAGTCCAATGGTTCACATTTGTGTTTCTGAAAACAGAGAGGAAAGATGACTTTATCCTGGTTGTTGATCCAAAATTTGCACATGAGTAAAGGAGGTTAAATAAACCCTCCCAGAGGACACCAGTGGGACTTCATTTGATGTTCCAGTGGTTGAACAAGACATATCAGGTTGTTGTAAGGGTATTTTTGCAGCTTATCAGGTTAATGTGACAAATAAACCGTCTTAAGTCAAGCTGAACTATCAGCTCTGGAGTATCACAACCACGTTTACTAAAAGAAACCAGGTTCACAAATCATTGGCTTTGCTTTTACACTGAAAGGCTGTATTGTGCGGCACAAGAGCAGGTTTTGTTAATACTAGCAGGTTTTGTTAATACTACAAACATTGTGTAAGTCATGTGCTACATAGGCTTAATATTTCTGTTGTTTGATGATTGTATGATGTATACTTCTTGATCCATTTTTTGAAATAAAGCATTCTACCATGTTGGATTGGTCAGTTTTTCCAATGATAGCTGGATTCAGTCAATCAGAATACATGAAATTCCAAGCATCTGCATTATTTGTATTCATTCAACCTTCATTTAATCTCGAGAAGTCACTGAGAGCATGCTCTCATTTACATTGAGATAAAGAGTACGTTAAAACTGTAAGTGCAAGACGATTAATAACAAGACGGAAAAAAATGCAAATAGTTACTACAGAATAAGTGGAACAGTTTTAAAAAACAGTCACACACATGTACATAGTGGTTCCTTATTACATTTTGAAAATGTCCTTTGTTAATATCTGAACGTAGTTTAAGTATTTGCTGTACAGTGTTCCAGCTGTGGGCTGAACAAATGCTGAAAGAGGTTTTTCCAGTTTGATAATGGCTCTCTCTCTCTCTCTCCCTCTCTTTCTCTCTCTCTTTCTCTTTCTCTTTCTCTCTCTCTCTCTCTCTCTCTCTATATATATATATATATATATATATATATATCTATATATATAGAGAGAGAGTAAAGACTCAAACTGGAGAAACCTCTTTCAGCTTTCTCTGCTGTACCTTCTTCTCTCAAACCTCTACATTTCTTCTCCTTCCTTTTAAGCAGAATGCTGCGTTTTGCTGTGGCCCTCTGCCTCCTGGCTGTGTCCTGGGCGCTTGAATGCCAGGTAGAAAACATCCAAGTGATGCAAAACTTTGACAGGACAAGGGTAAGTTTTTGGAGTGTACAAATAATAGCAGAATATTTTTTTTGCCACAACTTGAAAGGAAATTACTGAAGTGTAAAGTGGACTCGTGCTTGGTTTTCTTTCTTGTAGTATGTAGGGACGTGGTATGCTGTAGCAAAGAAGGACCCAGCAGGCCCTATCCTTCTCGATAACATCGTGGCTAGATTAAAAATTGAAGAAGACGGCAAAATGACTGCCACAACTGAAGGCAGAGTCATCATCCACAAGTGAGTTTTGCTGTTATAGAACCCCCGCCTTTTCTTCACCCAAGCTTTTTTCTTTTTGCAAAACTAACTGACACTGCACCTACCTTTTATTTACCTGAAGCAACTGGGAAACGTGTGCTGATATGTTGGCTTCCTTCGAGGACACCTCTGACCCCGCCAAGTTCAAGATGAAGTATTGGGGATCTGAAAGCGACCTGCCATCAGGATGTGAGTTTTTGAACATTTCCTTTAGATGTATTAAAACAAGTTACTCAAACTTCTGTGAGGCAACAAGCCAGATACCTTCAGTGTCAACTCACTGTGTAAGCAGAAGATCACTGTTGTTGTGTTGCAAAGGTGATTGTTGACTTTTTAGGCAGCTGTTGATTTAATTCAATCATCAACTGCTGCATGTGACATCTTTGTGACATGAGAACCAATCAAACAAAATGCTTACACACACGAGGAGTCCAAATGTCTCTCACTCAGTAAATACTTCTGATACATGAACGAGTCACACTTTCAGAACAGCATCCAATACCAGCGCTGATCTTTTTCCAACATTATTTGTAGTTTTAATGCATCAGATGTTTTCTTGATTAGGCTCCTGTGATAAACCCCAGCTGTGTGTTTGTTACAGACAGGGTGCTGAAGTTCCCCATAAATAATCAAAGCAACTGAGAGATAATCCCATCTTTGAGCACAGTCGTGATGGGATAATCAGTTTTGATTGTTTACTTGTCAACAAAAGACAAGCCATACAAACAGCAGGCAACATTTCACCAATGAAGGTTTTATAGAAGGTTATAACCATGATTTGACCCCTTCTTCCAGACGATGAACACTGGGTGATCGACACTGACTACGATAACTACGCCGTCCACTACTCCTGCAGACAGGTGGACTCTGATGGCACCTGCTTGGACAGCTACTCCTTCATTTTCTCTCGTCACCCGACTGGTCTGAGGCCACAAGACCAAACTATAGTCACCCAAAAGAAGGCAGACCTTTGCCTACTTGGCAAATACAGACGTGTTTCTCACAATGGTGAGTTAAAGTGTTTGTTTCACACTTAGTTTTTGTGAGACTTTTGAGATTAAATTATGTGAAAAGCTGAGTAAACGATTGGTCTCGGTGTCTCTTCCCTTTATACGTTTTTTGTCATGAAGGATATCTGTTTTTATGAACAAGATGTTTGTTCTCTTCATCTTCAGGCTTCTGCCAGCTGAACAGGAGCTGATCTGTTGACTCTCAGTAATCTTCGTTTGGAAGCACCCACCTTTGGGACTGGGTGCCCCTCTGCTGGTGTCTCGCTGAAACCTCTCAGAGATATCTACCCTTCAAAAAGGCCAAAGAAACACATTTGTCTTAAAAAAAAAAAAGAAATCACAAAAATATGAAGAAGTCCAATGGTTCACATTTGTGTTCTGAGAACAGAGAGGAAAGATGACTGTTTATCCTGGTTGTTGATCCAAAATTTGCACATGAGTAAAGGAGGTTAAATAACCCTCCCAGAGAACACCAGTGGGACTTCATTTGATGTTCCAGTGGTTGAACAAGACATATCAGGTTGTTGTAAGGGTATTTTTGCAGCTTATCAGGTTAATGTGACAAATAAACCATCTTAAGTGAAGCTGAACTATCAGCTCTGGAGTATCACAACCATGTTTACTAAAAGAAACCAGGTTCACAAATCATTGGCTTTGCTTTTACACTGAAAGGCTGTGTTGTGCGGCACAAAAGCAGGTTTTGTTAATACTACAAACATTGTGTAAGTCATGTGCTACATAGGCTTAATATTTCTGTTGTTTGATGATTGTATGATGTATACTTCTTGATCCATTTTTTGAAATAAAGCATTCTACCATGTTGGATTGGTCAGTTTTTCCAATGATAGCTGGATTCAGTCAATCAGAATACATGAAATTCCAAGCATCTGCATTATTTGTATTCATTCAACCTTCATTTAATCTCGAGAAGTCACTGAGAGCATGCTCTCATTTACATTGAGATAAAGAGTACGTTAAAACTGTAAGTGCAAGACGATTAATAACAAGACGGAAAAAAATGCAAATAGTTACTACAGAATAAGTGGAACAGTTTTAAAAAACAGTCACACACATGTACATAGTGGTTCCTTATTACATTTTGAAAATGTCCTTTGTTAATAACTGAACTTAGTTTAAGTATTTGCTGTACAGTGTTCCAGCTGTGGGCTGAACAAATGCTGAAAGAGGTTTTTCCAGTTTGATAATGGCTCTCTCTCTCTCTCTCCCTCTCTTTCTCTCTCTCTTTCTCTTTCTCTTTCTCTTTCTCTCTCTCTCTCTCTCTCTATATATATATATATATATATATATATCTATATATATAGAGAGAGAGTAAAGACTCAAACTGGAGAAACCTCTTTCAGCTTTCTCTGCTGTACCTTCTTCTCTCAAACCTCTACATTTCTTCTCCTTCCTTTTAAGCAGAATGCTGCGTTTTGCTGTGGCCCTCTGCCTCCTGGCTGTGTCCTGGGCGCTTGAATGCCAGGTAGAAAACATCCAAGTGATGCAAAACTTTGACAGGACAAGGGTAAGTTTTTGGAGTGTACAAATAATAGCAGAATATTTTTTTTGCCACAACTTGAAAGGAAATTACTGAAGTGTAAAGTGGACTCGTGCTTGGTTTTCTTTCTTGTAGTATGTAGGGACGTGGTATGCTGTAGCAAAGAAGGACCCAGCAGGCCCTATCCTTCTCGATAACATCGTGGCTAGATTAAAAATTGAAGAAGACGGCAAAATGACTGCCACAACTGAAGGCAGAGTCATCATCCACAAGTGAGTTTTGCTGTTATAGAACCCCCACCTTTTCTTCACCCAAGCTTTTTTCTTTTTGCAAAACTAACTGACACTGCACCTACCTTTTATTTACCTGAAGCAACTGGGAAACGTGTGCTGATATGTTGGCTTCCTTCGAGGACACCTCTGACCCCGCCAAGTTCAAGATGAAGTATTGGGGATCTGAAAGCGACCTGCCATCAGGATGTGAGTTTTTGAACATTTCCTTTAGATGTATTAAAACAAGTTACTCAAACTTCTGTGAGGCAACAAGCCAGATACCTTCAGTGTCAACTCACTGTGTAAGCAGAAGATCACTGTTGTTGTGTTGCAAAGGTGATTGTTGACTTTTTAGGCAGCTGTTGATTTAATTCAATCATCAACTGCTGCATGTGACATCTTTGTGACATGAGAACCAATCAAACAAAATGCTTACACACACGAGGAGTCCAAATGTCTCTCACTCAGTAAATACTTCTGATACATGAACGAGTCACACTTTCAGAACAGCATCCAATACCAGCGCTGATCTTTTTCCAACATTATTTGTAGTTTTAATGCATCAGATGTTTTCTTGATTAGGCTCCTGTGATAAACCCCAGCTGTGTGTTTGTTACAGACAGGGTGCTGAAGTTCCCCATAAATAATCAAAGCAACTGAGAGATAATCCCATCTTTGAGCACAGTCGTGATGGGATAATCAGTTTTGATTGTTTACTTGTAAACAAAAGACAAGCCATACAAACAGCAGGCAACATTTCACCAATGAAGGTTTTATAGAAGGTTATAACCATGATTTGACCCCTTCTTCCAGACGATGATTACTGGGTGATCGACACCGACTACGATAACTACGCCGTCCACTACTCCTGCAGACAGGTGGACTCTGATGGCACCTGCTTGGACAGCTACTCCTTCATTTTGTCTCGTCTCCCGACTGGTCTGAGGCCACGGCACCTATCTATAGTCATCCAGAAGACAAAAGACCTTTGTCTACTTGGAAAATACAGACTCCTTGATCAAAATGGTGAGTTAATTGTTTGTTTCACACTTAGTTTTTGTGAGACTTTTATCATTAAATTATGTGAAAAGCTGAGTAAACGATTGGTCTCGGTGTCTCTTACCTTTATACGTTTTTGTCATGAAGGATATCTGTTTTTATGAACAAGATGTTTGTTCTCTTCTTCTTCAGGCTTCTGCAAGCTGAACAGGCGCTGATCTGTTGACTCTCAGTAATCTTCCTTTGGAAGCACCCACCTTTGGGACTGGGTGCCCCTCTGCTGGTGTCTCGCTGAAACCTCTCAGAGATATCTCCCCTTCAAGAAGGCCAAAGTAACACATTTGTCTATAAAAAAAAAAAAAAAAAAAGAAATCATAAAAATATGAAGAAGTCCAATGGTTCACATTTGTGTTCTGAGAACAGAGAGGAAAGGTGACGGTTTATCCTGGGTTAATTTCCTGGCTTAATATTTCTGTTGTTTGATGATTGTATGATGTATACTTCTTGATCCATTTTTTGAAATAAAACATTTTACCATGTTGGATTGGTCAGTTTTTCCAATGATAGCTGGATTCAGTCAATCAGAACACATGAAATTCCAAGCATCTGCATTATTCGTATTCATTCAACCTTCATTTAATCTCGAGAAGCCACTGAGAGCATGCTCTCTTTTACATTGAGATAAAGAGTACGTTAAAACTGTAAGTGCAAGACGATACAGAACAAGACGGAAAAAAAATGCATATAGATACTACAGAATAAGTGGAACAGTTTTAAAAAACAGTCACACACATGTACATAGTGGTTCCTTATTACGTTTTGAAAATGTCATTTGTTAATATCTGAACATAGTTTAAGTATTTGCTGTACAGTGTTCCAGCTGTGGGCTGCACAGAAGCTAAAAGAGGTTTTTCCAGTTTGAGTGTTTGCTCTCTCTCTCTCTCTCCCTCTCTTTCTCTCTCTCTCTCTATATATATATATGTATATATATATAGGGTAGAGAGAGAGAGAGAGCGTGAGAGTAAAGGCTCAAACTGGAGAAACCTCTTTCAGCTTTCTCTGCTGTACCTTCTTCTCTCAAACCTCTACATTTCTTCTCCTTCCTTTTAAGCAGAATGCTACGTTTTGCTGTGGCCCTCTTCCTCCTGGCTGTGTCCTGGGCGCTTCATTGCCAGGTAGAAAACATCCAAGTGATGCAAAACTTTGACAGGACAAGGGTAAGTTTTTGGAGTGTACAAATAATAGCAAAATATTCTTTTGCCACAACTTGAAAGGAAATTACTGAAGTGTAAAGTGGACTTGTGCTTGGTTTTCTTTCTTGTAGTATGGAGGGACGTGGTATGCCGTAGCAAAGAAGGACCCAGAAGGCTTGTTCCTCATCGATAACATCGTGGCTCAATTAAAAATTGAAGAAGACGGCAAAATGACCGCCACAGCTGAGGGCAGAGTCATCATCCACAAGTGAGTTTTGCTCTTAACCCCCCCCCCCCCCCCCCTTTTCTTCACCCAACCTTTTTTCTTTTTGCAACACCAACTGACACGGCACCTACCTTTTGTTTTTTTCCTGAAGCAACTGGGAAAGGTGCGCCCATATGGTGGCTTTCTTTGAGGATACCTCTGACCCCGCCAAGTTCAAGATGAAGTTTAAGGGAGCTGAAAACAACCTGCCGACTGGATGTGAGTTTTTGAACATTTCCTTTAGAAGTATTAAAACAAGTTACTCAAACTTCTGTGAGGCAACAAGCCAGATACCTTCAGTATCAACTCACTGTGTAAGCAGAAGGCCACTGTTGTTGTGTTGCCAAGGTGATTGTTGACTTTTTAGGCAGCTGTTGATTTAATTCAATCATCAACTGCTGCATGTGACATCTTTGTGACATGAGAACCAATCAAACAAAATAATTACACACATGAGGAGTCCAAATGTCTCTCACTCAGTAAATTCTGCTGATACATGAACGAGTCACACTTTCAGAACAGCATCCAATACCAGCGCTGATATTTTTCCAACATTATTTGTAGTTTTAATGCATCAGATGTTTTCTTGATTAGGCTCCTGTGATAAACCCCAGCTGTGTGTTTGTTACAGACAGGGTGCTGAAGTTCCCCATAAATAATCAAAGCAACTGAGAGATAATCCCATCTTTGAGCACAGTTGTGATGGGATAATCAATGTTGATTGTTTACTTGTAAACAAAAGACAAGCCATACAAACAGCAGGCAACATTTCACCAATGAAGGTTTTATAGAAGGTTATAACCATGATTTGACCCCTTCTTCCAGACGATGATTACTGGGTGATCGACACCGACTACGATAACTATGCCGTCCACTATTCCTGCAGACAGGTGGACTCTGATGGCACCTGCTTGGACAGCTACTCCTTCATTTTGTCTCGTCACCCGACTGGTCTGAGGCCACAAGACCAAACTATAGTCACCCGGAAGAAGGCAGACCTTTGCCTACTTGGCAAATACAGACGCGTTTCTCACAATGGTGAGTTAAAGTGTTTGTTTCACACTTAGTTTTTGTGAGACTTTTGACACTAAATTATGTGAAAAGCTGAGTAAACGATTGGTCTCGGTGTCTCTTACCTTTATACGTTTTTGTCATGAAGGATATCTGTTTTTATGAACAAGATGTTTGTTCTCTTCTTCTTCAGGCTTCTGCAAGCCGAACAGGAGCTGATCTGTTGACTCTCAGTAATCTTCCTTTGGAAGCACCCATCTTTGGGACTGGGTGCCCCTCTGCTGGTGTCTCGCTGAAACCTCTCAGAGATATCTACCCTTCAAGAAGGCCAAAGAAACACATTTGTCTTTAAAAAAAAAAAGAAATCACAAAAATATGAAGAAGTCCAATGGTTCACATTTGTGTTCTGAGAACAGAGAGGAAAGGTGACGGTTTATCCTGGGTTAATTTCCTGGCTTAATATTTCTGTTGTTTGATGATTGTACGATGTATACTTCTTGATCATTTTTTTGAAATAAAACATTCTACCATGTTGGATTGGTCAGTTTTTCCAATGATAGCTGGATTCAGTCAATCAGAATACATGAAATTCCAAGCATCTGCATCATTCACATTCATTCAACCTTCATTTAATCTCGAGAAGCCACTGAGAGCATGCTCTCATTTACATTGAGATAAAGAGTACATTAAAACAGTAACTGCAAGACGATACAGAATAAGACGGAAAAAAATGCATATGATTACTGGAAAATAAGTGACGCAGAGTTTAAAAACAGTCACACACACATGTATCCTTTGTTAATAACTGAACTTAGTCTATCTATCTATCTATCTATCTATCTATCTATCTATCTATCTATTTCTCTCTCTCTCTCTCTCTCTCTCTCTCTATATATATATATATATATATATATATATATATATATATATATAGAGAGAGAGAGAGAGAGAGAGAGAGAGAGAGAGAGAGAGAGAAAGAGAGAGAGAGACACTCAAACTGGAGAAACCTCTTTCAGCTTTCTCTGCTGTACCTTCTTCTCTCAAACTTCTACGTTTCTTCCCCTTCCTTTTAAGCAGAATGCTGCGTTTTGCTGTGGCCCTCTGCCTCCTGGCTGTGTCCTGTGTCACAATCTGAGGCAGAAAACAGGGACTCGGGTGCAGAGAATAAATCCAAGACTCAGAGAGTAAATGAAAAGCAGAGGTCTTTACTCAACGTTTTATGGGTCATTCACAAAAGGTCAGTCCAAGATAGCAAACAAATCCAAAATCCAAATCCAAAATTCGCTGTCCAATCCAAGTAATACAAAAACAGGAAGTAAAACTGACTAAAACCATAACACACCAGAATTACAAAATAAAACAGGAACTAAGCACAAAACACATAACAGTGCACAAGACATTACAGTACTCCCCCCTCAAGGGACTGCTCCAGACGGCCTTGGTTGATCAGTAAAACATTGCTGAAAATCTCTTATCAATGTCTTATCAAGAATGTCCCTGGCAGGGACCCAGGACCTCTCCTCGGGTCCATACCCTTCCTAGTCCACAAGGTATTGAATTCCATGACCCTTACGGCGGGCCTTAAGCAGGTGCTTTACTGTGTAAACTGGCTCCCCATCGATAATCCTGGGGGGTGGAAGAGGTTTGGTGGAGGGAACCAGACGACTGGTTCTGACAGGCTTGATCTTGGACACATGAAAGGTCGGATGAACTCTCAAAGTCTTTGGGAGCTTGAGTTTGACTGCCACAGGACTGATGATCTTGGAAACAGGGAATGGACCAACAAACCTTGGTGCCAACTTGCATGATTCCAGATGCAGAGGAAGGTCTTTGGTGGAAAGCCAGACCTTTTGGCCCACCCTGTAGCAAGGACCCACACAGTGGTGCTTGTCAGCTGACTGCCTGTAACGGTTGGAGGTGCGGAGAAGAGCTGATCTGGCTTGTCTCCAGGTTAAATGGCAGCGACGCACCAAAGCCTGAGCTGATGGCACCTCAATCTCCCCCTCTACCTCAGGAAACAAAGGTGGCTGATAGCCATAGACGCACTGAAAAGGAGATAGACCTGTGGCAGAAACAGGAAGAGAATTGTGAGAATACTCAATCCAAATTAAGTTCCTGCTCCAGAGGGATGGATCCTGAGACACTACACAACGAAGCCTTGTCTCCAGCTCCTGGTTGTAGCGCTCTGTTTGGCCATTAGACTGGGGATGGAAACCAGACGAAAGACTAGCAGTTGCCCCAATGAGTCGGCAGAACTCTCTCCAGAACTGAGAAGCAAAGTGGGGGCCTCTGTCCGAAACCACATCCTGTGGAAATCCATGTAGACGAAAAACATGTGATAACGAGACCTCTGCTGTCTCTTTGGCAGAGGGGAGTTTAGACACGGAACGAAATGAGTCATCTTAGAGAATCTGTCCACAATGGTTAGAATAACTGTGTTACCTTCTGAGGGAGGCAGTCCAGTAATAAAATCCACTGAGATATGAGACCATGGTCGCCATGGAATGGGCAAGGGTTGAAGCAAACCGGCAGGCTGCTGGCGAGAGGTCTTATTCTGGGCACAGACGGGGCAGGCAGAGACAAATTCACTAACATCCTTCTTCAAAGTGGGCCACCAAAAATGCTGTTGGAGGAGGCTGATGGAACGGGTTACCCCAGGGTGACAAGCAAGTCTTGATGAATGACCCCACTGCAATACCTGTGGACGGGGAGTTAAGGGGACAAAAAGTTGATTCTTTGGACAGGCCTCAGAAATCTCCACCCCCTCCTCAGCAATACCCCAGGTGACTGCTCCAATCATACAGGAGGGTGGGAGAATTGTAGCAAGGGATCCAGGAGTGTCCTAATGCTCAAACTGACAGGACAAAGCATCTGGCTTGACATTTCTTGAGCCAGGTCGATAAGACAGGGTAAAATTAAGTCTGTTGAAAAAAAGTGCCCACCTGGCCTGTCGAGAATTTAGCCTCTTAGCAGTTCTCACATATTCCAGGTTTTTGTGGTCTGTCCACACAAGAAAAGGCTGCTAAGCCCCTTCAAGCCAGTGCCTCCACTCCTCCAAAGTAAGTTTGATAGCCAACAGTTCCAGGTTGCATCATAGTTCCGCTCAGCGGGAGAAACTTTTCTGGAAAATTAAGCACAGGGATGTACCTTATTATCCTTGGGGGAGCGCTGCCACAGGATTGCCCCAACCCCAATGCTGGAGGTGTCAACTTCAACAATGAACTGGAGCTTGGGATCTGGCAAGGTGAGGATGGAAGCAGAAGAAAATCGATGCTTGAGTAGTTGGAAAGCCTCCTCAGCCTGAAGATTCCATGTGAACCTGGTTCCTTGGGATGTGAGAGCATGGAGTGGGGCAGCAACAGAACTGTAGTTTCTGATAAAGCGTCTGTAAAAATTGGCAAAGCCCAAAAATCGCTGTAATTGTCTTCTGTCAGTGGGAACAGGCCAATTTGTGACAGCACTAACCTTCGCTGGATCCAGTTTGAAACTGCCAGGTGCCACAATAAAACCCAAAAAGGAAACAGAGTGCTGGTGGAATTCATATTTCTCTGCTTTCACAAACAGTTTATTCTCCAACAGCCGCTGAAGAACCTGCCGGACATGTTGCACATGCTCCTTCTCAGAACTGGAAAAGATCAAAATATCATCCAAGTAGACGGAAACAAACTTGTTCAACATGTCTCTCAGAACGTCATTGACAAGAGACTAAAAAACTGCTGGAGCGTTAGTGAGACTGAATGGCATAACCAGATACTCATAGTGACCACTAGCTGTGTTAAAGGCAGTCTTCCATTCATCACCTTCTGGAATACGAACTAGGTGGTAAGCATTCCTTAAATCCAACTTGGAGAAGATGGAGGCCCCCTGTAGCTGTTCAAAAGCAGTGGATATAAGTGGAAGAGGGTACCTGTTCTTAACTGTGACCTCATTCTGTCCTCTGTAGTCTATGCAGGGGCGTAATGACTTGTCCTTTTTATCCACAAAAAAAACTTGCTCCAGCAAGAGACGACGAAGGACGAATAATCCCTGCAGCCAAGGAACTCTGAATGTACCTGTTCATAGCCTCCTTTTCAGGGGCAGACAGGGAGTAGAGACGACCCTTAGGAAGAGAGGCCCCAGAAAGAAGGTCAACGGAGCAATTGTAAGGCCGATGGGGAGGCAGGGAGGTTGCCCGAGCCTTGTTAAACATCTCTTTTAAATCCAGGTAGACAGGAGGAACAGCAGAGAGGTCAGGAAAATCTGAGGAATCAGAGTCTTCAGGAGAGACACTTGTTGAAGCAGACATGAGGCAGGATGAAAGACAAAATTCACTCAAACCTAGAATTAACCCTTTTGACCAGTCAATGTGTGGATTGTGTCTCTTTAACCAAGGATGCCCAGGAATGATGGGAAATTCAGGCGAATCAATAACAAAAAACGAGACATGACATGGTAAGGGTCACAGCAGGTGTGCGGTGAGTGACCTGGCATAGCTGCTGGCCATCCAAGGCCTTAGCCTCCTTGGGACATGGCAGAGGCTCCCGAGCCACCTGGAGCTTTTTGGCTTATTGCCAGTCCATAATACTTTCACCAACTCCTGAATCAATAAACACTGACAACTCCAGAGAACATCCAGGACTGTTCAAACAAGCATGAAACAAAGATCTAGAGGGATTACATGAAATAAAGGTGCGACTCACCAACAACCCTCTTTCTATTGATGAGCCTGGTCTTTTACTGGACAGGAAGCCAGAAGGTGACCCAATTTCCCGCAGTAGAAGCATCTGCCCTCCTTAAGAAGGCGCTGACGTTCCTCAACGGAGTGGTGGGTGCTTCCAATCTGCATGGGTTCCTCTTGTCCACAAGGAGGGTTGTTCTCTGAAGCAACGGGGACAGCAGGGAGAACAGACACTGTTGAAGCTTGTTTTTCCCAGCGGTTGGGTGGTCTCTGGGCAGTTTGAACCCTCTCCTTCCTCCTCTCATGAAGACGGTTGTCAATCTTGATAGCTAAAGCAACTAAAGAATCAAAATCAGCTGGTAGATCTAAGGGGGCCAGCTGATCCTTAATGTGCTCTGATAGACTATGCAAAAAAGTGTCTGACAGCGAGTTGTTATCCCACTCGCTCTCTGCAGCCAGGGTACGGAAACTGATCACATGGTCAGCCACTCGACTGTGACCTTGTCTAAGGGCTAGTAACCCCCTGCCTCCCTGCCAGGGGTTCGGTGATCAAACACCTTACAAAGAGCATCAGCAAACTCCTTAGATGAGCTGCAGGAAACCGACTGCTTATCCCACTCTGCTGTGGCCCACTCCCGTGCCCTGCCTGTAAGGTGAGTTATCATGAAGGCCACACGGGAGCTCTCAGATGGGTAAGAGTGAGGTTGCAGTTCAAAAGTCATTGAGCAGAGGGATAAAAAGGAGCGACAAGTAGCAGGGTCGCCATCATACCTCTCAATGTTAGGAAGACGAGGCTCAGGTCGAAAAGAGGACTGCACTTCTGGTAGAACAGGCGAAGGCTGTGCCGGTTGAGATGGTTGTGATGCAGAGGGCTTGAGGAGGGTTAGCATACACTGCATCTGCTCAGAGAGTTCTTGGAAACAATTAGTCATGGCAGCAAGATCATGCACACCGCTCACAAGAGAGGACAGCTGTTGCTCATATTCAAAGAGCTTCTTCCCTTGAACACGAAGAGCTGAACGAAGAGTGTCTTCCTCTGCTGGGTCTGTCATGGCCAGATTGTACTGTCACAATCTGAGGCAGAAAACAGGGACTCTGAGGTGCAGAGGATAAATCCAAGACTCAGAAGGTAAATGAAAAGCAGTGGTCTTTACTCAACAGTTCAAAGGACATTCACAAAAGGTCAGTCCAAGATAGCAGACAAATCCAAAATCCGAAATCCAAATCCAAAATTCGTAGTCCAATCCAAGTAATCCAAAAACAGGCAAGCAAACACAAGGAATAAATGCTAGAGAGCATGAACACATGAATGCAAGACTGACAATCTGGCAGAGTACAGGTGAAACTCAGGGGTTTAAATACAGGGTAGACTAATGACAAATGAGGCACAGGTATGGAATTACAAAGGCGGGAAACAGAACAATGGGGGGAAGTAAAACTCACTAAAACCATAACACACCAGAATTACAAAATAAAACATGAAGTGAGCACAAAACACATAACAGTGCACAAGACGTTACAGTTACAGTAGTATGGAGGGACGTGGTATGCGTTAGCAAAGAAGGACCCAGCAGTCTCGCTCCTCATCGATAACATCGTGGCTCAATTTAAAATTGAAGAAGACGACAAAATGAGCGCCACAACTGAGGGCAGAGTCATCATCCACAAGTGAGTTTTGCTCTTAAAGAACCCCCACCTTTTCTTCACCCAAGCTTTTTTCTTTTTGCAACACCAACTGACACTGCACCTACCTTTTATTTACCTGAAGCAATTGGGAAATGTGCGCCGATATGTCAGCTTCCTTCGAGGACACCCTTGACCCCGCCAAGTTCAAGATGAAGTATTGGGGAGCTGAAAGCTACCTGCCGACTGGATGTGAGTTTTTGAACATTTCCTTCAGAAGTATTAAAACAAGTTACTCAAACTTCTGTGAGGCAACAAGCCAGATACCTTCAGTGCAGTGGCGGTTTGTCACCCGCCACCCCCTCCTCAATTCATCAGAGAAGGTCTACTAAAACGCAACATAGTTTGTCAATAAATTATTAAAAAAAAAAACAACAACAACTAATAAAACTTCTATTTTTACTACACATTTAAAGTCTGTCAGCAAGACCTGTCTCCATTCAATAAAGAGAGGTTTAAAATATATTACGTACGTTCTATAGTACTATACGTTGTGAATATAGAGGTTACGTTCAGCGGGGCGCCGGCCAAATGGGTGTCTTTGGGTGTCTTTTACTTTCGCTCTTCCCGTGACCTGATGCGTCTTTTTAATTGGCCGCCTCAACTTTTACTGCGGGGCGCAGAGAAGTGCGCCCTGCAGCGAATAAGCATTATTCTGGTGTTTATTTTCCTCATGTGACTGGACAATGAGCGCTGTCAATCATATCGACACGTCATCGCAGCAGATTTCTTCACGCCCGTCCTCCTCCTATTTTTTTTTTACCACCAGTTTTGGAAATGGCAGCTTCACATGGATCCGCAGAAAACTCGGTAATTTCACTACAGATTAACCCGTTCTCAAGGTGTTCACTGGAAGAAAAAAAAGAGGGTAAAGGAGCTTGGACCTGACCAACCCGACATAAAAATACAGCAGCAAGCTAGCGATCGCGGCCGAGCGTACACCCGGGGCTTCTCGCGCTCTTGCTACAAGCGGAGCTGGTTGATGGGCTGCTCCGTAAGTAATGCGCTTTAATGCTTCCCATGTTCACTCTTTGAAACTGTTGGCACCGATGAGTTATGGACAATGGCGGGAGTACGAGACCTGAAGCACCTCTCTAAGAAATGCAAACGGCATGAGCATAGCCGAAGTCACCTGGACAACTGTTTGAAGCTAAGATTTTTTGGAGGGCTAAGCATCGCTGAACAGCTCGATGAAGGCTACAGGATTGGCATCAGAGTCGGCGTCAGACAAAATTGGGGGGGGCATCAAGACAACAGCAGGGGGGCACAAAGTCTTGATCATGACTGGATTTATTCTGTATAGCTATGTCTATGATAGCCATTTAAACACACATCAAGAATCACTCAACAGAGTGTACAAAGTTCAAATTTACGCTCACAAGAAAGCACTAAACCACAGCTGAAAGTCACGCATCTCTCTCTCTCCTCTCCCTCCGGTGTGCACACAACTATGCGCGCTTTAGCGCACCAATATTAAACACATTAAACAGCGATTAAACAGCGAAACGTTTACGTTAACAATGAAACCCAAACGGTAACAGAACTTTTAAGGTACCTCTAAAACAGCAAAAGAAAAAAAAAGAATTCTAGGACTTTAATTTTTTTTTTTCCAGGTCTCGCCCTTGTGAAGTGGGGGGGCACAGTTGATCTACTGGGGGGGGGGCACAGCCCACGAATGCCCCCCCTTGATGCCGACACCGATTGGCATTAGGAAGCACAACGAAGAGGTGACAAAAAACCAACACATCCTGTCTAGAAAAATAGACTGTTAAATTTTGTGGAGCCTTTGAGTTAGCTTTACGAGGCCATGATGAGAGGGAGACGTCCGACAATCCCGGTATTTTTCGTGGCTTGGTGGATTTTTGTTGCCTCTCTGGATGGGGTAGCACCTGGAGAATGCCACGGTGTTTAAGGGGACCTCAAAAACTGCGCAAAACAAGTTGTTGGACTGTATGCTCTCTGTTGTTAAGGAGCACATCATTAAAGAAGTACAGAACAGCCATTTTTTATCAATCCAGGCTGATGAAACCATGGATATTGCCACTCAATCACAACTTGTGCTTGTACTGCGCTCCATTGATCCAAAAAACAACCTGCAGGAAAGATTTTTTGAGTTCATCCCCCATGCAGTCAGCTACAGCTGAGACCATCTCCACATCACTGAAAGAGCATCTTGCTGCCATTCTTTCTGAAGATCAGAAAAGTAAGCTGATTTGTCTGTTCTTAGAATGGTGACATAAATTACAGCTTTATTTTGTGGGGGCAGGTTAAGCTATGGCTGTGTTTGATTTTCTTTTTTTTTCAATAAATACTGATGTTAACTTGTGATATTAAAATGAGTTTAACACTGTACTTGTGTGCCTCTCTCTGTAGATCTGTGACACCATATTGGGACACACCAGGGAACGAATCTCCTTCACCAACCATCTTGTCAGTGCCACTTTGCTGCAGGGTGACAGTTTTACACTGTACCACACAAGATTTCCTGAAGATGCCCTCAGCAGCACCTTGAAGGCCTATCCAATGCTGAGTGGAAGCAAGCTGAAGACAGAGCTCAGCCTCATCTACAGCAAGGATGAGTTCAAGGCCTGCTGTGGTGCTCTAGACCTTTTCCATTTGTTTATGGGAAATAACCTTGGAGAGGTATTTTCTGAGACTGTCACACTGTTCAAGATACTCATCACCACACCCATGACCACAGCAGAGGCTGAAAGGTGCTTCTCCACCTTGAAAAGAATTAAAACGTTCCTCAGAAACACCATGAACCAGGACAGGCTTAATGCACTTGCCATGCTGTCGATGGAAAAGAGACTGGTGACGGATATAATAGACTTTAATCAGAGGGTCACTGAAAAATTTGCAGCACAGAAGGAAAGAAGGGCAAAATTTCTGTTTAAATAGTGCTTCTGAATGGTATTGAGCAACAATAATAAAGGTTTTATCGTGAATTTGATTTGTCTTAAGTATTTTGTTTTTTAATTTTCACTCACTCCAAATCTGCGCCCCCCTTAAAATTTTTATCACCAGCCGCCACTGCTTCAGTGTCAGCTCACTGTGTAAGCAGAAGGCCACTGTTGTTGTGTTGCAAAGGTGATTGTTGACTTTTTAGGCAGCTGTTGATTTAATTAAAACATCAACTGCTGCATGTGACATCTTTGTGACATGAGAACCAATCAAACAAAATGCTTACACACATGAGGAGTCCAAATGTCTCTCACTCAGTAAATTCTGCTGATACATGAACGAGTCACACTTTCAGAATAGCATCCAATACCAGCGCTGATCTTTTTCCAACACTATTTGTAGTTTTAATGCATCAGATGTTTTCTTGATTAGGCTCCTGTGATAAACCCCAGCTGTGTGTTTGTTACAGACAGGGTGCTGAAGTTCCCCATAAATAATCAAAGCACCTGAGAGATAATCCCATCTTTGAGCACAGTCAAGATGGGATAATCAGTTTTGATTGTTTACTTGTCAACAAAAGACAAGCCATACAAACACCAGGCAACATTTCACCAATGAAGGTTTTATAGAAGGTTATAACAATGATTTGACCCCTTCTTCCAGACGATGAACACTGGGTGATCTGGGTTACAGGAGCTGATCTGTTGACTCTCAGTAATCTTCCTTTGGAAGCACCCATCTTTGGGACTGGGTGCCCCTCTGCTGGTGTCTCGCTGAAACCTCTCAGAGATATCTCCCCTTCAAAAAGGCCAAAGAAACACATTTGTCTTAAAAAAAAAAAATCACAAAAATATGAAGAAGTCCAATGGTTCACATTTGTGTTCTGAGAACAGAGAGGAAAGGTGAGGGTTTATCCTGGGTGAATATCCTGGCTTAATATTTCTGTTGTGACAAAACCCTCTTCAAGGACCCAAACGCACGACCAGTTGAAGCACCAAGATTTTAATGAACAAAAAGTAAGAACAAAAATTCACAGAGGGCTCTGGAGAAAACAGGAACAAAAACCTTAGCCGGAGCTGGAAAACTGAAAACTCAGGCAGATCAACAAAAAAAAATCACAGGATAACCTGGTCAAAATACACTGGGAGCACCGGCAACAACCTGAAAACCTTAATCTTGTCAAGACGAACAGACACAGGACAAAGGGAGACACAGACATTTATACATGAGGTAATGAGCCACAGGTGGAAACAATGAGGGCGGGGAAGACAATCACAGAAACAAGGAAGACATCAGGGCATGAGGTGAAGTTATCTGAAACGAGAGGAGAAAAATTACTACAAAATAAAACTAGACAAGACAATTAAAAGTCTGACTGAACTGAAAAGTGAGAACTTAACATAAATGACGAGACATAACAGTACCCCCCCTTCTATGGACATCTCCAGACGTCCCAAGGCTTCTTGACTGACGTGAAAAAAAAAGTCTTTAATGAGGTCCTTATCAATGATAAAACTTGCCGGGATCTATGAGCGTTCCTCTGGACCGTACCCCTTCCAGTCTGCCAAGAACTGCCTACCCCGCCCCCGGTTCCTGACAGCCAACAGGCGTTTCACTGTGTACACTGGAGCTCCTTCTATCAAGCGGGGCGGAGGAGGGGGTTTGCCCATGGGAACCAGTGGACTCTCGCTGACTGGCTTGACCTTTGAAACGTGAAAGGTGGGGTGCGCTCGGAGGGACCTGGGGAGGCGGAGGCGGAGGCGGACAGACACGGGGTTAACAATTTTAGAAATAGGATAGGGACCCACCAACCTGGGAGCCAGCTTCCTAGATGTCACATTGAGGGGCAAATCCTTGGTGGAGAGCCAAACTTTCTGCCCTGGCTTGTATGCTGGTGCCTGACCCCGGTGCCGATCAGCCGCTTTCTTCATACGAGCCGTGCTGCGCATTAGAGCTTGGCGTGCAGCGGCCCAAACTCTGTGGCAGCGACGGATCAGCGCATGGGCTGAAGGGACCACCACTTCCTTCTCTCCCTCAGGAAACAGTGGAGGTTGGTACCCATAGCAACACTGGAACGGGGTCAAGCCAGTGGCGGAGGTGGGCAGCGAGTTGTGAGCAAACTCAACCCACATGAGGTGTTTGCTCCAGGAACCAGGGTTCTGTGACACCAGGCAGCGAAGGCAGGTTTCGAGCTCCTGATTCAACCTCTCCGTTTGCCCATTGGACTGTGGATCATAGCCTGAAGAAAGGCTCACATTAGCTCCAATCAGAGTGCAGAATTCCCTCCAGAACCGAGACACAAACTGTGGGCCTCGGTCCGACACAATATCCCTGGGAAATCCATGAACCTTGTAAACATGATTCAGCATAATTTCAGCTGTCTCTTTAGCTGACGGCAACTTAGGCAAAGGGATGAAATGTACCATTTTTGAGAATCTGTCATACCACCGTCAAGACGGTGGTGTTACCTTTAGATGCTGGGAGTCCAGTGACAAAATCCAGGGATATTTCTGACCAAGGCCGACTGGGAATGGGAAGAGGCTGCAGTAATCCACTGGGGGAAACAGAGGGTGTCTTGTTGCGGGCACAAACAGGGCAGGCCGCTACATAGTCCTTAACTGCCTTCTCCATTGCCGGCCACCAGAACCTCTGCCTAATAACAAACAATGTACGCTTCACCCCGGGATGACAGGTGAGCAAGGAGGTGTGAGCCCAATGGATGACCTGTGACCTCACTCCCTCAGGCACAAACAGCCTATTAGGAGGGCAACCACGAGGTGCTGGGCTCTTACCATTTGCTTGCTTTACCACAGATTCTATCTGCCAAGTCACCGCTCCAACCACACAATTCAGTGGAAGGATGGGTTCAGGTTCCTTGGCATCAGGCTCAGACTGAAAGAGGCGGGACAAAGCATCTGGTTTAACGTTTCTTGACCCAGGGCGATATGACAATGTGAAGTTAAACCGATGAAAAAACAAAGTCCACCTAGCCTGACGAGAATTCAATCTTTTAGCTGTCTTGATATATTCCAAGTTTTTATGGTCCGTCCACACAAGAAATGGGTGCTCAGCCCCCTCCAGCCAATGTCTCCACTCCTCTAGTGCCTCCTTGACTGCCAACAGTTCCCTGTTCCCCACATCATAATTTCTTTCAGCTTGAGTGAACTTACGAGACAGGAAGGCACAGGGATGGAGTTTACTGTCCTCAACAGACCGTTGGGAAAGAACGGCACCCAGGCCTTCGCTGGAGGCGTCCACCTCCACCACGAACTGGCGGTGAGGATCCGGAACAGTAAGAACGGGAGCTGTGGTGACCATGGTCTGCCTGAGAATTCCACTTGAACTGAACATGAGCAGATGTGAGTGCATGCAAGGGTGCAGCAATTGTGCTAAAATGTCTGATAAACCTGCGGTAAAAGTTAGCAAAACCTAGAAATTGCTGTACTTGTTTCTTAGTGGTGGGTGTTGGCCAATTGGCCACTGCACTAACCTTAGCAGGGTCCATCTTAACCTGATCTGGAGCAATGATGAAGCCAAGGAAGGAGACTGATCTGGTGTGGAAGTCGCACTTTTCTGCCTTGACAAAAAGCTGGTGTTCCAGGAGGCGTTGGAGGACCTGACGGACATGTTTGATGTGTGTTTCCTCATCAGGGGAAAAGATCAGTATGTCGTCAAGCTAGACAAAGACGAACAAGTTCAAAAAATCTCTTAACACATCATTCACCAGGGCCTGAAACACCGCGGGAGCATTAGTGAGGCCAAAGGGCATCACTAAATATTCATAGTGACCAGTAGGGGTGTTGAAACCTGTCTTCCATTCATCCCCCTCCCGGATTCTGACCAGATGGTAGGCATTCCTTAAATCCAATTTAGTAAAAATCTTAGCTCCTTGCAACTGTTCAAATGCTGATGACATGAGTGGGAGGGGGTACCTGTTTTTGATGGTAATGTCGTTCAGTGGACTGTAATCAATGCATGGGCGTAGGGACCCATCCTTCTTTTTCAACAAAGAAGAAGCCAGCTCCAGCTGGTGAGGAGGACGGACGGATCAGACCGGCCTTGAGAGAGGTAGTGATGTACTCCTTCATGGCCTCCTTCTCAGGACCTGAGAGGGAGTACAGTCTACCCTTCGGAATAGTTGCCCCTGGCTGTAACTCTATGGTACAGTCATAAGGTCGGTAAGCTGGTAGGGAAATGGCTCGAGCTTTATTGAAAACTTCCTTCAAGTCAAGGTAGCAAGATGGTACTTTAGACGAATCTAGAAAGTCTTTACTTGGGATGTCTGCAACATGGTCTTTCTTAGCCTGACCTACGAGTACCCGAATGCATGACTCCTGACAGTCCTTTCCCCACCCCTCTACCTTCCCAGTCTGCCAATTAATGTGTGGGTTGTGTCTCTTAAGCCATGGAAAACCAAGGATAAGTGGGTGCTGAGCTGAGTGAAACAGGTGGAAACTGATGTGTTCACTGTGTCTTTGGTTAATAGTCATCTTGAGAGGTTCAGTAACATGGGAAACCTTGAATAATAACTGTCCATCAAGGGCGCTAGCCGTTAATGGCTGTGGCAAGGAAGAGTACTTTAAACCTAATTTTCTAGCTAATCCCCAGTCCATCAGACTCTCGTCAGCCCCTGAATCTACAAGAACTTCTTGTACAAATGACTGGTCTCTAGCTTCAATATTTACCTTAGTCAGAGTGCGGGCAGGGTAGTCAGAGGAAGTAAGTCGGCTCACCAGCGCCCCCCTCTTCACTGATGAGTCTTTTCTTTTACTGGACAGGCCACCAGAAGATGTCCAAGCTGTCCACAGTAAAAGTATCTCCCCTCGCGCAGACGGCGCCGTCTTTCTGCAGAAGACAGCTTGGTACGCCCCAACTGCATAGGCTCCTCTGAACTGCTGACATTCGGTGAAGTCTCTGGTTCCATGGGTCGTGAAAGCTGTTTCCCTTCTTCAAGGCGGGGACGCATGAGGTGCCCCATTTGGGGAGGCAGAGCCAAGGGACTCATTTGCTTTTCTCGCCTTCTTTCCTGGAGTCTGTTATCGATTCGGATAGCCATGGCAATGGTGGAATCCAAGTCTTTGGGAAAGTCTAACGGGACCATTTGGTCTTTGACAGGATCTGAAAGTCCATGCCGAAAAGCATCCATAAGAGCCGAATCATTCCAATCACTGTCTGCAGCCATTGTCCGGAACTCAATAGCATAGTCCGCTACTCGTCGCTGGTTCTGTTTTAAGCGGACTAGTGCTTGCGCCGCCTCACGTCCAGGAGTTGTGTGATCAAAAACCTTTTGCAGAGTGTCTGTAAACTGTTTCAAAGACTTGCACAGAGGTGAGTTCCTTGACCATTCAGCCGTAGCCCAAGCTGCTGCTCTCCCTGTTAAATGAGAGATCATAAAAGCCACTCTGGATTCTTCAGTGGGGTAAGCGGAGGGGTGCTGGTTGTAATGAAGATCACACTGAACCAAAAAAGGCCTGCAGTCTCCAGAGTCACCGGAAAACTTTTCTGGGGCAGCCAGTTGTGAAGCAGGAAGAGAAGAGCATGTGGCATGGGATGACGGAGGCATAGCGGGGCTGGGTGGTGAGGTAGCTTGAGAGGGCGAGGTGGAGGTGCCAAGTTGAGCTAGCACAAGGTGTAACTGCTCCATCAGGGTGCTTACTTGTCCAGTGATTGAGGCCTGGAACTCCCCTTGGCGCTGGTTGAGACTCATCACCCCTTGGTTAATTGAGTTCAGCTGCTCCTCATGCTGGTGGAGACGGCTTCCCTGCTTCTTCAGAGCTTGCTTGAAAGCTTCAGCGTCGGCTGGGTCCATAACTGGTCTGTTCGTACTGACAAAACCCTCTTCAAGGACCCAAACGCACGACCAGTTGAAGCACCAAGATTTTAATGAACAAAAATTCACAGAGGGCTCTGGAGAAAACAGGAACAAAAACCTCAGCCGGAGCTGGAAAACTGAAAACTCAGGCAGATCAACAAAAAATCACAGGATAACCTGGTCAAAATACACTGGGAGCACTGGCAACAACCTGAAAACCTTAATCTTGACATGACAAGACGAACAGACACAGGACAAAGGGAGACACAGACATTTATACATGAGGTAATGAGCCACAGGTGGAAACAATGAGGGCGGGGAAGACAATCACAGAAACAAGGAAGACATCAGGGCATGAGGTGAAGTTATCTGAAACGAGAGGAGAAACATTACTACAAAATAAAACTAGACAAGACAATTAAAAGTCTGGCTGAACTAAAAAGTGAGAACTTAACATAAATGACGAGACATAACATGTTGTTTGATGATTGTATGATGTTTACTTCTTGATCCATTTTTTGAAATAAAACATTCTACCGTGTTGGATTGGTCAGTTTTTCCAATGATAGCTGGATTCAGTCAATCAGAACACATGAAATTCCAAGCATCTGCATTATTTGTATTCATTCAACCTTCATTTAATCTTGAGAAGCCTCTGAGAGCATGCTCTCATTTACATTGAGGTCAAGAGTACTTTAAAACAGTAAGTGCAGGACGATAAATAAGCAAGACGGAAAAAAATGCAAATAGATACTGAAGAATAAGCGGAACAGTTTTAAAAACAGTGACACACATGTACATAGTGGTTCCTTATTACATTTTGAAAATGTCCTTTGTTAATATCTGAACGTAGTTTAAGTATTTGCTGTACAGTGTTCCAGCTGTGGGCTGAACAAAAGCTGAAAGAGGTTTTTCCAGTTTGAGTGTTTACTCTCTCTCTCTCTCCCTCTCTTTCTCTCTCTCTCTCTCCCTATATATATATATATCTATAGAGAGAGAGAGAGAGTAAAGACCCAAACTGGAGAAACCTCTTTCAGCTTTCTCTGCTGTACCTTCTTCTCTCAAACTTCTACATTTTTTCCCCTTCCTTTTAAGCAGAATGCTGCGTTTTGCTGTGGCCCTCTGCCTCCTGGCTGTGTCCTCGGCGCTTGATTGCCAGGTAGAAAACATCCAAGTGATGCAAAACTTTGACAGGACAAGGGTAAGTTTTTGGAGTGTACAAATAATAGCAAAATATTCTTTTGCCACAACTTGAAAGGGAATTACTGAAGTGTAAAGTGGACTTGTGCTTGGTTTTCTTTCTTGTAGTATGGAGGGACGTGGTATGCCATAGTAAAGAAGGACCCAGAAGGCTCGCTCTTCATCGATAACATCGTGGCTAAATTTGAAATTGAAGAAGACGGCAAAATGACCGCTACAACTGAAGGCAGAGTCAACATCAACAAGTGAGTTTTGCTCTT
Source organism: Labroides dimidiatus (assembly GCA_030710495.1). Taxonomy (NCBI): domain Eukaryota; kingdom Metazoa; phylum Chordata; class Actinopteri; order Labriformes; family Labridae; genus Labroides; species Labroides dimidiatus. The sequence continues at coordinate 16,746,881 of CM061164.1, read as the reverse complement.
AAAGAACCCCACCTTTTCTTCACCCAAGCTTTTTTCTTTTTGCAACACCAACTGACACTGCACCTACCTTTTATTTACCTGAAGCAATGGGGAAAGGTGCGCCCATATGTTGTCTTCCTTTGAGGACACCTCTGACCCCGCCAAGTTCAAGATGAAGTTTAAGGGAGCTGAAAACAAACTGCCGACTGGATGTGAGTTTTTGAACATTTCCTTTAGAAGTATTAAAAGAAGTTACTCAAACTTCTGTGAGGCAACAAGCCAGATACCTCCAGTGTCAACTCTCTGTGTAAGCAGAAGGCCACTGTTGTTGTGTTGCAAAGGTGATTGTTGACTTTTTAGGCAGCTGTTGATTTAATTCAATCATCACCTGTTCATGTGACATCTTTGTGACATGAGAACCAATCAAACAAAATGCTTACACACATGAGGAGTCCAAATGTCTCTCACTCAGTAAATACT